>OX457115.1:376297-754084 GCA_949752805.1 Deilephila elpenor | reverse complement strand
TTTGTTGCGTGTTGAAAATGCGTATACTAATTAACCCCACGGTAAAATTTTATGTTCCATCCTGGGTAACAAAAACTGGGTAGCAGATTCTCGTAGATCTCACAAATATTTGTCTCAGAGTTTAGATCAAACCTTCTGCGTCTCATTTTACAGTCGATATGCTAACCACATTACTCAAAAACCCAAACTTTGCTTTTCCAACGCCCATTGCCAAATATCCGATATAGCTAATTAGGCACATTTAAATATACGCATGAAACATCGTCAACATTGCACAAGACTGAAAGTGGATATGAGTAAAAGATTTCATTGAGGAGGTGTGAGTAAGCTCGCGGCGCCATGCGGAAACTGCCGGCGCCAACAGTTATAAATACATAACTGCTGAAATGTAATTCATACTGTCTCTCCAATAACTAACCGCTTAGGAACAGCGGTTGAATGTTTATAATTTAATTTAGCACTGCAAAATATAATTAAAAGATTAAACATATAACATAGAAACCAAGAAAGGAACTTTATAACAGCATCAACTGTCTCCTATACGACCTGTTATGTGTATTTCAATAGCTTTTTACAGGTTTTGTAAGGATATTAAAGACAATTATAGTTTTTACTAACACTACTAATTTATCTACAGGAGTCCACTGCTAAACATATTTTTTACTGCAACTTATTAAACTATAGGTAATTCGTTGTAATGATGTAGAGTTTTCTTAGTAAGTGCCAACCGTTCCGATTTTGAATAGCTGCATGAGCGGTCATTATCAAAATATATATATCTACACATTTTGAAAACTCATGAAATACTGCATTTCATGAGTTTTCAAAATGTGATATTTGTAGGAACATTATTTTTTTTTTAAAACATTGAGATGCACTCGAGTTTGAAACTTGTTTTTTTAGCCTTATCAACCTAGAGGCAATCTACATTTTTTATTACCTATACGCTCTTTTACTTTGGATTTGAACCCACGTCAATCATCGCAGTCAGTGTTTTATCCGTGTGTTCTACTGACAAAAATGTGATAGTAAGGACATGTCGTTTAGATAGTGTTAGCTGACGACAGATAATTATTATTTATTAGTGACGTATAGCTTGAACTTAAAAAAAAGCTGAGAAACGAGAGGCCGCGTGTGCGGTTCCCGTATCGAGACTAATATTTGTAAAAACACAAGTATTTATTTCTGAGACTGAAAATCTAGTAGTTTCTTTAATACCTACTTGAATGAGGAATGTAAGCATAATGAGGTTATAACTATGTATGTAATTGTTGTGTATTTATAATGGTTTCTTAGATTTACGTGAATGTTACACATTGAAATAAAACTAATTTTTACGGATTTGATTGATCTGAGTCCGCCCCGTGACCACGAAAGCTGCAAAGCAAACGTCGGGAAGTTAAAAAATGTAAAAATTAAAATTCGCGATAAAACCCGTAAACATTAGTTTTATTTCAATGTTGTGTATTTATTAGTTAAAACATCGCCTGAATCTTACTGTGAAATTTTCTGACTCAGAAAAACTATTTTCAAATACAATTGACGATAAAAATATAGTTAAAATGACACATCGTGCTATCAGACGATACGTTATCAGTTAAAGTTGGCGTATGTGTTGATATAGCTTCCTCTAGTCCGACCGTCTTGATTCGATAAATAAAAATATAATTAGGGACTGTTTTATAACTGTTGGAGGGGTGATAAAGGAATATTGTTTAGTTGTTTATTTAAGTCATTCATATGGTTAGTGTACAGTACAAAGGTTTTAATTATCGGTTTTTTGTTTAGTAAAGTATTGTTTTAAAATGCGCTATTAATAATATGTTTGTAGCGTATGCAACACTCTTTGGCTTTTCTAGGATTTAGTTTTATAAAAAAAAGGAAATGTAATGAGACACGTTGAATATATTACGTGATTTCTAATGTGTGATTTCTGTCTTATTATTTGACCGCATATGTAACAATTATAAAATTAGTATTGTAAGCATAAGACTCACAGATGATCACGAAATGAGAAATTTTTGGAGAAGAAAATTTGATGACAATCGCGATGTAAGTGGATTTTCGGGCGTTTGGAAATAGACTAGCGTCTGCTTCCGGACCCAGGATATCAGATACCCAACCTTAAATGCTTTTGCTCAAGCATAGTGGAGTTATATGAGTAAGTGTTTGATTGTGTTAGTATATTCATACCCCTTCAATAGCGATCACAACACATAAGAGTTAAGTTTGCCACGTTTCGGCTTCAGCCTGTTTATTCTCGTGTTTGACCAAGCATTATTTTTCAACCTCTGCAAGGTAATTATTGCACGTTTAAAGTTAAGACGATGTAAACTTATAGTTTCTACGGTATGTAAGTCTGCCAACCCGCACTAGGCCAGCGTGGTGGACTATATGGCTTAACCACTCTCAATCGATTCTCTCGATTGTAGAGTAGGCCCGTGCCCTGCAGTGGGACGTATATGGGCTGATACAATACAAACTTATAGTTGTAACTTGAAAATTGTTTATGGCGTGTCTCTAAAAATGAAGTAACCATTAATCTGCGAATTGACAAAAAGTTGGAAGCCGGCAAATCAATGATAGAGTAATTAATGTGTTTTCACACGCGTCGTGTTTTCTAATCGATAACAAAGGGTAAAAGCTGCCACTCGCAGCACTCGATAAACACTCGACGAGACGCCGGTCGCGGCTGCGGTCATATTTACAGCGATTTAGCGATTCCTTTCTGCTTCTTAGATTTATTGAATTTCATCAAAATTTATAAAGCAGATTTTTCATACAATTACTTCCTTGTTTGTCTTTATGACTGTCTGTCTAGTACGTCACATTACGACTACTGCTGAATAGTGAAAAAAATATGTTACCTATTATTCAGTCTAAAAATAATTAAGAACTGAATTTATTATTCGAATCATCTCCTGGAATTTGGTTACAGTTAGTAATATTTGTACGCTTATTTGGCTATACAGTACAAAAAGAATTTGGAACAGATTTTGTTATTGGGTCGCATCTACCGGTATTGGGTTAGATTTCTATATGTGTAAGCTTATTTGGGTTATCTATCACTTAAATGGTATCTGAAAACAGTTTAATCATTGCTAGGAAAATGTGAAGTTATTATATATTTTTTTATACCCAAGAGTCACGTACATAGTTCTGACCCCACACTAAGATCGAGTCTTGTGTCGTGGATATCAGACACTACGAGAGACTTTTTGGTCCCACAAACATCCAATCACACAGATACTTGTGGATCATACAAACTCGCAGCCTCTCGTTTCACAGGCGGCGTGTAACCAACTGCGTCACAGAGGCTGTCTGAGGCAAGCAAACATTCACTTTGGAGTTTATTCTGTTTTGCAAGTCGTTTAGGGCTGTTATTATATCATTGCTCTAAAAAGAATCCGTTGTAATGTTATAATATTGTTGCGAAATGCAAAAGAATTCGCTTTTATTCAAAAGTTAATATTGCCCAATTACTTAACTACAATAATGATTTTTATGTATTGAATAATGGTTCATATTCAATAACCCAAGTGTGAGTTTTGCAATAGCTTATTTAAATATTGTTCATAATATTGTTTACGGATTATTAAAAAAATAGAAAATCTTGCACCAGTCAATGCGACTAATGAGTTTTAAAACCCGCTGCAAGTTTGCAATTTGACCGCGGCCCTACATCTCACGGCGACGGGAAAGTCTTCATTATCGAGTGAAGCATTGTTGCGGCGCGCCGGGGAAATGTTGGGAAAATGCTATTTTACTGCACTTTTTGTGTGCAATGCATCTTATATCACTGTTATGACTGTGAATGAAACTGTTCATTTTTAAGTTATATTTACGCCGTAATAAATTCTTCTCTTCTGTTGACAACTTTTACATAATGCGTAATATGTAGTAATTAAGTGCACTAATTATAATAAGCTGATGTACAGAATTATCAGAAAAGTGTTTTACGAACATAACAGATCTTACTCAAAATAAAATTGGTAGAGTCAGTTTTGACTGAAATTGATAAAGGAAATGTAATGAAATTGTAAAACTGTCTAACAGAAGACATTGAAAAAGTAGCGTTTCCTTTATAGAAATTGCTGGAGATCAATAGTCAAGTCCATTTGTAAAGTGGTAGAGACTTCGTAGGAATGGCTTGACCGGGGTGGTATTTTATTTTTATTTGAGTTAGGTACAAAATCATTGTTACAAAAAACTGAAAGAAAGCTAAAAACGATAATAAATGTATATAGCCTTTTCCTCTTCGCTTCCTTTTTCTTCGATTTCGAGAATGGCAAAGCATCTACAATCTAATTTGTGATTTTATAATTATTTTTTATTAGCTAAACCATTTGCTTGATTATCATTGGTATGCAAAAATAAACAGTTTCTTAAAAGGTCTTAACTTGCGTTCCTTTCAGCTAGAGATATCGTTTGAGACGCAAGAACTAACTTATGATTAGTCGAGTGGTAGAGCCATTATTAAAGTGACCTTATATGTTAATACTGTAAATCACCACACTCAACATATAATTTTAGACGTTACTGACAAATGAAATAACACTAATATTAATAATTTAACATTATTTATCCATAACTCATCCTTATACGGTTAATCCTTATAATGTTAATCTAGCACCACTAAGGTCGCAACATTGTGTTCAAACAAAACATTCTAACATTCAAGGACACTCAAACTGGCCGCCGCGACATTGCGAAATGACAGAAAAAAGAAAATATAAGATAAATCTCGGAATTGCATCCGAAGGCCCGCGCGGGCGCATCGTTGATCGTGCACAATTCCATAATCCATAGTCCTGGCAGCACGCATCGCGACGCTGTTCGTCAGTTGACCCGCGACGCTCGCACAGTGCGCACGTGCTCGCCGACTATCGACAACGATAGAAAAGCGCAGCCCGCCGCGATTATCGACACAAAAAATAGTGTTGTGTGTTTTTTTTTATTTTGTGCTGTGACACGCCGGACTCGGCCAGTTTTTTTAAATCGAAAAGGTTAGTTCCTTTTTTGATTTTTTAGCTTCGCAATACGCGAAAATTAATGTTTGTGTTGTCAATGCATTCGGGGTTGCAAACGAAGGTTCTGTTTAAACAATTGTTCTCAATGTAATAGTTATTTGTAGTGAAGATGTTAATAAACGTTATCCTTGATTAAGTCACTTCGTTTTGATCGTGAACATGAATGGTAAAAACATATTTCAATAAGTAACTCTTAACACATTGTACAGTTATTGTAACATTTTCCTGTATGCGTTATTATTCATATTGTCTTTCGGACCTTTAATGAGTATAATGCGTAATTCATATATCACACTCATTTACATCATATTGTGGAATTTTGTCATGATTTCACGAGTTGTTAAATTATGAAGTCGATTCATAGCATTTTTTATTTATGAATTCTATTTTGCACTAATCCCGATGGAATCTTTATTGAAATTAGTATTGTCACTGAATTATTGACATACCATTGTAACATGTCTGGCGGATGCTGGATAAGTCGAGTTAGAAATAAATGATTTCCCAGAAAGATCGAGAGATGTCTAAAGCTGTAGTCCTTTTTATATCTTTTAAGACTCGAGGCTTGGGCGCGCATCTCTGATTTGGCGCATTCGTAATTGTTTTTGTAACTTTAAATATCGTTTTATTTAACTGTAAAAACGTCGTATAGAAACTTGAAAACCTGAGAATTCTCAACAAGCTTTTCAAATGTAAAGTCCTCCAAAATGTCCTATACATTGATGAGGTGGATTTGTATCGTTAATTGTTGTTAAGGAGACACCTTTAAACACGTTGATATAAAATCATTTAAGCTACAAAAAGCGTAAAACAAAATTGTAAAATAATTAACTGATATCAAGATTCCGGTTGGAAATGCACGTACGCCTGCATTTATCCACATATCGTTGCTACAATCAACTGTTTGACGTCATTTTGATTATTTACTTAATCCTTATGATATTTTTAGGTGTGGTGAGGTTTGACAGTGTCGACTGACAGTTTTTCTTGATTTCTTAATAGTCAAAATTGTCTAAGAACCACTAGTCACCAACTCGATTTGTTTACGAAGCAAATATGTATGATTCACTTTTTGTGTCGAGTCTGGATGTTGAGACCAAAAAGTCACACACAAGTTTAAAAATGTCTGGGAATAAGAAGCTCCGAGCTCGGTTGAATAAGAAGACAAATGTTTGTGTGACTCACTTTTTGTTTCGTGTCTGGGTGTTGTGAGACCAAAAAGTCTCGCAGTTTTTGATACCCATGAAACAATGCTTTGTATATTCGAGATCGGGAATGTGTATGACTGTTGGGTGTATTTATTTATTCATCATCATCATCATCATCAGCCCGTTGCAGTCCACTGCTGGACATTTATTTATTAATCCAAGTAAATTATTATTATTTCAGTGAATAACGTAAGAACTTGTTTTGAGTGACTCGATAAAGGCGCAATTGTAGTTTTGTTATAAGATAAAATAATATCTATAATTTGATAAATGATAGTCTATTGATAATGGTTTCTGTGACCTATCAGTTGTAGTAAATATTCAGAATATCACGTTAAGAATAATTTCATGTAAATATTTTATTCTACAATTATTATTATGCAATTAACTCGTGTGTCTGAATTTCAGATGAATAATTTATTGATAAAGGTTCTGTCTTCAGAATCCTTGGCATAGCTAGATAGTCTTAATTCAGGCTCAAAACTAATATTTGTTGATTACACGAACATAATATTTTGCCAATGTTTTAGGGACCAAATCCGTGGTTCTGTCAATTGCATTGATTTTAGTTGTATCAGTCTAGTTCTTGTAAAGTCAGTAGATTATTAGCTAATTGTTTATTGAATTGTATAATAAATAGGTTTAAAGTTTAATGAAATAGAATAATTGATACTGCGGTTAATACAAGATAATAGTAGTTGGAAAGGAAAAATAGCAAGAATATAATATCAATTGTGCACGAGTGTTCAATTATTTTTTTATCTCATGTTGTAATGATCGCCTCTGTCTTTGTAAACGAGAGCTTTGAATCGTGAGATCGTATGTTCAATACCCAAGTTGGGTGCATATTATTTTATGATAATTTGATTATTAATATTGTACATAAAAATAAAACGTTTAATAAATATAACCCGGGTTACAGAAAAGTCTAATTTTAATTCGCAGAATACTTAAAAGATTGCACTAAAATAAGCATCCATATAATAGAAAAATATTGCTACATAAATGACTTAAATACAAACTATTAGTAGGTACTAGATAGTAACCATTAAATTAATTTCGATTACGTAAAACATAATATAATTCCATTTTTCAAAACTAATATGTTATAAATCTATTTTTTATGTGCCTTCTGCGTTTAATTTCCAGGAATACAATCCTAAGATACGATTTGGTTCCACGCCATACTTATAATTGGATAAGATAACATTTTATTGCTTTACTAAAATCTTGTTCGTAAAAGCAATTTGTATGTTTTTAAAATAAAGAAATATTATGTTTACGTATAGTCACGAATGCTCGATCGATTGGTGTAGCGGTTAAAAAGACTCATGTTAGAAGTTGTAGGTTCAATCCCTGAAGAGTTATTTTTTAAATCTTGGATTAAACACAGTTTTTCTAAGCATATGTCAAAAATGTGATTTTAAAGTCGCTCCATAAATAAAAATTATGAAGATTTTCAAAATGTTTCAAATAAATTGCAATATTTATTAATTCACGATTATTATAATTGACATCTTTTCTATACTTGTACACAATTTTCCAAAAAAATTCATGGTCAAATAATACAGAACAAAAATATCTTTAAAAAATAGTCAAATCTATCTATTAATAACTGAACAATTTAACTGTATAGATGGTAATTATCGAGGAAGTTGTCGATAAAGTGGCTTGTACCGTATCGATAACCCGTCGCGAAGGCCGACCGATCATCCCTAATTGAGTTGTGAATACCAAGTTTTTTGCAACCAGTTAATTGTGAGGTTTTAATTCGATTCCTGGTGAGCGTAACTGTATTTATTTTTTATTTTTGGAGTACATATTTATTTCTGTCATATTTGTAAGGCAATGCTAGTTACATGAATTCATCTTTAATCGTAGCGTTGCTATTTTTATATTTAAACTATATTTTTAAGTGGTAGAGAGTGGTTTAGTGGCAAATTCGATTGTAAATAATCAAATGGATCAAATCTTAGGTCTCACCTTTTTGGGTGATAGTTTTGATATAAAAAAATAAGATTCCAAAGACCTAGACATCTTGGCTTCTTAAAAAATGTGTTTATAAATTGTGTAGGCGAGACCAAAGTCCTGGCGGGGGCCTTAACGAAAAATAAACGAAAGGGAATAGCATTTTTTCAACGTCCCAGTCAGCATTGCATGATAACAAGCAACAATTTATCAAAATAATGTAAAAAAAGTTGACCCAAAAAGGGCAGACGATATTTATCTGATAAGGACTGTTGTGCATTATGGGAAATTAAAGATAAGCGTATAGGAAATAGGTTAGCTGATTTCGTGGCAACCTTTTTGCTATGTTATTGCCTATTGGCATATATTGTTATAGTTTAGAGTATCTGAGTGTTACAATATCTATACGTTTTGTATATTTTAATATCGGTCATTTATCCTCTGCTAAACATAGAACATCGGCTTCTCTCAATCATTTTTAGTAGCAAATCGTACGTAAACCACTTCTAACACAAATACATAATTTTATCTTTAGTAAAACAATGTTTTTATAGTTTTGTCGTGGCATGCATGCTGCGTATTCCACAGTTAGTGTCCACATAATGAAAATATGACAAAAATATATATGCATATAAGACTCTGAAACGTCGCGATAGGCCCAGAAAAAGATGGTGAGATGAGTTGAACAGGTGGGAGTAAGACGGGCAGGATCGAGGCCTAAACTGGGACGAATGGAAGGATGGTAGAGAAGCCTTTGCCTTCAGTGGGACAGTGGAGGCTGATGTATGTAATGAAAATATGCCAAAGTTATCAGGAATCGTGAAAAACATTGCTATAGAAAATATAATGGGGTTTATATCCAAATGGTTTTCCTTGAAGTTGAAAAGGTTTCACTAAACTGACTGATGACGTTAATTTTAATGTATTGATGCGAGTAGCCCATCGATGAAAGCACACATTTCTATAACCTATGTCAGTGTCAGCACTCGGCCCTTTCAGCTACACAGCGATAACGCTTATCAATAACACAACATGAACCCATAAAAAAATATCGATTTTCATTGTGTTTAGTTGCGTTGAAATAATAACATTTTTCACGCTTTATGATTGTATCGGAACCATTCTTAGAATTTCGCAGTAATTATTTAATCTACAATGTCTAACGTACGTTTCATTATTTGATTAATTTTAATTATAAAACACATTACTATATGGCCTAACCCCTCTGTATTGTAGAGGAGGCCCGTGCCCTGCAGTGGAATGTATATGGGCTGATACAGTTCAATTTAGTATCAACCTGGTCGGGTATCCAGTCGAAGTTAAAATTGCCCTTATTGTCTTATGATAGATATTAATTAATAAACGATATTCATCTAAGGGTCAATTCCGAAATAGATCATTCGAAAAAGTCGTGAGGAAACCTAGAAATCACAGAGACCTTAACAATTTCTATGGTATGAAAAGTCTGGGCGAGGTCAGCGTTGACTATTACATGAACTAGACAATAGAACTCGAATTGAGAAGGTCTCGTGCTCAGCAGAGGACGTATATGGGCTGTATCCTTCTTCAAAAGAGGCTTAAAGAGAGTACTTTCCTTAAGGTAGGCAGCGACTTTGTTGTGGTGGACCCCTGGCACTGCGAAATTTCTGGGCAGCGGTAGCCGCTTACCATCAGGCGGACCGCTAGCTCGTCTGCCTATAAAGGCAATAAAAAAAAAATATATACACTATATATATATATAAATAAAATTATTATTCCAATGAGCGGCGTGACGAGCATGCCATTCGCCTGATGGTAAGCGCTACGACCGCTCATGGACAGTAGCAAAACCAAAAAACACCATGAATTACAAGGCAATGCTTGGTATTCCACTGCGCTCACCATCCTGAGACATAAGATGTTAGGTCTAATTATGTCCAGTAGTTACTCTGGCTCCAATGTCCTTTAAACTGGAACACAACAGTTCATTTACACTGCTGTTTGGCGGGAGAAATAGACATTGCGGTGGTACCTACCCAGGCGGCCTTTCACATATGAGAGACCTACCACCAGTAAAATTGATAATTAGATGGTGAATATGATAACTTGAGTCCATATTGTCAGTTCCTAGTCACCTTGCAGTGCGGAAGTACGTGTGACCGACCGAGACCCGACTGACATTTGCCGTAAATTATCTTCGTTATCATTACGTATGCCTTGAAAGAGTACTACGTCAAGGATTTTTTAGATTGCTTTCTGACATTTTTTTTTACCTTTGGAAAGGCAATTTTCATTGATTTTTTGTACAAATTGATTTTACTTTGAGTGAAGGTGTCGCAATTTTCTCAATGTTGTCTTGTTTTCGAAGTTATATTTCAATTAAAGGGGAAGTTATACCGAGTGACGAGTCGAATCTGAGATAATTATTGTTACATAATATACAGGGTATATCAAGACTGCAACCGAAAATGAAGCCAGGTGGTAGTTTTAGTGATTACAAACACAATGTAATTAAAATTTTTGCAAAAAAACCGATAGATTATTTTTAAAAATCATCTTGTTTGGGTGCTAAATCTCTAGATTTTGCGAAAAACCTAATTTAAACCCTTACGTACCATTGCGTCTTTAAAAATAAAAAGGTGTACACCATTATTTTAGGAAAACTACGTATTTAACACCCAAATACGAAAATAAGAAAAAAAAAAAAAAAAAAAAAGGACGATTTTTTATGGAAAAATTTTAGTTGCATTGTGTCTGAAGTCACTAATACTACCACCTGGCTTTGTTTTCAGTCGCAGTGTTGATATACCCTGTATATGTTGCGTGTATATATAAATACATAGTACAGTCCATAATTAAGAAACGAATCTTGTGTCGTGGCTATCAGTTAACAACTAGCAGTGAAAGCCTTCAGTATCAACACGACCTTAGACAAATTACCTAAAAATCACTTGCGCTTTAGTCTCCGGAATTGAAACCGCGGCCTCTTCAAAGACGGCTTTAACCAACTGCGCCATAGTCAAAGGTTATCTTAAGTAAATACATTTGTTTACAAAATAAACAATATTATCATTCAATAATGAAATGCGCAGTGAGGCGGAATAGAGTCATTTCTAATGATTTATGATTAATTATATCCGGGTGCAGTTAGGTTAAAAAGATACCTAGATATGTATGACGTATGCTTTATTATACACTAGCTTTTGCCCGCAACTTCGTCTGCGTGTTTAAGATAATGTAGACGTTATATCGCTAAAACTGTTCCATTGTAACCTTTACATAAACTTTTAACAAAAATCAACGTGCAAAATTTCTATTTCCAATTCTGACCATGAATTTAGATTATCGGATCAATGGTTTCTTCCGGTTCCATCAGTTATCGATTCAGAGACCAATCGGATCAACATATAAACGCCCTTATTCATATACAGTTTTAGAACCTATTTTAGGTATCGAATGTTTATTTTCTCGCTCAAACTGAATTGAAAAGTCATTCGAAAGGGACAAAAGTTAAATTTTCACACGAATAACATACATACATACATAAACTCACGCCTTTATCCCCGAAGGGGTAGGCAGAGGCGCCACCAGGACACCCACATTTCGCCTTGTATGTTCCGTCCCACGATGTGATAGGGGGCGAGCCTATCGCCATATCGGGCACAAATTCCTGACTCCGGGCTGATAATGAATAGAAAAATCCAATATCACTTTGCCCGACCCGGGACTCGAACCCGAGACCTCAGCTTTGTAACCGTACCGTAATACAACTACGCCACCGAGGCAGTCACACGAATAACTTCAGTAGTTTTGATTTCTATACAAACTTTCAACCCTTATTTTTACTCCTTTAGGGTTAAATTTCAGTAAACAGAGTACGCACTTATTTTTGGTCTTAGATGAGTAATTATAGTGTCAACTTTGAAACCTGCAACTTCAACAATTGCGGTTTTCCATACAAAATAATTTTAACCTTTTCATCCCCCTTAGGGGTTGAATTTCCAAAAATCCTTTCTTAGTGGTACCCTACGTTATAAAAGAAATCCCTGTGTAAAATTTCAAGTTCCTAGCTTCAGTAGTTTCGGCTGTGCGTTGATCCGGCAGTTCGGTTCTACAAAACTTCAACCCTTATTTTCGTCCCTTTAGGGTTATTTTAGATAAACAAAATATGCAATTATTTTTGTCTTATAACTTAAGTGCCAAGTTTGACAATTGTAACTTTAACGGTCAAAATTTTGCCTATATCAGTTTTTAACCCTTTACACCCCCTTAGGGGATGAATATCCAAATATCCATCCTTAGTGCTACCCTACGTCACAATAGGAACCCTTGTGTAAATTTTCAAGTTCCTAGCTTTCAAGATCCAGCAATTCGGTTTTACAATACTTCAACCCTTATTTTCACCCCTTAAGGGTTAATTATAAGAAAAGAGAGTATGCAGTTGTTGTTGTTTCTAGATAAGTAACTAAAAAGTAAAGTTTGATATCTGCAACTTCAACGGTTTCGGTTTTCCATACACCAGTATTTTACCCTTTTCACCCCCTTAGGGATAGAATTTCCAAAAATCCTTCCTTAGTGCTCCTCTACGTCACAATAGGAACCCCTGTGTAAAATTTCAATTTCCTAGCTTTAGTAGTTTCGACTGTGCGTTGATCTAGCTTATTTTCACCCCTTTAGGTTTAATTATAAGAAAAATGAGTATGCAGTTGTTCTTGTTTCTAGATGTGTAACTAAACAGTCAAGTTTGATATCTGTAACTTCAACGGTTTCGGTTTTCCATACACCAGTATTTTACCCTTTTCACCCCTTTAGAGGTCGAATTTCCAAAAATCATTCCTTAGTGCTACCCTACGTCACAATAGGAACCCCTATGTAAAATTTCACGTTTCTAGCTCCAGTAGTTTCGGCTGTGCGTTGATCGGGTAGGAAGGAAATCACCCAGTTTCTAAACATTTCAACCCTTATTTTAACCCCTTTAATGTTAATTTTTAGACAAATTGAGTATACAATTAATTTTGTTTTTAAATGATTTATTGAACTGCCAAGTTTGACAATTGTAACTTTAACGGTTTAGATTTTCCATACAACAGTTTTTAACCCCTTTCACCCCCTTAGGGGTAGAATTTTCCAAAATCCCTTCTTAGTGCTACCCTACGTCACAATAGGAATCCCTGTGCAAAATTTCAAGTTCCTAGCTCCAGTAGTTTCGGCTGTGCGTTGATAGGTCAGTCAGTCAGTCAATCAGGTTCCTGTTTTATATATATAGATAATATACAGGGTATCTCAAGACCGCGACCGAAAACGAAGCCAGGTAGTAGTTTTAGTGGTTACAGACTCGATGCAAATAAAAATTTCACCAAAACAGCGACAGATTTTTTTTTAGACTTTTTTAAAAATCATCTTTTTTGGGTGGTAAATACCTAGTTATTGCGAAAATAATAATTTAAACTCTTACGTACCATTGAGTGTTTAGAAATAAAGAGGTCTACATCATTATTTTGGGACAGCTATGTATTTATCACCCAAATACGACGATAAGTAAAAAATTAAAAAAAAAAAGTTGCCGATTTTTTTTGAGAAATTTTTACTTGCATTGTGTCTGAAGTCACTAATACTATCACCTGGCTTCGTTTTCGGTCGCGGTCTTGATATACCATGTATAAACCTATATCCGCCAACCCGCACTAGGCCAGCGTGGTGGACTATATGGCCTAACCACTCTCAATCGATTCTCTCGATTGTAGAGAAGGCCCGTGTCCAGCAGTGGGACGAAAAGGTACACAGTTCTGTAAAAACTTGGAGTATTTACGTTTTTTTACTTATTGTTGTTCGGGAAAGTGCAGAGCAATCTAAATACAGCTTTAAAGGCAAAATATACGGGCCTACTGGTAAACAGAGTCTCAGACTGAAAATTTAACGTAAGTCACTTGCGTAGAGACTTAGACGAATTTACGAATATTATTTCACCAGCAAAAATAACAAAGGTTTTACGCTGAATTCAAATACCATAGCAAGGTACTCTAGACATGCACAGTGCTCATTCCATTTTTTACATTTAAAAAACCTAAATATACTTACGGTCTTATTCATTGACAGTTTTAAAACATATTTAAGCTATCGAATGTTTTGTCTTTTCAGACTGAATTCAAAAGTAGTTCCAAAGGGACGAAACATTCGATAACTGAAAAAGGTTTTAAAAATGCCTATGTATAAGGCCATTAATATACAACAAAATACTCCCTAACATTCGCATGTTTACAAAAATGCGTACAATAGTGCCGAAAATTGTTATTGTTTACATGTAGTCTCCCACGGCTGAGTAGAATAAGTGCAAAGTTACGACACGAGGTGGACGAAACTCAAAATATACTTAGTGGGTGAGTGCTGAACGGGTTGGCCAACCGGGTACCGATAGCAGAACTATTTCGATATTTTTAGATTAATTGGATTCTTGTCTATACGAGTAGTGTTTTTTAAACGTGTAGAGTTATTCATCGCGTGATGTTTTGATTATTTTCTTAATTTTTCTTTGTAATGCTGATTAAACATTTATAATCTTGATACATTACATGAATGAGAGAAAGGAGTATAAGAATTTGGACGAATATTCGTGTAAAATGAAGATTAGCTGTAAGCGATAAGACGGCCGATTGTCACCTTTATTTAAACTAGTTTTAATTCTTTTTTATTTATTTTTGTGTATGTGGTGTTCAATAAAGAATTTATAAATAAATAAATTAGTGTATTGTAAAAATAATGCGCCAGTGATATTTCATCCTTTAAAATAATGCAACAGCTGTTATGAGATTGGTTAGCAGTTTGAAACATTGAACCAAATCAGCACAGTTAAATTGGATACTATATTAAATTACAGTGCAACCTATTATATTCATACTATTTTTGTTATCAGTAATGTGCAGTTAATATAACAAGTCGCATATAAGTCGTTTTATTCTGCCGACGCTACAACGGCGACAACGGATGCCGGCGAAGCGTGAAATGGCGCAACAGTCGCGTCCCATTGTCTGCTGACCGTACACTGTACTGTACAAGCAAGCGTGTCATAACCGGGACACGTGTGCGAATTAGGGCTTGAGAACTTCGCTATTTATTACACTTGACGCCTTGGACTGTGTTTTTTATGTTTTCTCTCCTGGTAGCCATTGTGCCCTATTTGACTATAACACATAAATATTATTGGGTGATAAAATGTAACGTAATTTGTAAAACACCAAGATTTAAATAAAACTAATTCGGCGGACAATCCGCCACGTGACCACGAAAGCTGGAATCAATCGAAACGTTGGGACGTTAAAAATGTAAAAATAATTCTATATGATTTAAATAATTGGTTCAGTCCTTTTGAACTTACTGAACTTCTATTATGAAGTAATTCGAATAAAACCGTCTAACATTTATTAGAGACTGTCCCGCCCTCACACCCGCCACTGTAACTCCTGTAAGCCTGGATCAACAGTGGCACGCATTTTAATGACACTGAACAATGAAGCTCAGCGCGTCTCTGGGAATGTCTAACTTGTCTTTAACCCGCAACGAAATCAATCAAAAAAGTTAAATTAATAGGAGGAGTTGGAAATAACATTTATTAATGAGATATTATACCTTGTTGTGCTATTATGAAAGCATGGATCTTCTTATCTAGGTTACAAACAATGATTCACTGCGCCATCCTTCCCAAAAAACGTAAATGTTTATTTTTAGACGCGCTGTACATGGCTCGCTTGTTTACGCTAGGCTGAATCAGTTACTCTACATTTTTCAGCAAATTTTAGTCATTTAACTTGACCTATATAACTCATTCATTGTTGGAGGTTAAATCAATCCTTTTTTCCCTTTCTTTTACACTTATTACTTATTGCGAGAAGCCAGATAAAGCGACGTTTCTTCTATTTTAATGTTATTGATTTTGATTTTCTACGTGTCGTGAGTTTTGTCGTCCTTTTTAACTTATTTATCAACATCTTAAATAAAAAGACAAAAATAAAGTATCTATAGTTAAAACAAATATTTATCCCGCTGCAGGAATCCACGGCTTTTTGTTTCGTAGCCGACTTCTTAATTAACTTCGCCACCGGGGCTGTCAATTTTTTTTATAGATTATGATTTAGCCGATCCTTAAGTACTCTGGTATTTTTTTTACATTGTTTAGAGATATGTATTTTATGATATTCACGATGAATCGCAATATTAATGCCTCAGGCTGTTTTGACATAACAAATTACATTGTTATTTTTTTTCTTTTTCCGTGTAAACATTTGCGTCTCTCGTGATAAATATTGCAAAGTTTATTCACCCGCTCTTTCTTCAAATTCGGTTGATTTATTTGAACATTTTGAAATTTCGATGAATTTTAATACAGTAGGTATAATATATTTTCGTGAAACATTGCTTGAATGAGCTCTGATTTATATTTGCGAAGAATTGAGACATCGCTAAGATGCGTCGTTAACGGTTTAGTTGGTATTAAATTTTAATGTTAAGACGATGTTTGAGTATAAATAAAATATCTTAAAATATACATATAGATAGTATTTAAACTTCTTGTACTACGGTACGATACCAAAGCTGAGGTCCCGGGTTCGAATCCCGGGTCGGGCAAAGTGATATAAGGTTTTTCTATTCATTATTAGCCCGGAGTTAGAAATTTGTGTCCGATATGGCGATAGGCTCGCCCCCTATCACATCATGGAACGGAACATACAAGGCGAAATGTGGGTGTCCTGGTGGTGCCTCTGCCTACCCCTTCTGGGATAAAGGCGTGAGTTTAGGTATGAATAATAGTTAAAATTGAATTAAAATATTTGCATGTAGAGTCAGTGCCGTAGGAAAAGCATAAACATTTTTGTTTTAAATGTCGAAAGATTGTTCTTAAAAATCGATATACACTTTAAATAAATTCCTTAATGTTCTTGAGCCGTTGAAATAATAAAAATCTGTTACACCAATAGAAGCTCTCAAGTATTCGTTACGTAAAAATTACGCACTTTTGATACGCAACTTACAATTTAGCATGGGAATATTGAACGCGATATTATTCGAAATATATTGCCAATAATTATATTACAACATATACATTCGATTTTTAATATCTTTACTAAAATAAATATTATGATAATTTATGTCACTGATATTTTTATATTATGTATGTTTTGAAATGAAGGTTGTATTATTTATACAAATGAGAAAAGTAATTGCTAAAATATAAGTGCAATGATGCCGAAGTAATTTAAAATCCCTACATCTCAAAATAATGTGATAAAAAAAATTATACCTTTAAAAAAATGACATAAAATTATCTAAAAATAGAATTCTTTCCGATTGCATTACCTGCTAAGAAAAAGGCAGGTATTTCGTCATGACCATTTAGTGTCTGCGCGGGAGTGGAACCCTGGAAAGCGAGTTAATGAAGCGTTGCGAGCGCCGAGCGCGTACGCCATAACCGATACTTGTACACTATAATCTCTCATTTTCCGCCTGTTAGTACAAATGCCTTGCAATTTCGTGTCCTTTACTTTAAAGGTCTTTGACATTAGGACAAACGTGGCTTAAACACATCATACGTGCCTATGTACTAGCTTGAAATACTAAGCTATTTATATGGGTGTTTCCGAATAAAAAAGTTAGTCAATTTGGAATGCTCGATAAATAACTCTAGTACATAAGGACCTTTTAATTAGTTTAGCTGTTTGAAAGATATTTGTATGCGCCGGGGTAACTATCGCGTGTCGGTGTATACTCTATCTGCAGTGCATTTGCCATCAGGCACATTGCAGTCTCAATATCGTATATACATATTAAACTCACGCCTTTTCCCAGAAGAGGTAGCCAGAGGTGCTACCAGGACACCCACGCTTTGTATGTTCCGTTCCACGATGTGATAGGCCTATCGCCGTATTGGGCGCAAATTCCTGACTCCGGAATTATAATGAATAGAAAAATCCAATATCACTTTACTGTTGCGGGATTCAAGCCCGAGATCTCGGGGTTATTATCGTTGTACAACTAAGCCACTGAGGCAGGCACAAAATCAAGCCATTATAAAAAGAAATGTTCGATGTATAGCATAAAGCTCCCTTTACGTACTCTACGTCAACATTCCATACAGCCTTGGCTGTCAAAGTTGACATGATTAAATCGCGTTCCGTTCCACGCAGAATTCCAATGTGCCATTATTAAATATTTGAAGCGCATACCAATTGGAGCGCATTGTTGAAGTCAAACCAATCAGCCTAGACTGGTATTAATTTGTCAAAATTAGCTGTTTAGTTGAGAGTGGCAGGGTCGGGCGGGACCTTGTGCAGAACGCTTCAATTGGAGGTATCAGTTCTCATTAACATGATTGACGAAAAGATTTATTCTTGCTGGGTTTTTATTAAATTGGTCTAGAAACTTCTATGTTCTGCGAACAAAAAGTACCTCGATAGATTCTTAGGTTGGTTTTGTAAAGATGTTCGTCTTAAGACAGCCTCCGTGGCGCAGTTGGTTAGACACCGGCTGTGAAACGAGAGGCCGCGGGTTCGATACCCGCTTCCAAATAAATATTTTTGGGAAACACAGGTATTTGTCTCGGGTCTGCCGTCTGGGTTATGAGGCTTGTGAGGCCGAAAAGTCTCTCGTAGTTTCTGATACCCACGATACAAGACTCGATCTTAGTGTGGGGTCAGGACTATGTATGTGACTGTAGGGTGTATTTATTTATTATTATTTATTAATAATATTGCCTTATTCTCAAGTACATAACTAAAGGAGGATTATAAATTTGTTCTAATGTTGTGCTAATTACATAATCTTCTATGTATTTTTGGAAACGTATCAGTCGATTGTATATGAGTATTTAGATTTTACTGTATTAGGGATTGTGTGGTAATAAAGAGGAAAATAAAGTAAATATATAATATATTCCACGTATTGGCCAATACTGATGATATTAAACCCACAATTGTTGTGGTTAGGCTATATTCGCGTGCGTCAAACGGAACGTCCTGAAGAGTGCTTCAATGACGACTTGAACGCTCTTCAACACATGATGTCGAGGTCGTTTGGCGATAGTTACAAAATTTAGTGTTTGTACATTGAGGATATAATACAAATTTAAACTATGATACAAATAACACATACTTGCTTTATGCGAAAATATTTAAGGATCACACATACATTTATCTCAGTGCTAGGATCGAACCTGCGGCCTCTCGTTCTACATCCAGGTTCTTAACCAGCAATGAACACCAAATTTCCAAATATATAACTTTCTACTTTGATACTAGCTTATTAATACGATCTGTATTTTTCCAAATAAACTAAATTCAATTTTTTTTTCAGACCCAGTAATGTCCGCATAGACGTCACAGAAAACAAAATGGCGAGTGCTGGCGCTGTCCTCCTTGAGGCGAGGCCGTTCAGGCCCTTCAAGTCCTCCGAGGAGTACCTGTATGCCATGAAAGAGGACCTGGCGGAGTGGCTGACCGTCCTCTACCCTGAACTGAGGATCACCGCTGATAACTTCCTGGATAGACTGGACACTGGCGTCGCTTTGTGTCGGGTGAGTAAAAATTGGGTTTCTTGATTTTGTGTGGTCAATTTTTTTTTTAATTTTGTTCATTAATAACCAAAGAATAAACTTATAATCTAAATAAGTGTCCTGCAAAACTATACAAACAGCTTGACTGCAGGATCAAAATATACAATTAATTAATTATACATCAGGGCAAATTGGTTAAGAAGTGCTTTTTAAGATTCGACTTAAATATATTTTTATTAGATTCTTGTCTTATGGCCTCGGGCAAACTGTTTAGAGAATACGTAAAATATAAATTGGATATTGTCATCATGCTAGGCCATGAAAAAAATCGTCTATTATGAATGATATTAGGAGGTGGCCTTATATTTGCAGTTTGAACCGATAAAAATAGGCTGAACTCCTTACGCGGGTCACTATGACGATTGTCCAATATTTATATACCTTGGTCTTTATATAAGCAGATCAGTATTTCATTCCTGAAGGTGTATTACCCAAATTTTCGAGTGGGAGACCAAAAATAGAAGGGTTAGCTAGGCAAGGATTGGAGAGACTAGACCAAGACTACCAGAAATCAATATACAATCTTGATCTGTATCTAAAGATTGATCCCGAGGATAGACTATTCGGATTCTACCATTAATAAAAAAAAAATCCCCAGACTCCCTCTTCTCATTCTTTTTCTTTCCCGCTCCTCTCCAGATTTGATGGGCTACAGATCTATGATCCAAGCGTTATGGAAGTTCATGCGGCTTACCATCATCATCACTTACCATCATTTGTTTCCTCGTTTGCCGGATCTAAGCAATAAAAAACGAACAATGATCTTTAGGGAAACTATCCTTAAATGATTATATATATATATATCAGCCCATATACGTCCCACTGCTGGGCACGGGCCTACTCTACAATCGAGAGAATCGATTGAGAGTGGTTAAGGCCATATAGTCCACCACGCTGGCCTAGTGCGGGTTGGCGGACTTACATACCGTAGAAATTCTTTAAAATCGCTACGGTATGCAGGTTTCCTCACGATGTTTTCCTTCACCGTTAAAGTGCGTGGTGATTGACTATCAATACACACATAACTCCGAAAAGTCAGAGGTGTGCCCTGGGATTTGAACTCGCGACCACCGTGAACATGTAGGCAGCCGCGTCTGGTCCGTTAACCAACAGGCCACCACGCACTTCCTTATGCATCCTTAAATGATTAAGTTTAGATTTAAATGATGGTTGACTAAGATCTACGATTTTTCCTTTCCTTCAACACAGATAATAAGTGTAGTGGTACATGTAATTACGATATGTCGATAGTGTTGCAAGTGCGCTATCGCGAACTTCGTCTCAAGTGTTTATCCGAGATAATATTTTATTGGCCTCATTTGTTTGATAACGATAATTAATTTCAATTCGTTGATATTATATTGTGCCATGAACTATGTGGCCTAATTACATTTTGAAAATTTACTATTAGCTACATTTTTGTATTGTCTGTGGAAAGTTGCGCAATTTCACATTTTATTAATCAGTTACGAGTAGTTTAATGAAGTGAAAATTATTGATTTGGAGATCTGCGTAATAAGTCCCATGCATAGAAAATATCATTACAAAAATTGGTAATTGCACAAAAATACGCATTTTCACTTTGTTGGTTTGATTTATGTAAGCCTACGTAAAATTACAACTTATTAGTGCTAATATTTGAAGTAAGCCGTACACGGACAGATAAGAATGGCGAAACTTATAAACATAATAAGACGTCCTTACATACAGACATAAACTCACGCCTTTATCTCAGAAGGGGTAGTTAGACAAGCTACCAGTACACCCACATTTCGCCTTATATGTTCCGTCCCACGATGTATTAGTGATAGGATATGACGTCCTTATAGTTTGTAAAATCCTAAATTAATTACTAGACTTCTTCTATGATTTGCGTTGATTTCTATTGGTTTTCGTGTTCATCGGCCATTTTTAAAATGCCGTCTGCAACATCAAACGTATGAATGGAAAGAATTTGGTTAATTAATTGATGTTATATGCCTTCAATATATATTTCGCAACTCGCCTGGTATTTGACAGCACGGTTAGCAAATCGTATAGCTCTCTGACCGGTACCCAGTTGTGCAAGATTCATTATAATTGTCCATGCGCATATATGAATATGATTTGATTATTTTCGAAAGGTAAATTTGTTTCGTTTTCGTTTACTAAGTGACCAGTGTCGAAAATTGGCCACCACATATTTTTTATTGCGCTGAATGGCGGAGACGAGCATGCCATTCGCCTGATGGTGAGCGATATGACCGCTCATGGACAGTAGCAAAACCAAACAACACTATGAATTACAAAGTAATGCTTGACATTCCACTACGCTCGTCATCCTGAGACATAAGATGTTAAGTCTCAATATGTCCAATATTTACTCTGGATACAATTTCCTTTAAACCGGAACACAACAGTGCATTTACACTGTTGTTTGGCGGGAGAAATAGACTTTGCAGTAGTACCTACCAAGGCGGCCTCTCACATATGAGAGACCTACCATCAGTAAAGATGATCGAAGATTGTTTTTGCCAGTCTTAAGCAGCAGTTGGTATGACAGAATAACGGAGACGTATGAAAGTGAATATTAATAATATGAAATTGACGGATTGAAATATGTTTTTTGTAAACACTGACTCTACCATCGTTGTATGTCTAGATTTTAGTGCTTGTGATAAAATCAACACATATTTGCTTATCTAAATCGTTTTAATCTTGAAATCTACTGATAGGATATCATGAAATTGGAATTTAATATTGTAATAATGAGAATGGATGGAAAAAGTCAAGGATTATTATTCTGTGATGTTTAATTTCTTTGCTGATTACCTATGTCTAGCTGTGAGTTTGCAAAACGACGATAAATAGATACATACAACAGTCACATAGCCCTGACTCCACACAAGGCAAATCTTGCGTCGTGGGTATCAGAAACTACGAGAGACTTTTCGCACTCACAAACACCCAGACCCGAAACAAATACTTGTGGATCGCACAAACATTTGTTTTGTTGGGATCGCATATTGCAATATTGCGCTTTTGAGTTGGTCACGTATTATGAATATGACTGTGATTAAAATTTACCTTTAAATTTATAAATAGTGTTTACTAAGGATTAAATAATTAGGGCGTAAAGTTTCCACGACTTGCTGTAAACAGGATAATTACGTGTGTACTATGTAACACTTATTCCAGACTGCAAGCTTAGTCATTTACAGAAAATATTACTTACGTTTTCAAGTATTCGAGGTAATTTGATGACTTTGGTTGACCTTAGAAGGTCGCAGGTTCATGTCTAGGGCAAGGCTATGATTGTTTCAAGTTAAATACATGACTTCGTAGTTGTTATGTGTATTTTATTAATTAGCACAAATGGGAAGAAATATTTGGTGATCAAATGTTTAATCCTAGCTATCATCAGGTCCAGTGCAAGCTATTTCTATGAAGCTATTTCTATTATATGAAGGAACATACTTTCCTAAAAGTTATTTAAAAGAATTATAATTAAATTAACCCGTAATATTCCAGCGTGGTAGGCTAACACCTCTCAATCGTAGAAAGGCTACTGCTTCGCTGTATGGCGTATAAGCGATAATATAAATAAATAAATACACCCAACAGTCACATATATAGTCCGACCCCACACTAAGATCGAGCCTTGTGTCGTGGGTATCAGGAAATACAAGAGACTTTTCGGTCTTACAAACACGCAGACCCGAAACAAATACTTTTGGTTCTCACAAACATTTGTCTCGGTGCGGGAATCGAACCCGCCTTTCGTTTCACAGGCGGCGTCTAACCAACTGCGTCACGGAGGCTGTCAATATATAATTCATACTTGCCGATTCCTCATATTCCTACATTAGTATTAAAATAATTAAAGGTCATCCAACAATCTAAATGGAAAGTAACGTATAATAACGTATAAATGTGCATTTGCGACACAGACGGGCGTGGCGGCGGTTGCGACAAAACGCCCGTCTGCCGCGAGGCGCTAATGAACGCTTTCAACAGTAGCTCAAGGTCGAGTAATGTTTACATTACTAACTAAATACGCAGTTATGTTACAGGATTCTTAATGTCTAGTTGAAGACAGCTGATCAACCATTCATAGTAAAACTCTGTGAATGGGAAAATATCTTTTGTCAATTTATAACCAAGGCCAATTGTTTCATCTACGACATATTTTAGAACTTCTCGCACAACTGTATGTTATTTCGAGACGGTGGTCGTAGGTTCAAATCCCATGGCAAGCCTCTGAAGGATAGGAATCATTTCGATAAATCAAATGCTACGTACTTTAAGCGTGAAGAAAAAGTAAAGCATACCGGCATACGATGAAATACCTAGTTTAGAAGAGTTTTTAAGTAACTTGAAGTTTGCCAACACGCATGTGATGGACCATAGCTTAAGCCTCAATCTAACTATGGATTTTAGAGGATCCTCATGCTCAACAGTGTACCGCATCAATTCGTCGTCAGTTTATTATATTCTACCGCTTTGTCAGTTAATACTGAAGTACTGATTCACAGTTTTAGGAATTCGTGCGCGTTACTCAGTTTAGACTGTTGTATTTATATCTACACGGGGAGGAACTTGGGGAATGTACGGTTTAATCGGAAAGAAATTTTATTCGTCATGCTATTTGGCGTCATAGAATAACCTATTTTATTATATATGTATATATATTTTACAAACAAAAATTAGAGGCCGATATGGTGATAGGCTCGCCCCGTATCGTGGTGGGATGGAACATACAAGGCGAAATATGGGTGTCCTAGTGGCGCCACTGCCTACCCCTTCTGGGAAAAGGGGGAATCTATGTATGTATGTAAATTAGTGACCGCGGGTTCTTACACAAATGTTCGTGCGACTTACAAATATTTATTTCGGTCTCGGATGCCGTGACTCGTGAGACCGAAAAGTCTCACGTAGTTTAACACCCTTGAGAATTGACATAAGTGTTGAATAGGTACAATAAATAATTTGATTGTAATGTAATGAAAAAGCTATTTTTGTTACATTCGATATTCTTTGTTCAACAGTTATTTATTCTTCAATATTATCAATACTCGTTTGTGAGCTAAAAATACACCGCACTAATATGCGAAAACAACAGAGGATAATTAAAGTCTCTTATTTTGCGTATTTTTGTCGAAGAAACAGGTATCAGAGAAGGTTTTTTCAATCGTTTTAAATTTGATAATGCAATTTTAATCGTGTTTCTTGGAAAGTTCGCGTTTTTAGGCTTAGGGCTGTCAAAATGTTCATGTTAAGTAAGTTTATTTCCCAGCTGTGAGACGAATGGCGTCGGAACGTTCATAGAGGTAGTGATAAACATCTTTTTGTTGTGGTTTCTGTTGATGCTGGGATTAAGACTATTATGTAGCTTAAGATAGTATGTATCGTGCTGTGTAGATGAGTGAGTAATATGATTCGTGGGAGTATTTAAAAAACTGGATTTAAAAAGCAACCATTATTGAAAAAAAATCACATTATTGTTTATAAAGACACTAAGTATAAATATAAAACACCTTTAATCCAGAATATGACTTTACTAAATAGAAATATCGAAAACCGGTCTCAAATTTCGTTCTCCGCCGACCCTAAACGCTGGCGTTTTTCGTTGATCAAAATTCACGGCAAGTCACAAACGTGCAATTTGGCCGTGTTTTATTTAATAAATACCCCGGCGGTAAGACGCCGCTTTATATCTAAAGTCTAAATGTTCTTTTGTGGTAAATTCCCTTAGAGAATATGAACGTAAAGCCGTACCACTATCGAACTGTCAGTTAGGTATATAGTACTAAAATATATTTTAAAGTTAGGAAGGAGTTGCCCTTGGTAAGCTATGATATGGCTATCTTATCGTCAAAACATCATTATGTTATTGAAAATATTCAATTAGTACATTTCGTGGTGTTCAATTAAAGTAAAATTCTGATGGTTTCCGTGTTCATGTAAGTGGTATTTCTACCTTTCTAATTAACTAATAATTTTTAATTATTAAATTCACTCTCTATAAGTAAAAGTTGTTTTTCTGAAAACTATCGATGTAATTACGAAATTCCCTGATATTTATGATCAATAATTATGCCATTAACTAATTAATACTAAAATATAATTATCATTTATTATTAAGTAATAAATTTGTTTATTACTGCACAATTATTTATTTCTTACAACGATGTTGTAGACCGATGTAATTAATTTCAAACGCTCAACAGTGACTAAGATGTATGAATGTATGTATAATAGTTATGTCGTATGAATCAGAAACTAACATATACTTATCGGTTTCAACAACCACCCGGAACAAATATTATTGGGCTGCACATACATTTTTTTTCTGTGGGGATACTTCCGCCTCTTGTTTCACAGCCGACTCTCGACCATTTCCTTTCATTCTTACCTGTTAAAATACATTTAGAGGCGAGGTGATGACGATACTATATAAAGCTCTCGAAGATCTAGATTTATAAAAAAAAACAACCAGTGACTGAAGTCTCCATAGGTTCAGTGAGTGATGCGCCAACCGGCCGCGGCGCTGTCGTCGCATCCCAATTATAGCCCGCATTGTTGATAAATGAGATAAAGATGATGTGTCACTACCCTTGTGTGTTTGTCTTGGAGATATAAGTACATTTTAACCGTCAAGTTACATACGTTGGTTTTCTTTGAAAGTTGCTAATTATGGAACTAACTTATTACTAAAACATTTATTCGTTGGCCGTCAACTGTGGTACTTTGTTTAAAAAAATCATAATTAAATATATTGGAAAGCAGTATAACTTTCAAGTTAAAATATGTTCTGTCTCAAAATTTTAATAATAAGTTTAATTTACTTTCTTTTAAATTTCTTGTTTTACCTTCGTAATATTATAAAACTCGCTAAATCAAAATCATTTTCAGTAAAAAGTATTTTTTTAATGTACATTTGTGGAAACTAAGATTGTCTAATACAAATCCGTAACTGGGATAATCAACTGTCAAAGCTTTGAATATCACCAAAACCGGTAAAAGCCTGCCCACATAAAAACTTCCAAAACAGCCAGATGTTGCACTCTCATAAAAGGCAATACAAAATCAATACACATTAAAGTTGAAGAGATTATGTTGGCGCCTCCGCACCTGCACCTTGCACCTGGCAAGGCCAGCTGCATCTGCACCTAGATCTTTACCATATAGATATTGTATTATTCCTAAATGTAGCGTTTTGATATATTTAAAGGTGTATAACTGGCTATAGAGTGTAGAAGTTATAATAATTGAGTTTTAAAATGTTTGAAAAAGGCCTATATTTTGCAGTAGAATTCCTGTAGTCGATGAAGGATGGATAGAAATAATAATATAGCTTTAATTTTATAGCTTAATGTAACAGTTGTGAAGAAGAAGTAAAGAATTGTATGTATATTTACGGTATAATAAAAGTAATGGGAGGTTGTGACGTGTGGTAAACTCTTTGCGAGAACATAGTCGATAGTAAATATGATATTTATTATTTAGTGTTGATGTTTTATGGGACATTGGTTGACCGAGTTGGTTCATTAATTGGTGCATTTTTTAATCATACGATCTTAAATCGATTAGAATCGAATAATTAATTCAAAATACAAAAATACCAAAAAAAATTAAAATAAATACTTAAAACTATGCAATGTTTAGATCAACATTTTCATCTACAATTCATCCAGTGTCACAAAAATTAAATTACCATCAAGGAAACAAACTGCACATTATTAAGATTTATAATGTCCACCACAAACTAATGACCACGATGGACCACATACCACATGCTAATCCAAAACAGCAACTATTTGACCCATATGACAATGGTGACCTAACGGACACGCCGTGGGAACCCGCTATCTACCAGTTACGATCTACCATCTTGACTTGCTAATTTCATTTGAGCACAGCATATCAAATCGGCTGAATCGCATATCTGTTTTTTACTGAACCGATGACTAAGCTAGGTGCGGCTTCTAATTAATGGTAGGGTTTAACTAATGAATGGCTGGTACAAGTGAACGTAGGTCTAGAGCCTAAGAAATTGGAATCATACATACATAACGCCTAACAACATACATAAACTCACGCCTTTTTTTCCTAAAGGGATAGGTGGTGCAGAACATCCACGTTTCGCCTTGTATGTTTCCTCTCACTATGTGATAGGGGGCGAGCCTATCGCCATATCAGGTACAAATTCCTGACTCCGGGCTGATAATGCAAAATCCAATATCACTTTCGCCGACCCGGGATTCGAACCTAAGACCTCAGCTTTGTAATCGTACTCTAGTACAACTACGCCACCGAGGCAGTACACATAGTGCTATAAAGGAATGTCTAGAGATGGGTTGGTCACGTAAAGAACAAGATTAGATTGGTAAGATCTTGGACCAAAAAATGGTTGGACTAAGAACTCAAATTTGATCAAAAGCACTGGCTTTATATGAAGAATAAAAGTCCATGGTCTTATAGTTGAGGATCCGAAATATAATAAAGTTTTTGGTGCTGGAATATTGGAATCCACCCTGTGAGCCACTGTCGTAGATAGCGGTAAAGGACCCCTCATAGAGATCGTTAGTGGGTCGCATTTCCGGTTCATCCTGCGCATATCCAGATACAACCAGGCCGGCAAAAAAGTGTCGATCGGCGAGATATGTTCATTCGCGTCGGTGGATACTCTATTGGAAAACAACTAACCATTAATGGCATTGTAGTCTCTTTGCTGTGTCGGATGAAAACAAAAGCGATAAAGTATTGTTTTGTACTCACGACGATACGCAGAAGGTAATGCTTTGGGGTAAGCTTGTTTGTGCATCCAATGTTGCTATTTATCGTACAAATAGTATGCAAAAGATTGCAAATGCTTGTAGATGTATGCTGTTATTTTCGATCATATGTGCTCGATATCTCTCCGATTGCTTCAGACTGTGGAGAATAAACATGCACTCAGCTGTGTGCTTTTATTTATTTTTGATGTAAAATGTTGGAAACCACTTAAGAACATGTAAAGGATAAAGATGCCTGAATGTTGCGGTTTCTTTTTTATGATAAAGTGCCTTAATACTTTTATCTTTGCCTGATGGTTCTTTGCATCTGCTAGGTTGACGACCTCTAAATGAAATATTAAGTTTGCCACCTTGGTGCATCCAAGAACGTGGCCTCCCAGGATCAGGCATTGTATCTTGTTAGGCGCAAGCGGGCATTTTGTCAACTGGTGATCTGGACAGAACTACACTTACCGTCGTTTGCAATGTATATTGCGCTTGTTACTTAAAAAGGGATATAAAATCTGCCTTCTGCCCTCTCTCTTTCCTTCTTTTAAATCCATCCCATGGTTGTCTGTAAGACATTGCTGTAGAGCGATAAGACCGCCATTTGTACTTTTTTTTTTATTGTTGTTTCTGTATTGTGTATTTTCATTTTTAATTGTGTACAATAAAGATTTAAATAAATAAATGAATAAATAAAATTTTCTTTTGTGTTTTAACAAACGTGTGTTTTATTTTAAGTGTTGTTCTAGCTTTTATTGTCTTTTAAGGAACAAAGCTTGTCACAAAGATTTCAGGGTTTGTAAATTTTGTCGAGTCGAGTAAAACCTTTCTTATTGTTGTTAAGTTATACTAGAAATCAAGAAGAAGTGGTGGAAAACTTTGCCGGCTCTTCTTTTCCTCTTTCCCCTCCTTTTTCCATGTCGCTCCCCTCCCTATTTGCTGGGCCGGTATCTATTATCCAAGAGTTGTGGGTGTTTATAAAAAAAACTGTATTTTGTCAGTGCGTTCACAATATTGTACAATAAACATTACCCCATTAAAATACCACAGACAGGTGTGCCAAACAATTTTCCACTAAATTATTTATGACCTTATCCCTGTGTTGGAAAGCCCATGGCAAATGGATTGCAGACGATTTTCGAAGTACAGTCACGCTTATTCCTTGCCATGTTACACGTGATGGGAATCGAATAATCGACTGTTGGGACTCAGAATTCGATTTATTGCGCATTGTGTACAATTGCACTTATGATTTTTTGGGAATTAATTTTGAATGCCAATTTATTGGTGTAGCATTTGTTTTTAGATTTCTCTGGCTGGTTAGTGAGCTGAATTCCGAAACATTAATCATCAGGTGATTTAAACAATTTATTACAAATTATTTTCTTTATAACTACAATTGGCAATTTAAGGATATCACCTTAGCTACAAAATAAGTAGCTGGGTTTTTCCGGAGCGGTACTATTTTAGTAAAGATAGTAGTATAGTTTTACGTAGTAATATTATCGCAATGTGTTTTACAAATATGAAATAAAACGTAATAATATTTTGTTTCTTTTGCTTACAGGTAAGTTAAACGAATTCTTCACAAATCGTCCTACAATGTTTTATCAGTAAGTAAAATAAAATATTATATTCAGATAATAATTACCGTCCTAATATACGTAATTTTTTCTGCCATATCCTTACACGATACAAGTGTAAGATATGTAACGTTCGTAAGTATATAACTTCTAAGTTCATGTATCCAAAATTATTGACTTTTGACGGCTTATTCCCTTTTTACTTTATCTACGTAACACGTTTGTATATAATAGATTGTCTTGTTCGATAACTCCACATTTTTTATGTAAACATTTAGCATACATATCTTTACTAAAATCAGTTAAACAGTATCAAATTCTGTTATTATTCCACTCAGTTTGAAATATACACTGTTTAATATTTGCGACGCGTCCAAAATGTTTTGCCGATGTGAATTTATATTCAAGTGTTTGTGACTTGAATAAACATTAGAAAATGTCTTGAGAATCTCGAACTGGTTACTATATGTCGTGTGAATTTGTACATGTAAATTTGGAAAGGTGTGGTGGAGTTGCAAGGTCTTATTTGCGGAATTTACAAGCCAATCTGCATTTGTCAGCGGGGTGGACTGTGGTTGAAACCCTCGTAATCGAACTCTTGCTTAATAAGGACTCCAGCTGTGCTACGCAGCTATGAGTTGATATAGTAAGAATTGAAGGGTAAGGCTTCAGTATATTAATAAGGTCTTGACCACGAAAGCTGAAAAGTAATCGAAACGTCGGGAAGTTAAAAAATGTAAAAATTAAACCAAATCGCGATAAAATCCGTATAATATAGTTTTATTTCAATGTGTAACATTCGCGTAAATCTAAGAAACCATTAATAAGGTCTTATTTGTTTTGATAAATATTACGCAGTTTTAATATTCTTGGGATGAAATAATAACGTAGATCTATTGAAATGAGAAACGATTCACTATCAAGGCCTCGGTGGCGTAGTTGTATTTCTGCACAAAGCTGAGGTCTCAGGTTCGAGTACCGGGTCAGATAAAGTGATATTGGATTTTTCTATTACTTATACGGTATCAGGAATTTGCACCCGATGTGGCGATAGGCTCACCCCCTTATCACATTGTGGGACGGAACATGCAGGGCGAAATGTGGGTATCCGAGTGGCACCTCTGGCTACCCCTTCTGGGAAAAAGGATTGAGTGTTTGTATGATTTACTATAAAATAGAGACTAGCTTGAATAAAATATTTAAAGAATCTAACGATTTTTACCAAAACCAATAAAAGTGTCGCGTTTTTACTAATGCTGGATACTTAAATATTGTTTATTAAGAAACAAAAATTTCCCTCCGATTTCTCAATGTATAAAATTAACAAATATAAGAAATATTGTAGAAGTAATAATACTACTAATCAATACAGTCACATAAATTCCTGACTGAAAATAAAATATTTAATACAAAAATATACTATCCGAATGAGTCAGGACGGTATAAAATGAACTTTACATTGTTCATTTAAATAAAATTAAGTTAAAATGAATCCGTCTGTCCGTAACAATGAAATAATGAGCCGTTGTAAATCAACTGAATCAACTGATGTGCGGCTAGTGTCATAAAATGACATGAGTCATTGCGGTGTTACCAATTATCTAATGGATAAAACATTATATAATATTTAGTTTACTTTTCACAATAAATAGATGATGGTTATTTTAATGTCCGTTCAAGGTTTGCGATAGATTGGTAATGATTTATTAAGTAAGTAATTTTATGCAGACGAATCATTGATTTAAATTGGTTTTATCTTAATATATTTATTTCAACATGTATCATGTAAAAATAGCTGTGAGAATGTTAACGACCGACCTTACAAACTCATTGATACTAAAATAAAATCTCATAAAAACATTTAAAAACGAATATTATGTCAAAAATTCGTTAATTATAGCCTTTTTAACACTCAAGGCTGGCAACACGTAATTTTGCCGAAAACGTCGAGAGGTGATGATGCCCTTACTCGAACAATATAAACAATTAGAGCATTAATAAAATGTTTAAAGGTGCAATTATATCCTTATAACGCAGTCATTAGGGCTCGCTTTGTAATTATGGCGGTAAACACTCAAGCTTTTGACACAAGGGCGACGGGGTTGCCAGTTAAGTGTTAAAATATCTACCATGATTGGGATCTTCTTAATTTGGTCATTTATTGGAAATGAAGTAGTAATTTATTTTATTACACATACTAATGATGCACAGGTATTTGACTGATTGTGCAATATTCATTTCAATTTTTAATTATTATTTTTTCGTAATCTTATTACAAATGGTAATGATATTACGTGGACGAGTCAAGAGTGAATGACATTATTGAAGGACATTAATATATTTAATTAGAGTTTTCTTTGATTTGTTGACGACCCCGATGTAATAAATAGAAAACGGTATTATCAATTTATGCCCGCATTGATACAAAAGGATTTTTTTATTGACGGAAACGGAAGACTGCCTCGGTGGCGTAGTTGTATTACGGTACGGTTACAAAGCTGAGGTCTCGGGTTCGAGTCCCGGGTCGGGCAAAGTGATATTGGATTTTTCTATTCATTATCAGCCCGGAGTCAGGAATTTGTGCCCGATATGGCGATAGGCTCGCCCCCTATCACATCATGGGACGGAACATACTAGGCGAAATGTGGGTGTCCTGGTGGCGCCTCTGCCTACCCCTTCGGGGATAAAGGCGTGAGTTTATGTATGTATGTATGTATGTATGTATGTGGAAACGAAGATTTACACCTCTCAAATTGGTTTGTGATTTAAATTCTACATTAAGCACTAATATAGCCCATAAATTGGTAGTAATATCGAATGTAGCAACCCTGGTAGAGCTGTTACTGTGACGGATAGTGTTTCAATTGAGTGTGTTTTATTTGGAAATAATTGTGCGCGACATGTAAGGCGAGAGCTTTTTAATTTCATCGCGTTTAATGCTCATTATTTCGCGTGGCCTTGTCATATTTGAAATTAATTGTCTCTTGAAGTTGCGATATTTTTGTCTATGGCTGCTCGGATGTAAGTGCGTAAATACCTAGTCTTTGTTATTCTAAAGTAGTTTAGATCAGCGGCGTGCACAGGATTATGACACTGGGTATGCGGCGGAGTACTCGGTCACAAAAACTTTTTTTTATAGATTTTTCGCATAGCCGCAGCCACGCGACGGATATCTAAGACGGAAACCATTCCAACAGAACAAGTCTTAGATGTACTACTATTCATGTACATCTTCTACGGTAACACAGACAAAACAGCGATCGATCGTCGCGGCGTTTCTTCCTTCTAATAAGTAAAATAATATTATACCTACTCACCCAGTCAGCTTCAATTTTCACATATTCAAGGTTCCGGTTACTTGAGATTACTATATCCCGATGTAAATAAACGCAAGATTTCGGCCACCTCAAATATCTTATCCAAGTGAGTGATAGTTACAGAACACGTCCCTTGCAAGATATCCGATGTGGCCTTTAAAAAGGCCGATTTCCATGTGATTCGCAAAATATATAAATAAACTTAATAATAAAACTACGGATTAGTAAAAAAAACAAACTACTCATTCATTTATAGATTAAATCTATGCGCCTATCCTTTTTTAAATATGATTGTAGGATATCTTCATAGAAAGTTGGATTGCGTTTTAATTCTATCATTAATGCCTTTTCTATAGAAATCATGGAAAGCTCTGTGAGTCGTTGTTGATTTTGTGTGTTTCTCAAATATGTGTGGATACGTTTTAAACACGAAAATGAACGCTCTGCCGATGCGCTGCTTGCTGGGATAGTCACAATGAATTTCGCTAATCGTAACACTTCAGAAAAAACTTTATTTAAATTGTCCTTATACAAATTTTGAATAATACTAAATACACAACTATTTGCAAATTGAGGTGATCTATAAATACAGCGCAATTCATTTTTCAATTTATCAAAATTAAAATTTGCCTGATAATTATTAGTGAACTCTCTGATTTCATTTTCAGGGAAACGTTCACTATATTTTTTAAAATTCTCACAAGAAAGTAGCTCAATAAACTTTAAATCTTTAATGTTTTTATAGCGATTTCTTAATTCACTGACTATATTATCAATTATTTCAAAAAAAATTCGCCGATAATGTATTTTTACATCATCGACATTGCGCTTTCTTTTAGGTGGTCCGGTAATGTGAACGGCGGCATCATAATAGATCTCGAACTTGTCTCTGAAACGTTCTAAAAATGACTCTAACTCTTTTATCTTTATTACACAATACGCGATGTCACTAGTTTTTTTTTGCAAAATGTCATACAGAATATCCGTTTCTGCAAAAATATCTGCGAAAGATTTTAAAAGAAAATTAATTTCAAATTCTTTCATATTAAATAAAAATGAACTGACTTGTGTCAGTGTTTCACCATCCCAGTCTTGTGTATTTTCGTTCATATTTTCAAACAATTCTAGGAGGTGGGTGGACGCATTATTAATTACATTAACCGTGCGCGAGTGATATATCCACCTTGTTTCCGCGACACGAGGCAGCTTTTTCATATCGGCAAAGTTGTTGTAATGGGCCATTCGCTTTGTACTGGTGTGAAAAAAAGCCGCGATTGATTTTATAATACTAAAAAAGCGTTTTGTTTCAGCAACTCGTTCGAACGATTTCGATAAAACTAAATTTAATATATGTGCTGAACACCAAACGTACATAGCTTGTGGACATTTTTGTCTCACCAAAGCCTGCACGCCATTAATTTGTGAGGATAAAACTGCTGCCCCGTCGTAAGTTTGTGCAACTAATTTGGAAACACAATCGAAGTCTTCTAAAATTTCTAAAATTATAGCACTCAACGTTACAGCGGTCCGATCCGCGCTGACATCGACATATTTGATAAATCGATCTACTACTTCAGAATCACGAAAATATCTCAGAACTAATACTAATTGTTCACGGCCGCTAACATCAGGAGTCTCATCTACCATGACGGCGACAAAATCGGACTGTTTAATTTCGGCTTTAACGCGATCGATCATCACAGATGCAACGCTCGAGATCAAATCATTCTGCGTACGGTTCGACATGCCCGTGAATGAGGTACTTGCAGTCTGTAAATGGGTTTCTAAAACTCCATCATACTTGGCTAATAAATCTACTATTTCTAAATAATTACCCCTATTCAACGACGATACTGACTCATCGTGACCGCGAAAAGCTAATTCTTGTTTTCCCAGCAAGCAAACAACATCGATCAGCCTTTGAAAAATGTTTCTATTGCGATCGACTTTAGCATTATGCCTCTCAATATCTAATCGTAACTGACTGTTAATACTCATTTCAATACGAGATTTACCAAAAGTATTTAATTTTAAGCAGGCCTCCAGATGTTTTTCTGTATGGTCGTGCTTCTTTACCGCGGAATAGAAATTATTTAAATCTGAATATCCCGAATCAGTCCACACTGTACTAGAATTACTAAACAATATGCAAGGAAAACAATATAATTTAATCGTGTGTACACAACCACACAGCCAGTTAAACGTTTCATAACTTTTAACATGAAACTTTCGAGTTACATTCCCTTTTTGTTGTTTTAATTGTTGTAACTCGGGTACACACCTACCTTTAGACACAATTTGATTTTTTTCACTGTATGACAATTGTGAGAACTTGTTATTTTTAATTTTTAATAAACACACATTTTCAACACAAACCTCACAATCAAATAACATTTTAAAAAAATCAACAAACGCACTAGTAAAAGCAAATCACTACAATTATTATAAAAATAAGAAACTTAGTAATAAACTGTTAAATGTACACACTTTCAAATGTTAAAATGAAAAATCTTTTAAGAAAACTATAAATATACTGGCGCAGACAAAATAGTAAACAATGCTAATCACATGAAAAAAGCAAAATGGCCCCCGCGAAACACAAACCATTTCTGCTATTTAAACAAATAAAACCTTACTAAACAAAAATGCATAATGCGCATACGCGATTTATTAGATTTCCGTCTATTATTTTTACTCGGATTATAGGCAACGAACATTTCCGATTACTCCCGACAACTGCCGAACTTCCGTAGCATGCCGCTGGAGTTGCTTGCATTTGGGCTGTCGATATTCATGGGTGTGTGCGTTTGCGAACTGTGCACGGACACCAAAATTACTACACACATACGAACAAATCTCCTGCGGGACGCGGCGGCATGACTTGGTTGATTAGGTGCATTATTTTGCAGCGCTATTGCTATTCATAAAATATTAGGCGTTTTTAAGTTATTATATTTTGTTTATTCATTTATTTACTATTAATTAAAGTCATCTAAAGCGTACGAACGTTTTATTAAAATATCTGTGAATGGCAAGTAAAGCACTGCATTTCTGCCTACAAGGAGCGCACGCCCCTGGTTTAGATAGTAATAAAAAATATTTATTGGAACAGGAATAAGACGAGCTTTTGAAACCATTTAATTATAGTATCAAGTTCTAAAAAAGTACTTATAGTATCCATAGATTACATAAAACAATTTGTATCATTATAATAATCCAGAAAATCCTTATCGCTTATACATGTCATCTAAATATCAAAATTTAAATCCTATCTTATTCAAATCAGTACAAGAGACGCCATGTTTAGTTCACTGCCAAAATCTTAATCTATGCAAATCAATGGAATCACCCATCCATTTAACATTTAACTTTATTAGTGAGTCATGTGGTTTGAATTTCTAATTCGCTGTTATTATATTTTGATATAATACAACTGGTATCCTTCCGAAATATGATCCAGTTTAAAAAGAACCTGGAGTGGAATAATGATGTTGACTCTGAAGGTCATGTTATAATGGCCATATCAGCGCATGCGCACACAGGATGTGCGCTTGCAACGTGTTTTGAATTTGTAATACGATTACTATGATTAGCTAATTTTATTGATATTTTATACTTTTTCTTTGGCAGTTACGTAATATTAATTGTTGTATTGCAGGCTATGATTCATTCCTTAGTCTTCCTGAAGCTTGAATTTTATTTGTAAAAACTTTTGGTTTTATTTATAAAGGATAGCGTTTCTGCGCAGATCGGCGCGAGAATACCACGAAGTTACCATCAATGTTGCCCTGCTTTACACTCACTTACGTACAACCTTAAATTATAATCCTACGAGCTATAAAGAAGTCTAACAACATTGCCAACCATGGTGCTATTATTGATTCAAATATACTAGCTATGCAAAGTATTGAAAGCTTAAATGGTATGTTTTTGTGACGTGATAATGCCATGTTCGTCATACCATACTCCACGTAACATCAGCTTATTAGGATCCTGGTTTATGACGTCCACGATCCACCATCGCGTTTATCCAGCTGCATGTTAACGTGTTTGCATACTGTGGTGCTTCGTCAGCTGACCATTTGTGAAGTAAGGTTTTGGATGCCCTATTGTTCGGAGTCTATGTTATGTGACCTTCAATAAGTCAGGTTAATGAGCTAGGCTACTAGACGTTTCTATATGTATTTGTGTTTATCTGAGGCTGATTACCTTTCATAATTTAATAGGATTTTTGGGAAATATATGATAATGAATAAAGGAATTGAATAAGGATTTAATGGCTCTGAGATTTCTAGCAAGATTTTTTGAACGTGACGGCATATCTTGGTAACTATGCAGGACCGTACACCATTAAATATAGCTTGGAGATTTTGGCAACACTGAACACTGTTTTAACAAAATGACTACAATTTAATCACATTGTAGTAAATGTAGTGCTTATGGAGTAGCAACTATTGAAATAATAATATTTCTAGAAAGATTTCATATGGTCTCTGACAGAATGTAATATCGGCTGTTATTGCGATGTAGAATTAATTTATTTAAATTCTTGAAATGTGCAAATGCACTGGTATAACTTGGGAGTGTTCGCCCATAAAGATAAAGTTCATGCCATTCAACTGAGTATTAAAATAGCTAGAACGTAAAATCACGTTCGGTTGCGGGTATATTATTGTTTTTCTCTGCACAATGAGGTTGGTCCGAGGCGCCAATTACTGTCACACGTCAATCGTCGTCATGGACGGGAAATTCAGAACCGAACCACTGGCGCCAACTTTATGCCGCAGGGCTGACTAATAACTTAATTAAATTATTTATCAAGCTGCCATAATTGTGTCGACTGGTGGGACATTACCATCCCACGTCGCTGGATAATCTATACAACAATGTACTTACCAACAAGTGCATTGTAGTCAATTCGAAGGGACAGTAAAAAGAAGAGAAAATAAGTGACAAAAATATTACGATTCTATTCTTAAGTCTACCAGGAAGATAAAAATATCAATATGTAATTGCTCGATGTCGACCGCTTTCTAAAGGTCACACCGGAAAATTTCACAAAAATCGGACTTACATGGAAATGACTATTACAAACTTCGCTATTGTGTTTTCGTGCTTATCAATATCTGAAAACACTGTTTTTAACCGACTTCAGAGGAGGTTATCAATTCGTAAATTTTTTTTTCTTATGTATGTTCACCGATTACTCTGAGATTTCTGATTCAATTTACGTAATTCTTCTTTAGTTGGATGCAAAATAGCTGCCATTTGGTCCCATAAAAAGTTGGTGAAGACCTGATGAATATCTTCGGACTTAGAGAGTAGAACTCCTCGAAATTGAGCAGGTTTCCGATGGTTTTTATACAATAGGTTCAGTATAAAAGTCAAATTGTAGTGAGGTAGAGAAAAAGGGGTGGGGGTGAGGAGGGGGTGAGAAAATTAACATGCATGTAAATACTTAATATCTTCGGCAGCTTTGAACCGATTTTAGTGATTTTTCTTTTGTTTGATGCGGAATAGTTGTCATTTGGTCCCATAAAAAATTGGTGAATATCTGATGAATATCTTCGGACCTGGAGAGTAGAACTCCTCGAAATTGAGTAAGTTTCCATTAATATGCATATAAATACTCAATATCTTCGGCAGCTTTGAACTGATTTTAGTGATTCTTCTTTAGTTTGATGCAGAATAGTTGCCATTTGGTTCTATAAAAAAATGGTGAAGATCTGATGAATATCTTCGGACCTATACAGTAGAACTCCTCAAAATTAAGTAGATTTCCAATGGATCTTTTTGTAACAGGTTCAGTATTTAAGTCAAATTTTAGTGAGTTAAAGATAAAAGGGTGGGGGTGAGGAGGGGGGCGAAAAAATAAAATAATGTAAATACTTAATATCTTCGGCAGCTTTGAACCGATTTTAGTGATTCTTCTTTAGTTAGATGCAGAATAGTTGTCATTTGGTCCCATAAAACAATTGGTGAAGACCTGATGAATATCTTCGGACCTAGACAGTAGAACTCCTCAAAATTGAGTAGGTTTCCAATAGTTCTTTTTTAACAGGTTCAGTATTAACGTCAAACTACTTATAGTGAGGCAGAAGAATTGATGGGGTTGAGGAGGAGGGTGAGAAAATTAAGTTCTGTAGGCGTTTTGCTCTTATGAGCGTTGTTAACGAAAATTGAGTTTAGCTCACACTAAAAAGTAAAAAATAAAAAAAAAACTGCGTTTAAAAAAACCGACTTCAACTACAAAAAAGTATAAAATAACTTAATAAAGATTTAATTTAATACACCTCTTGTGCAAACCTATACCTACCTTTCATATCAATAAAATACAATTATTTATATGTGCTACTTATTGATAGGTTTGAAGTCGGTGCCAAGCCTTAAACAAAATAAAACTTAATATTATACACAGCTTAGTTCCTGTAAAGAAATTTTTACGGTAAAGATTAACCTACATAAATAATCCTATAAGCAATGTGCATTTATGTGAAACAGATGAAAATTTTACGACAAATATATATATTTATAATATTAATACCTGAATATTGTTATATTAAACCTATATTATGCTTATATATGGATATACTTGTGGCCCTGAAAAGGACATTTTGGTTTGCGTATTGGTACCTCTGCTTTGAAAACAAACTAATAATGGAATTAAGTAATAATGAATACCTACTATTATAAAAAAAAACTTATATACTATATCTTCGTGCAGCCGATAAATTATACAAATCTATAAATAAATTAGGTTCCAGCGAATCAAAATTTTACTATATTTCGAGACGACCGTCTACGTCGTTTGCCCGCTTGGGTTGTTTTCATTGTTCTAGATTAGTATAGAGTTTTTCAATATTTTTGAATATGCGACACTTTTTCAGGCTAAAAACTTCTGGCGACCCCCGTGGGCGATAGACAGACTAAAAGTTAGTGATTTAGAAGACTGTGTTAATGAGTTTCTCCATTTTGGTACCTAAATTTGTTATGAACACCTATACTCTGTAAGAATGGCGACTTCTTGAGTAAGTCCTAGGTGGTCGCGACCCACAGATTAAAAAACACTGTTGTAGACAAAGCTATCCCGCTCAAGGTCACGCGCGGCGAGTGTAGGTACCTACTATTCCATTTGGCTTTGCACCGATTTCAAACCTATCAATAGGTAGCACATATAAATAATTGTATTTTATTGATATGAAAGGTAGGTATAGGTTTGCACAAGAGGTGTATTAAATTAAATCTTTATTAAGTTATTTTATACTTTTTTGTAGTTGAAGTCAGTTTTTTTAAACGCAGTTTTTTTTTTATTTTTATGTTATTTCTTAATTCAGAAAGTGACAAATGTCTCATGAGGGTGATTAGCATAAAGGCGGTTAAAAATATACAAATACAGTTGTAAGAAATTAATAAAATACAAATTGGGCCATGACCAAACACAAAAAAAAGGTTAGAGCTTGATTTCAATGGTCACAATGTCAGTCAGATTTGCAAAGTGAACATAAATTCAGCACGAGACTTCCTTTGCTAAGTATGAATACATAAGTGACAAGAAATCTGCCAAGTTCAACTTATTAGATAAAATATAAGTGGCGTATGACTCGACGCGAGATTACCAGCTCGGCGATTGTCGTAAGCTGGTTAGAGGATTGTCACTACGATGCTTCAGGTCGACACGACTAATCTACTTTCTGCCATGAAGGGATTCATCAAGTGGCCGACTTTGCAATTTGTATCAGCAAAGATCTTTTAATAGATATGTATAATCTTATAAAGAGCTTGCTTCTCTTAGTACTTTGGAAAGGCTATTGGTCTTTTGTATTTTCACTTCAAAGCAGTAATTGAGTATAACAATTTTGGACACATTATTGGCTACTCTCATGTTTTTACATCATCAACTCTCATGGGTCTGCCATCGTGGACAAAGTGCAACAGCTATTCCTATGTTTTGGAGACAAGTGACTGAAAGTGGGAGATTTTGGGTATAAACTTGTTCTGTAACAGATAACAAAATTAAAAAGACACTGACGTCACCATAGTAAAAGAGATTTCCAGTATCAGAATCAACGAAATACTTGCCGTTCCCACAACACAACAGATATTAATATAGATGTTATTTTTGTTTCGGTTTAGATCGATCTTGCCACCTCTCGTTTCACAGTTGACTTCATACTCATAGCGCCGAGTAGGCCGCCTAATTAAATTAAATTTTAATAGGCAGAGTTTTGAAACACGGTATATATTAAGCTAATTTCGGTTATATTTGGCCTGAGTACACAGTATGACCAATTATGAAACTAAATAAAAACTAGCTGCAAATAGATTGGGAGAATGGTAGTAATAAACTATCGTATATGGCAACCCTAGACGGTATCCAACATGGCGCCTCGTTACCGCATTTTCCATAAATGTTCACTTGGATTTTTACATATATCCATTAAAACAAACGCGACATTAAATTATACGTCGTTAAAATAAATTATTCTTTCGACAATCACGATTTTGATCTTGTTTAAATGTTGTTAATGTGACAAATTTATGTCTAAAACCGGTGTTGTAAAATCGTGAATACAAAAATACTTAAATTCTCGCTTTTTAATTGCAACACTCGCACCTTAGTCGAGATATTAAAATATTTATGAGTTTATTTTGTTTTAATGTGTACTTAAACTTTTGAAGTAATAAGGATATCACGCTTAAGTCTTGCTCATTAAACCTAATTATACTTCATTGGGATGTAATCCATAGGTTATTATGATTATTAATCTAAAATGCCCTCTTATTTTAGATCGACAAGTATACAGCAGCTGCTCTTTTAAAATGTTCATAAAAAATATTTCCTTTTGGATATTTTTATTGTCAATGTAAAAGAACTGCTTCAAAGTACATTTTGTTATACCAGCTTATTCAAGTTTTGGTCTCTTATATATAATAATCTTGCCCATATTATACGTCCCACTAGGTAGGTATGCGGGTACGGGTCTCCTCTAAAATTAAGAATTTGATTAAAGGTGGTTTTACATATCAAATATCTAAAAAAACTAATTGAAAACATAAACAAATAATACCACATACATATGTACGTCTACAGAAGAAAGTTATACCAGAAAATCCCAGTAAATCCCATCTCACGATCCATGTCGGCTAGCCTTATAAGAATGTGTGCTAACTGTCGAAATCCTTCGTTAACCCGCTCATTGTTGTAGAGACAATACGCTATAACCTGCGTAGAAACGACCACTTCTATTTAAGCCTTGAGCCACGCCATATCGGCCCTCAACAGAGCTCAATCACTTTCTTTAATACGGAAGTGCTGGTGTTTTGGTGAATGGCAGCGGGATACGAATAATATTTTTGATAACTGTATTGTGACTTTAGCAACCCATAATCGCCCACTGCTGGTCGAATTATGGTTATATGCCGTATTTTAATAAGTTTCCAGTATTTCTTGTTTCGTTTTAATGTCGTATTTGCTTCGGTAAATAAAATTGTTGGAGTACCTTTACCCCTTTTCTTCTATCGTTCTCTTTCCTTTTCTTTCCCCTCCATTGTTGAGAGGCAGCGTATCAACGATTGAAGTGGTTATAATAACTCGCTGTTACTCGTTTGTTTGTTGCTGGAACCATGCAATAAAAAAATCACAAATCATGACACAAAGATGATAACTTTCGCATCTCTGTTATCTTCACCTTTATGGCTGAATTGTGAAGAATATACATCACAAATCTGCCAAAACCCAGTTAATACCCGTCAGTGTAGAAGTATCGAAACTGACGGACACCAAAACAGTAGAGGAAGCTGTTTATTATTCCGCTAGTGGCGCAGGCCATAGCTTCCGTGTTGTATTCGCACGCGCCGGTGAAATGGCATCCAATTCACCGAGGGACGATCGATTGTTAACGTTAGGGACTCAATTATATGCTGCGAAATGTGTGGATGTTTGATGGGAGGTACTAAAATACGCCAATTAGATCAGGTTGTTATCATGTAGTAGATCTTTGCTAACCCTAGAAATATTTCAATTAGGAAATGTACAAATAAATTGAGTAATACTCTTGATTTTGTAATTGAACATAAACAGCTGTCACGAATTGAGGTTTTAATAACTTTGCAATTTAATCTTTCAGCCGTTGATCATGTTTTACATGGAGCTTTAACATCCACAGTTAGATAAGTCCATCATTGAATCATAAAGTTTTCTCAGCTCAAATTCCTCTATTAATATTAGCTACAACCAATTGCAAGTACATAATATGAAAAATTCCGAAGCCAGATTTGATTATTTTCCTACAGAAACAATCAAAATTGAACCGGTCCGATTACGGCACTGGAACAAATATCTTTATAGCTGCCTTCAAACACTTTAATATACAAAGCTAAGCTTTAATTGCATCAAATGGAGGAAGTTGAATTAAAATAATCAACAATGATTCAGACGAAGTTGCAACCACCTTGAGACATCACGAACCACATTACGTAAACAATAAAAAAATCTTTTTGGTTGTTATAATGTATCCTCCATTGTTTTACCATTGTCTGCATTTCCCATGCAAATGTTGATTTGTGGGAATGCATAGAAATCTGGTCTGAATTTGATCTTAATGGCTGATGGCGAAATGCTTTTATTGTTAATTATGCTATCAGAATTAACTTTAGAAATTATGATGACCTTTAGATTTTATCGCTGTTGCGTGATCTTCATTAGATGAAGAGGTTGTGGGATGGTACAGTTAATGTAACAAATATGTTTATAGTAGCATAGGATGCACTCAAGGAGACATTTAACTTGCCTGCAATTATTTAGTATCAATAAACTATCATAACAAAAATGCAGCATTTATGGTTGAAAGACTTTTGAAGAAAAAATACTTTATCATAGTAATTTATTTATTCAGTAATTTACCGTTACTATCAGTAAGGTTTTTAATCACCAAATCTTCATCATTAAATATCCTACTATATAGAGCTACTCCTTTGCCAGTCGACACAATTATGCCGGCTTGATCAAAACCGGATACTAAAACGGGTATTCCATCATCGTGCAGGACGATCGCTTTCCACGCAAGTGCGTACATCCTACCACCAACCAAAATGATACCATCTGATTTTCAAAACCGTTTTAAAGTACATTCTCTTGTTTTAAAGCTTTTTTACGCTTTCTAAATTCAGTGAGGACATAAAATTGCATTTCCTAATAAATACTACAGCCTACGTCTATACAAGGACGGGTACGGTTGGCAAAAACAATGTAGTAACATTTTTTATGGTCGTTAAGGCCTATGACTCATTAAAACGACTGTTTTAGGACACGGCAAAAAGTTACGAATAACGCAAATTTTACAGAGGTCGCACCATTTTCGGAACTTAATTTTATTACTAGCACAACTTTTGGTACGGTCTGCAATGTTTACGGGGTAATAATATTGTTTAATTAACCGACTTAAAAAAGAGGAGTTTCTGTATTCAACGCGTAATTTATATACATATCTGGTTTAGTTTTCCAATAAATAAATAATTAATGATCCTCGAAATAATGGACGATATCATTGTCTCTTTTGGATTTTGATTTTGCTTTTTTTATTGCTAAGCCTAACTAAGAATATAAGATAGCCTGGATATTCTATTGTAATTTTTAGTGGTTCTACAATTTTTTTATAAGAATTGACATTTATATCATTAGAACTCTCAAATCAGTCTCTGAAATTCCCATTATGGTAATTTTATGGACAAACCAACGTGCATAACTTAGCGAATGAAATGACAGCGACCTTCCTTAGGCCTTGTTTCAAATTCCTTTGAGTATTATTTGGCGCAATTTTTTTATGTGTCGTTAAATATGGTGCCGCACCAAGGTTTTAAATATTTGCCCATAACTTTTAAGTTTTTTGTTGCAAACCTAGTACAGTGTTTGTGTTATTATTACTGACGATTTTACTAAAATGGGTTATTTTTTTATTGTGTCAAGTCTCGCCACCGTCTCATTTTTTGTTTGGTCTTATTCAGTTACATTACTATTCATATAATTTCCTAAGGCATTTTAAAGCTATTTCTGATCATTATCAGCTACATACACATATACATGTTCCAATCTGGTCAGAGACCTTCTCTCCAACTCAAAGTCCTTTTCTATTATTTCAATTTTCAATCCCAGATGATTGACACGAAATTACTGTTATTAATCAATGACAGACCATTTCGAACACGTGTAATATTGTTTAGAATATCTTCACAGACGAAACAAAACATTTTTTGTCACAGCAGGATGCCGCTGTAACAATATTTGAAGCAATTAATAACATCAGCAAAAACATTAAGATCATCGATATTGAATCATCCGTTGATGCGGTCATCGCTCGTGTCAACGCTGTCGGATATAATGGACACGAAATGGAATATACATACTGGAGTTGCAAAATAAAATAGCCGATTTTATTAATTTTAATAAGTCTAAAATGGAATTTTACGTATTCGAAATGGAAGTTGTAGTAACAATGAATGCTGTCGAGGCAATGCCGGAAAGACGGTAGCTAGAGATGTGATCATTTGAAATTTTACAGCAGATAAAAACACAATGGTGATATTAGTGTATATTTCTCGGTAAAAATTCATTAGAAGCTTTCGAACAGCACCTATATATTATTATCTTTTTTAAAGTAGCGGTCGAGAAGGTAGATTATTTGGTAAAGAAAAATAGTTGATCATGAATACTGTCTAGAATATTTTAGAGGCATAGCTGATTTTCACGGTTGGACGAAAGATATGGTAGTTTTCTTTGATATTATGTTACCTATTACGAGTTAGTCCGGAATTGTTCTTTTTTTTTTGTTTTTGTAAAATTATTAATCTGTATTCAAGAGTTAGAACGTTGTCGCCCAGATAAAGCAACGGTTGGTGACGGAGGATTACACTATATAAATATGCCACTTTGCCTTATTACTAAGTTACGTAAATACTTAATAGTAGGCAACTATATTAAAACACAATCAGCTGTATTGATCAAAATAATGCAGAGTTGAGTAAATAGAAAAATTTAGTTCACAAATCCGAAATTCAACATAAGAAAGCTCCTTTCAAAATAATTGTTAAATTCTTACATACAATGTCATAATCTGATTCTTTGATTGTTATTTTCAATAAGACTTTCTTATTCGGTATTCCAATTACAACGTATTATTGAAATCGACATGAATTTTTGGATATTAACCTGGAAATTTAAATTCCAAGATGTAGTTATGAAATTACGTACACATAACCGCTTTGGAAACGTAACGGCTTCAATTGATTTTAAAAACGATAACAACAGTTAAGTGATATCAAAACCGAAATATTGAATAGCACATCGCATTACTAAACCTAATTAAATTACTAAATAACAAATACGCAAAATTTTAGTAATAAGGTTGGAAACGCAGAAGAAAAGGGTTTCAAACCAAATTAGCCTTGTACTATGTATAAATTCAGCTTCGATCAAAATCTACCATGATATAGGAAATCGCAATCGAATTGATGCGCCGATGACACGGTCGGCAGAGCGAGGTGAATTGTGACGCCCATGACCGGCCTTGACCACCGTCAAATGCTGGGATTTTACCAGAAACTATTGAAAATCACTTTAAAATTATCAATCTATTCATAGAATCGAATAATTTATTGTACTGTTCACATTTTTTATCAAAACTGATTTAGAAATAAAGCAATTGGAGATTAAAGATATCAATTCTAGCAGAGGACTAGTAAAGGCTAATGATGATGACGATACAAATGAGATTAAGAAAACAAATGACAATAGAAACAAGATAAATAGATACTGTTTTACATAGAGAAGTTACTATTAAAAGCATTGATTATCAAATCAGGGAACATACTCAAAATAAAACGTAACACTGATGGTTTAAAACCTCATTTGATATATTCACAGATGTTTTAAAAAATATATTGCTCTTAAAACGTCCAAATCCGCAGCCAGATCAAACGTAGCCAATTATGTGACCCGCCCACAGACGCTCAACGCGGATCATTTAACTCCGTAATATACAACCTGCCTTATAACACCTGCATTGATATTTAAAACTATATCACAAACTATACACCGTCTAGCTTTTAGTTATTACTTATCAAATCATTATCAGATAGGAGGAAATTCATTGCTGAAAATAGGTTTCCAAAATTACGAGTTCTAGAGAATTTGAATAAATAGGAAACCTGGTCAATTTTGGATTCGCTTCTTTCTATTGATAATGGAATAAGAAAAGGATAGAGGTTATTAGTTTAGATCTAGTTAATAAACTGATAAACAGAAACGCAACTGCAAAAGTTACTTCACATAGTTTTCCGTTTGAAACAATTTCATTTGAAACAATTATTGACTGAATTCTGATTGCATGTATGTCGATTTACATAATAATATGGCTTTGGAATTACTCTGGAATGTACTAATTGTTCATAACCAAGTAAACAAAGTTATTTCACGCATAAACGCAAGTAAGCAGTAAAAATGAAAGTGCGTTATGCAGAATGTTAAATCATCTTGGTCACATTATTGTAACTTTTCTCCACAGGCATGCAAATAGTGTGAGAATTACTGTCCATTTCTGTGGAATTACTGACAAGTATAAAAAAGTAGATATTTTAAAGAAAAAGCTTTTCAGCTTTCTCTTTCTATCTTCAGCCACAGGAAGTCTGCCGTGCATAGGCTTCCATGGATCTTCACATAGATATGTTGGAAGCGGCAGCATCCAGCGACCTCCTGCAACTTTAACCCGGTCGTCCTTCCTTGTCGGTGGGCGTACATTTCCCGCTTTAACTTAGTGTAATTTAAAATAGAAATGAACTTTGTCGTGATAGATTGCCCTTCCAAACATAGGAGCAACCTACATCATATCTTAGAACAGCTTTAGAATTTCACAGTGAATTTTAGAAATTACCTGCTAGCGCCATCGTTAAATAATTACTTTAATAGGCTGTATAAATTGAATCATATTAACGACTAAAATTATGATTGGTCTACAACAGTCCTTTGCTTATTCCGTTTACCACTGGGAACAAATAATGCCTGAGTTCCTCTATGCAGAAACTCATTCAATTATTATAACGATTATATATAAAGCTAAACAAGACAGGCATATGAAAGTGTAGAATAATTTGAATATTAATCAGAATCGATGATACAACATCTAAATTGATTCCATCATAATTTGAGAGAAATTAATCATGCTACACTCCTGCCTGCGGGATGTATAGAACTTTCTTTTTCTATCAAATAAGTTCACACAGAATGATTATCATGAGTATATGTAAAATAGAGTGTTTGTCTGTATGTCAGAAAAATATTTAGTGTGATATATAATAAATATTACCAATATTTTTAGGTATTCGTTTGTGTTTTCACGACTAATAAGTAATTTCCTAGTTGCGTTTCAAGTTTCTCGCAGTGTCTGATGAACCGCTAATTATGATCCGAATGATTCTTGCTCTGAAGTCGGGACTATCTGTTCTTATACATAAACTCACGCCTTTTTCCCAGAAGGGGTAGGCAGAGGTGCTACCAGGACACCCACATTTTGCCTTGTATGTTCCGTCCCATGATGTGAAAGGGGGCTGGCCTATTGCCATATCGGGCACAAATTCCTGACTTCGAGCTGATAATTAATAGAAAATTTCAATATCACTTTGCCCGACCCGGGATTCGAACCCGAGACCTCAGCTTTGTAGTCGTACCGTAGTACAACTACGCCACCGAGGCAGTCTCTGTTCTTATAATTATCAAAAATATGTTAGTGTGCTATACAAAATCTTAGGTTGCTACTTACTGTGTTACAGAATAGTTAAGTATGACTTTAATATTCAAAAGTTAGGTATTTCAAGGAGTTTATTATTAAGCGAAACCACAGCCAAACGTTAGTATACGCCAAGATTACGAGTGCGGCGAAAGTGTCGACAAGTTGCGGTTGATCTGTCGATAAAAACTCATCGATTCGATATACATCTTAATAGATAATTATCGATATTTATTGCCACAAAAGCCATGAAAGTTTTGCGCCGGCGGCGTTGTTTGAATGCCGACTATCTAACACGACGGCCGGGCCTACGATGTGTGTTGTGATTGAAAAATAATTCATTATTGTTTTTATATTGGCTGTGAATGATGACTTCCTTGTATGCTATATACAAGAGAACTATTTATTTCTTATTTTTAGCTTGAAGAGAGAAAGAGGTAGAGAGAGAGGGAGCCCGAAATGCGAAACACCAACGTGGGTCTCCATGACTAGTTCTCTTCTTCTTCTGGTTCTTATCCGCGTTACATAACTTAAAGTAAAACATAAAGTATAGCGCCAAGAAGTTATTTTGGGTGCATGCTGTTAAATTATCATACTAACCCTGTTTCTATAGGTCAGAATGAAGGGTTGATTTGAGGGTCAATTAGCAATACTTCGTGACCACCAACACGACTGACAAACGGAATGATGTCTGACCAATCAAATCACTTGACACATTGCGTAATAATTATATTGAGTCAGTCACGACGCCACAACAATTGGTCAGTGATATATGAATAGGATGTAATGACATTAAAATGAATCAATACCCAGCACAGTTTTGAATTCCCTCTCTGCAGTCCCTCATGACTGAGGGCCGTGGTCATCGTTGGATGTACCATATTTAGAGTGTATTTGTCTCCAAGGTTTTCTGTTCATCGCTTCTCCTACTAGTTTGTGGATCCTGGTGGCAGACGAGTCCTTAATTTCCTTGACTTTTAGTTTTGAATTCAGTGAAATATTGATTATTAGTACACCCTAAACCTGCATACGATAGCGATTTGTAAGAATTTTTATGGTAATTTCCGCCAACCCGCACTAGGCCAAGGTGGTGGACTATATGACCTAACCCCTCTCAATCGTAATTAATCCTACAATAGAGTCCCGTGCCTTGCAGTAGAACGTAAATGGGCTGATACAGTTACAGCTAAAGTACACCCGTCACGGACAATGTCGACTCCACAGGCAAATATTTGTATGTATCATCATCAGCCCTTCTGCGTCCACTGCTGGACATAGGCCTCTCCCATAGCACGCCACTGGGCTCGATCTTCAGCCCATCGTTGCCAACCACTACCAGCCACCCCACGAATATCGTCGCTCCACCTGGTTGGAGGGCGTCCTACACTACGTTAAGCGCGGTCTCCACTCGAGAGTGACTACTTATAAAACAGCAGACCGTGCTCTGTTGCGTACCATGGCAGAGGCCTATGTCAAGCAATGGACTACAACGGGCTGATGATGGTGATGAGTGACTACTTTTGTAGAGTCTGTAGATATATTTGATTACAGTGGGAATGAGCCAGGGAGACCGGGAGGGTATTGCTCTCATAGAATCCGATGTGAAAACGGATTTGCTGCCGTGTTTCGTTCAGTGATATTAATTTAAACAGTGATATTAATTAATAAACCAGGGATATTAATTTACCATGTTTCTTCACGCTTCGTAAATATAATGAGGAAGCTCATAACATTATCGTTTTATTGTCTTACATTGTCACAATAAAGTATACACTGCAATTTTTTCAGATTATATTCCTCTGAACTTCATAACATCATAACTCTCATTTACAGCAAGTAAATATAACCTCTAACTGTATCATCATAGAGGCGTAAATAGGAAACAATAACTTGGATCTCGAAGTGTTCCGGATCGTGACCCGATTTGTCCAACGACCTGACACAGGGCCTGAGGGCCCTATTATGTTCCCCGGTCGTGCCCTCCCATCACGGGCCTTCACTAATATCCGCCGTGTGAAATCAGCCAGAACAACCTATCCTGGGAAATCAAATAGGTTAATTGTATTTACTAAATTTTCTGAACTGTATGAGCTTATAAAAAAAAATCGAGAGTCTGTGCCGCAGTTGGTTACACGCCGGCTGTGAAACAAGAGGCCGCGGGTTCGATCTCCGCACTGGGACAAATTAAGGCCCAGAAATATTTGTCTATGTGGGTGTTGTGAGATCCAAATCTCGTATATTCACGACTCAAGACTTTTATCTTACAGTGAGACCAATCTCTCTCTACAGCCGCAGGAAGTCCACAGCTGAACATAGGCCTCTCCCATGTATCGTCACATAGACCTGTTGGCAGCGGCCAGCATCCAGCAACTTCCAGCGACCTTAACAAGGTCCTTATCCACCTAAGAGACCAAACAACACTGGGCATATTTTTAAGTGCTTCTGATTTTATTAAAATAGGTGCAATATCGCAGTGCAGTTTCATTCACAAGTAATAACTGAATGAAATACTTTGTGACTAGACTTGTCATACATTATTAATAGCAGACCGGGTGAAGTAATGCCAATTTCTTATAATCTGTAACTTGTTATTGGGTATAGGCGCCGCGGTATTATTGAACAGTGACGTATTGAGGCTTTAAAGGACAAAAAGTATTTTATAAGATTGTTCCATAAATATTTATGAAAAAGTCGCTTAAAATACCCCATTAATAAAGTCCGGATTCGTGAAAAATATTACCAAATATCAACAGTATTTTTAAATGGTAGTACTTGTTAAACCATTACCTAATATCGACAACACATTAATCTCCCCCTATGGTACCTAATAAATATGTCAGTAAAAACTATGTATTCCATAAGTATGGGATCTAAAATACATAGCTGAGCTTAAACATGTAATTGTCTAAACCAAATATTCAACATAATCTTTTGTCGGTAATTAAACTACGTAAACTAACAGCCTTATTCATAGAAAGATTTAAAACCTATTTTAGTTATCGAATGTTTTTTCTTTGCTCGATGAATTCTAAAGTCATGCTAATGAATGGCGAGACGAGCATGCCATTCGTCTGATGGTAAGCGAAACGACCGCTGGACAGGAGGAAAACCAAATGACACCATGGATTACAAAGCAATGCTTGGCATTCCACTGCGCTCGCCATCCTGAGACATAAGATGCTAAGTCTCATTATGTCCAGTAGTTACTCCGGCTACAATGTCCGTCAAACCGGAACACAACAGTGCATTTACACTGCTTTTAGAGAAATAGACATTGCGGTGGTATCTACCCAGGCGGCCTCTCACATACAAGAGACCTACCTCCAGTAGTATCTATAAACCTTACTTACAAATATTTGGCCAAATATCTCCAACGTCTAAACCTAGTCGCAAACTGTCATCAACAGGTAGCGGTTACAAAACGCTCGCCCACACGGCCGCGCGCCCACGAACCCGGCGGCCTTGCACGGAGACCGAATGTGTGGACTCGGCTTTATCTAGATTATTTCTCGGTGGAATCAAGTGTTCGGATTCTAATTGTCATAAGGACACGCAAAAGCGTCTGGATGCGTTAAAGTATGATTTTACTCGAAAATATGGCAAGATATTTATTGACTGCCTCCGTGGCGCAGTTGGGTAGACGCCGGCTGTGAAACGCGAGGCCGCGGGCTCGATCCCGCACCGAGGCAAATATTTGTGTGATCCACTGGTATTTATCTCGGGTCTGGGTGTTTGTGAGACCGAAAAATCTCTCGTAGCTTCTGATACCCACGACACAAGACTCGATCTTAGTGTGGGGTAAGGACCATGTATGTGACTGTTGGGTGTATTTGTTTATTTTTTGAAAATAGGCAGGTTTTTTTTTAACTTCTAGGTAAGTAGTACGCATTGTCTGGTAGTAAACATATCGGATGGAGCCTGGAGGCTTAAACCCTTTTTCAAACTTTGAGATACAAACAGGACGCAAATAAACTATTTGTACGTCACACATAAAATATATTTGCGAAATTCATGCGTCTTATTAAAACGGGACTTTAGTAAAATCTTAAAATCATGTTGATCTACATATACACTATAACAGCCTTATTCATAAACATATTTAAAACCTTATTTATTTAGGAATGTTTTGTCTTTTTCGCTCAAACTGAATTCAAAAGTCGTTCGAAAGGGACAAAACATGCGACAACTGAAAAGGTTTTAAATCTATCTGTGACTATGTATAAATAGTTTGTATATTCAGGCATAGCGACTAGTCATGTGAAAATTATTTTCAAGCGTTATGAATCAGTGAGATTCGTCACTACACCTGATAAGCTTAGAGGAAACATTTTACAAGCATGAATGGAATTCGTCAAAACATCTATTAGTATTGAATATAATTTTTATAGTAAGAATTTCTGCCAACCTATGACAGACGAGCGTTATGGACTGTGGCCTAAGCTATATCAATAAAACTTAATCGATTGATAGACGAGCGTTATGGATTGTGGCCTAAGCCCTATTAATCGAACTCGATTGTAACTAGATGATTCCTGTGTGCAAGAGTAGGAGATTTGGGCTGATAAATATTAAACGTATTTGGATTTAATAACCAAAAAATCATGGAATGGGAATCACATTGTGATTATAGACTTATTAATTATTTTAGATCGAAGGATATCAGTGTCCACCCGGGAAGTGACCAGCTTACACAATAATGCAATATCCACCATGGTCCACTGCCGATGCAAACGAGAGTTGTGTATTCTACCCGATTTGATTAAAGCCCAATTTCCACGAAGAGTTTTCGCCTTAGATACGATTATCGTAAGGAAATAAAATAGTTGCATCGTGTAAACATTATCAGAACACGATCATCTAATGGTGTTCATGTCATGCCATAATCGTATACGATTCTCGGCGCGAGAAACTCACTTCGTGTAAATGGAGCTTAAGCCGACCTAACTGTCTGGGAAAGGATGTCCATAATTATTTTTACACTGCACTTAATACCACACTTATCATAGGTGATCAAATCCACAAAAACATCGACAAATAATTTCCCAATATCGGTACATTGACTGTTTCTGGAAACTGCAACTCCTAGTAATTCCCCGTAATGTCCATCACTGGTGCCATGGTACATAAACCTATACAGGCGCCGTCATCAAATCCAAAGGAAACAAACAGCAATAACTCTTCAACATTCATTCTAAGACAAATTATTCCTGGCAACTACATGTTCTAAGTTGAAACAATGAGTTCCTCGTATTGTCCATCACTGGCGCCACGGTACATGGCCCCAGGCGTCGCCTGTCCCACCGACTAACGCATTCGACCTTAAATCGATTAGCCGCTGAATTGATTCAGCTACAATTATCCATACATTGGTTATTTGCGGTTGTGTTCCCGACAAGGTTATTGTGGATTTGATTGTTGTATAGTATATAATGGTTTCTTAGATTTTCGCGAATGTTACACATTGAAATAAAACTATTATTTACGGATTTTGTCGCGGACTTGATTGGTCCGCTCCATGACCACGAAAGCTGTGAAGCAAAGGAAACGTGGGGAAGTTAAAATCCGTAAAAAATAGTTTTATTTCAATGATTGTAGTACATTTATAAGTTTTTTTAATACGTGATACAAATTATGCCACTAATTCTAATTTATGATTTCTCTTTTTTACAGGTAAGACAACACATTTGGGAAAATATAATCAACACTTGTAAGTGGTATGAATAAAGTAGTGATTTGGATGGCGTTTTAACCGACTTCTAAAGAGGTCAAATTCGACTCTTTTTCGAATATGAATAGTTTAATAAATAGTAAATTATGGTTGTCGAATTAAGATTTTATTATTTTAATATGCAGCATACAATAAGAAGGTTCAGGCGTATTTGGACTATAATTATGCATCATTTATGTTTAAGTACAATATTACTGTAAACATCTTTGTCTTTGAATAATATAAATGTTTAGTTCTATCAGCCCATCATACATCTCAATGCAGGAATGGGCCCCATTACAATGGAGAAGGGTCAGGCCTTGATATTATGAACATGAAATTAATATTTCTCATATATCACAAATAAGCGTAGCATAATTGGCATCATAACAAATTAATCGATTAATCGATTGGAGTCCTCTAACCAAAGTGCTTTCACAACTCAAATCGATTCGTTAATTTTTAATCGATTATATTTCATCACTTGTTTTAATCGTATTGCGTATTATCGATGTGAATAATTGCCATTTAGAACTAAGTGGATAAGTATCGTGATATAGGATTACAAAATGTTTTTCAAAAGGGCTTATACTATAGCAATTAATTTGATATAGGCGGTCAAAAGTAGGTACCTATAGATTTTTAGACCTTTTCATATCAATTCCTATCATATATGCTACCAAGGCCAGCGAGGTGATTTCCAATTTAACTCAATGGTACAGTTAGCAAGTCCATGCGCAGTATTGGAGTATGTATTGGTTTTAACTAAGCTGTCACATTTGATTTCCAAGCAGATCTAACCTCGATACCATTTTGAACTTTACAATTCATTCATGAGATACGATTTCTCCTCTAAGTAATACCAGTTTAACAAAATGTCCCTTCGTACGAGTACGATTGAGAGGGGTTAGGCCATAAAGTCCACCACGCTCTCCTAGTGCGGGTTGGCGATGTTTACATACCGTAGAAATTCTTCAAACTACGGTATGCAGGTTTCCTCACGATGTTTTCCTTCACCGTTACAGTGCGTGGTGATTGACTATCAATACATGACTTCGAAAAGTTAGAGGCATGTCCTGGGATTTAAGCGCGGCCAGTATATATACAGAGGTATATTAAATAATATGTACTACACGTGGTTACGTGAAAATGCGATGTTGGCGCTCCAATAACAATCGTTAAGGCCATCACAACACCATCAATTATAGCCATATAAGTAGCGACGCGACGCACAAGCACTTCTGAATCACTGCGTTCAATATAAACAATTTAAATGTTTTGTTTATAAAATTAGTTTCCGCAAAAATGAGAGACAAATATATGACCCATATAAGTTACATAAACTTATATCTCGCATTGAAAGAGTATTCATCAGTAACATACATACATAAATTGACGCCTTTTCCCATAAGGGGTAAGCTGTGGCGCTACCAAGACACGCACGTTTCGCCTTGTGTGTTCCGTCCCACGCTGTGATAGGGGGCGAGCCTATATCCATATGGGGCATTAATTCTGATAATGACAGAAAAATACAATACCACTTTGACCGGCCTGGGATTCGAACCCGACACCTCAATAACAGAACCTAGTCCACACCAAAACATCTATACACGCCTTATAAAAGAGGATACAAGACCGACGATGGCCTAGTTTGCCCGCACAATCAGAGGAAGTGCCACCGTAGTTTTATTGTCAAATGTCCGGCCACAATGCCCCTTACGAAACAACGGATTTTTGTCATCACTCCGACCGATTTACGTCAAGACATTCGGATGTTACAGAAGTGCAGTAAGGAGAAGTTGACCTGGTTTTAAAATAAAAGATTTTTCCAAACGAAAATTCATTTTAATGATCAGACATGAAACCCAAACCGTCTGTGCAAAGCGATGACTGATTATTTGCTTATTAAGTAAAGTACTGCCTCGGCGTAGTTGTATTAGGGTACGGTTACAAAGCTGAGGTCTCGGGTTCGAGTCCCGGGTCGGGCAAAGTGATATTGGATTTTTCTATTCATTATCAGTCCAGAGTCAGGAATGTGTGCCCGATATGGTGATAGGCTCGCCCCCTATCATCGTGGGACGGAACATACAAGGCGAAATGAGGGTGTCCTGATGGCGCCTCTGCCTACCCCTTCGGGTATAAAGGCGTGAGTTTATGTATGTATGTAAGTAAAGTACCTATAGGACTTACAGTTGAGACAGTTAATATACTTTCTCATGAATACTCCTTAATGGTCCAATGGTATTTTGTGGACGAGAGCCTTAGTACTAATGGAACAAAACTTATTGTTTGGATTTTTTTCGTTCTGATCGAAATTTCTTTGACATTGTGATTTTTAGCACTATAGTTGACATATGAGGTCTCGAAAAAACATTACAGCAGTCTAAATAAATAAATTAATACACCCAACAGTCACATACATAGTCTTGACCCCAAACTAAGACCGAGTCTTGTGTTGTGGGTATTAGAGATTACGAGAAACTTTTTCGGTCTTACAAACACCCAGACCCGAAACAAATACCTGTGGAGCACACAAATGTTTGTTCCGGTGCGGGAATCGAACCCGTGGCCTCTTGTTTCACGGGCGGCTGTCAAATTCAAATCAATTGACGAATATCTACCAAAATACAGGGTGTATCGCAAGCACCCCGTATGAATTAAACATTGTAGCGGTGCTTGCACTAAATTTCCAACCAGATACCGCAAGTATTCACCGGACGGGACTTGCGCAAAACACGCTGGTAAAACGCGTAGGTGCAGTGTCACAACTTCAGAAGGCCGCGGGTTCGATCCCTGCACAAGACAAATGGTACCTAATTACGGATGAAATTGACGGTGACGGAAGCTGTAGTGAGGTAACTCGCGTATTTTAAAGTTTAGCTCCTGCAAATTAGGAAATAGTTGGATATAAAAGTAGACCAATATCTCTGGAAGGGTGGGCAGAAGTGTCACATATTTCACTTGAGTTTATTTCCGTACGTACCGTTATTAGGGGCACAAATTCCATTCCTAAGCAACTAATATAAGATTATTAAAACCACACATAAAATGTTACGTGGCGCAGTTGGTTAGTTGAGAAACGAAAGCCGGCGCGGCGCGTTCGATTCCCGCACCGAGACAAATGTTTGTGTGAACCACAGGTACTTGTTTCTGGTCTGGGTGGTGAGACTAAAAATCTCTCGTAGTTTCTGATACTAAGTACACAAGACTTGATCTTAGTGTGGGGTCAGGACTAATGTACACATAATGTGACTGATGGCTGTATTTATTAATGTTCGGCCTGACCTAGGGGATTCGAACCTAAGACTTCACAGATCACGTACACATGCTACCTGCCAATAATGCCACAATTACAATTAATTAAGTATATCACAGATCATTCGTAGGGTGACCACACTCACAAGTAGGTAGGTCCCACATTATTGCGAAACCTAGTCATTATAACTAAATACAAATTGTTGGAACATTTAGTAGTGTCAAATGCAATGCGGGCCTATTTATTAACTAGAACTTTAGAACTATTCGTAAATACTCCAGTTTTGACACCTACGCACTGTGTCGACATTACGGTGTTGCATTACTTAACTATAAATAGTTTTCGGACATTGTATTATTAAAAGTACCTTTGCAAACTGTAGCATTAATATCATTTCAGTTTGTCTGTGTCGAGGAGGCGCTTGAGACACAGTTTCTTTGGCCAATAATGTGCTCATTTTCTTCGTCATACTAAATTTATTATTTAACTCAATTTATTTCTATAACTTAGATCATGTCATTTATGTTATTCATCCTATTCTCTTTAAAAATTTGTGATATAAACATCACAAAATAAGTCACAATGAAGTCATCATACATTTCTGTATTAACAGAATTACCACACAATCTACTAAATGCATAATTAATCATAATAAACGTGTCTTATAGATCATAGAGGCCTGGTCACCCGCTGATCACGCGGCGATCTACAAAGCTCTCGATCACTCACGCGTGTTGTGTCCGTCACACGTTGCCATTTTAAACAATGCACTTGTACTTGATAAGTTCATTTAGATGTTATTTATACATATATTTAATACATAACCGTGGCGCTGCGCAGTTGCTTGGAAACTGGATAGATCCACGCAGGAAAACAAAACAAAACAAAATTGTGTTGTGCACAAACATTTGTTTCGATTTATAAAGTAGATTTATAGACCGAAAACTCTTCCTTAGTTTTTTTATAGCCATGAATGGCGAGACAAGCACGCCATTCACCTAATGGTAAGCGATACAACCGCTCGTGGACAGTAGCAAAACCAAACAACACCATGAATTACAAAGCAATGCGCATTACACTGCGCTCGCCATCCTGATACATAAGATGTTAAGTCTCAATATGTCGAGTAGTTACTCTGGCTACAATGTCCTTCAAACCTGAATACAACAATGTATTTACACTGCTGTTTGTCGGGAGAAATAGACTTTGCGGTGGTACCTATCCAGGCGACCTCTCATATAATATGAGAATTGAGAGAGGAATATCACCAGTATGGCATTAAATAAATAAATACACCAAACAGTCACATACGTAGTCCTGACCCGACAATAAGACAATAATTGATCTTGTGTCGTGGGTATCAGAAGCTACGAGAGACTTTTCGGTCTCACAAACACCCAGACCCGAGACAAATACTTGTGGGCTTCAGAAATATTTGTCTCGGTGCGGGGATCGAACCCGCGGCTTCTCGTTTCACAGCCGGCGTCTAACCAACTGCGCCACGGAGGCTGTCAAACTTTAGAATTCAGTTTGAAGAAGACAAAAGCAAATATTTGATGTGCACATTCACATTTTGTCTCGGACCTTTCGTTTCACAGCTATCCTCCAACTGCGTCACGGAGATTGTAATAGAAATATACTTGGCGTGTGTATTAATTTATGTAGGTTTTGGAATATTAGCAAATTCTTTACTTTATTGATAAAACTTATTACATAATGTACTATATTATTTGATAAGCGATAAACAATTAGTAATTTCAGCATGTAGAATAAGTGCGATGGTGGTGTAATGGTCAGCATAGTTGCCTTCCAAGCAGTTGATCCGGGTTCGATTCCCGGCCATCGCACACTTTTTGCATTTCTTTTCTACATTTTTGACTTGGCTTTGCCTTCAATATTATTGGAATTTATTTATTTAGATTTTTTTCCGATAAAATATTGTCATATTCATAAAATTGATTCATTTAAAAAAATGTTAACAAAAACATGATTCTAGGTCATTCTTATTCGCAATGCAAGAAACATATTTAAATCAGAAACAGGTTTGTTTTTTTTTGTGCGGGGTCATTGACACGCCGCTATGGTTACAACAGCTGTTTTGAACAATTCTACAAATTGAAGAAGTAACGCCTTCTGAACCCCGCTGTGTTTGTCAGAGACGAATTTAGAAATGTTTTGTTTAATTACAAAAGAGAGGTATGAAAATTTTAATTGAAGCATTAATAAAAACGTTAAGTAAAAAACAAGAAATTTTTGAAAAACCAATGAATACCTGCCATATTGACTCGGAGTAATAATTATTCATTAAATACTTTTTTCTTGACGCACTCGTTACTTCCGTCTGGTAATTATATTAATTATTTAAAGCTCATTGCCTATCCGGAACTCGGAAGGTATCTAGATATCTACGGAAACGATAGTTGAATAAAAAAAAGTGCTAATTACAAAAGGTTATAAATTATTTATAATTTGTTTTCCTTCACTGTAAAATTATATAAATTACTCCACTACAAGATTTTTATACAACTAACTGCACTTTAAATACAAAGAAAAACACAATTATGCATCCTGCTTTTAAGAAAGTTTTCCTTACGAATTCCAATGACATCATTTCAGACACCAATCTAGACCAGCCTCGATGGCGCAGTTGTACTACGGTATGATTGTAAAGCTGAGGTCTCGGGTTTGAATCCCAGGTCGAGCAAAGTGATATTGGATTTTTCTGTTCATCATCAGCTCTGAGTCAGGAATTTGTGCCCGATTGGCGATAGGCTCGCCCCCTACTATATCGTGGTACGGAACACACGGTGAAACGTGGGTGTCATGGTAGCACCTCTGCCTACCCCTTCTGGGAAAAAGGCGTTATGTATGTAACTAGACAAGCGTGTGGCCTAAAGTCGAACTCCTCTTAATTAAAAAGCCCATGCCCGGTATTGTAATGTATAATATGAATGATTACAATATAGATATAGTATTTGTAAACTGAAAAGAATAAAAAGCAGGTCAATCCTATTTGCAAGTGAAGAAAGTTCTAGAAAATCTCAACAATGCTCTACTTACATTGACCGCTTCAATGGCAAGCAATTTCGACTAACCATAACAGGATCCGCAAAAAGAACACCAATTTTGGACGTAGACAACAAGGCTGTATGAACCCGATGACCCGGAAGGTCAGTAAAAACTATAAAAAAGAGGTTAGACCACGTGACAGGAAGCTGTCATACGTATGCCCATATATGGCGAGTTTCCCCGCGGCCGCCCAGTTGAGCGGCGACCGGCGTCGAGCAAGGTCGTCGCGGGTGACTGACTCATGTAGAAATTCACACTATACGTGAGATTTACAAGCAGATAGCTCGAAATGGACGCGGAAGCACATATCTTTAATGGACTTTATTGTTTTAAATTTTTATGTGAGCATTGAACTTGGTATGGGCGGGGCTGAGCTTTTAGAACCAGCTTTAATTGCAGTTTGACAATTGTTGGGTTTATTTAACATTGTATGATATGTGTGCAGAGGGGCGATGGCCTGTGATGCCTACTGCCCCTCCCATATTTATTTTAAAGTGGTGGTAACGGTTGGTAGTTTCATGCCACTAATTTTGGCTGATTGTATTAATAGTTAAATTCGTACTTTTATTACTTAAACCAAATTGTGCATTAAATGATTTTAATACGTCAATGTAACCAAAATATAGTTTCTATGCATAAAACTTTACATCATCTAGATTTAAGGTAGAGCTTGGACTCTTAACTATTATTTGTAGTTAATACAACTGAAACAACAAACAAGAAGTAAATATCGTTTTTTTTTAAATGGATTTGATAATTAACGAGTTTCCAAAATTTCCGAGCTTGAAGGAAATGCCCTTCATTAAATACGAAATATCAAAATTGTGTATTTGAGGCAGCTCTTGGTAATGTGTGTCCAAAAAGATGTATTCCTTGATATGCTACCAATTTGTCTCTATTGCTTCTGTGAATTCATCAAAATATTCTCAAAAACACTTGCCATTGACATTGTGTGTATCAGCGCGGCAGATCTAGTGGCTTCGGCCTCGTCAACACTCGCGGATCTAGCGTCGCCTTGGGTATTTCGTGATCTACGCAGATTCGTGGCTTGAGTTTTTGTTGTTTCTTACTTAATTGAGGATGTAAGTCCAAGTAATGGACATCTTGCAATCGTTAGGCTGTGTTTACCAACAATTAAAACTATGATAGAAATAAATTCATGGTAGTTCAATTCATTTTAAGGTATTCAAATAACTTTCAATGTAGGACATGTAGAATATCAAAAATTAATGAACTACGTGAAATAAAATTCATAGTAATCATCTTTTCTGCAAGAATTCCTTTGAAGGAAATAAATTCAATCCAGATACTAATATTTCTTACAGTTACTTTGTGAATAAGCAATTGAAAGATCTAACATATTAGCAATTCTTAAATTCAATCCATTTAGCAGCAATTCGTCATTGTAGATCAAAATAAGATCTGCTCAAATGAAATTCCTACGAACAATAGAATACCAAAGCTTACGCTTTATCGTTCATCTCTATGATTTATTGTTGGTGAATTCAATGGCTTATTTCACTCCATTGCCGGCACTAAGACGAATGGCAAATAGGAACTTAATTGGATCGATATCATAATGTACTTTGTTTCGAAACAATACCATAGGGACTCAATAAACCCGGTCGCTTCTTTGCCAATCACGATTGTTAATCGGAAATTCTAAAAATTCCTAGAAGCAAAGCTTATAATTAATTTCTCGTATTAGAAGACATGATGATAATTAACGTTTATTTCAACGCGAGATTCAACGTTTATTCTGAGATATTTTTTGCACAAGATTTTCAAAGTTTTGAGAATTTGGTCAACTGCCAGTAAGACAGTATGTTGGATTGATGTATACACCCATGTCAATCGTGGATAATGCCGTAAGGAAGCTTGGAGAATGCTGTAGAACATTAATGTCCAGAATACTAATTATATTGCGCTTGTAATTTGATTATATTGCGCTTGTGATTCAACCTCAGCAAAAACTCACTGAGTATCAACCGGTCTCCTTTATTAGTCGCCTTACAACAAACACATCTCGAACATCTCGATAAGGCGCGTAAAAAACAATTTGGGACATGCACTTGCCCGGCATTCTCAGTGCAACTGGAAAGCGGGTTCCGCACAGTTCAAGGTCTTCACGCCCACCAAATTTGCATTTATGTTTCACTTTCAAAAGCCTGTTTGTGAGGTATTTCTGCGGTGAAATTTCTGCGATCATTTTCTTTGGCGGTTGGGTGTTTATGCTTGTCAGCGGGTGTGGGTGTGTGCTCTAGTTTCAAAGCATTTTCTTTATGCTCTTGGATACTTCTTGTACTATTAAGGTCTAGTTTTAAAAGTACGTGTATTTAGATGAATTAAGAATTTTGTTAGAATTGTGGCTTGGTAGAATAATTTCACATGGTGGTTAACTAATGGATTAATTGTTTCCTCAAAAGTTGTCTTAAATCTAGTATTAGAATTCAAACTTTACTGATGCCCTGAAATTTAAGGCCGAAAAATTCAATTCGTCTAATTAAATTACTTTTAAAAGCGCGCCTATCTCTGCCTCGGATATGTTAATGTAGGCAGCCAAGTCGTCGACCTTGGTCTAATTCATCAAATTCGGCGTTCGCAATCGATTAAAGACAATCGATATGCCAGTAACGATTTGTCGAGATAAGTCCGTGGGTGGTGCGACGGCGCGTGTCGCAACTCTAATTTTGCCATCTTTTTGTTTGTATGACTAATGGATTTGAATTCAGGTTTCAAGAGTTCAAGGTTATGGAATTAACAATTGATACATCTGTGTGATTGTTTTACCCTTGAGGTGTAAAAGAAATTAGAGAGATCAATCGCCAGATGAAAAGGAAAGTTACGTTTCAGCAAAAAAACATAAATTAGATTGGATTAGGACCGGGTATAGGAATAACATCAAGTAACTCTAGGATAGTTTGAAAATGAAACGCGTTTTTTCAGGCATTCAGATAGTGTTTAGAACTAAATTGTAACCATGACCATAAAAACATAGATAATCTAATACAAGCTGCACATTAAATTCAGAATTTAGACCGTCTATTAAAGCTAAATGATCGTTTCAATTATTTACAACAGCAATCGACTTTACAATTGGTATTCACCTGCAAATTACATTCGTGAACAGTAACCACCGTGGATGGTAACCACCGCTTGGTAATCGTCGGTAATAACTGAATCGGAACTGGTCATTTGCTTTATTGCATTTCGGAGTGTGCGTGGCTTTGTGTTCTTTCTAGTGCTTAGTGGTTTCGATATACATGGTGTTGTTTTACTGAATTTAGTGGTACTGGTTGACGGATGTTTTTGGATTCGTTTTTCATGTATTAATAACTATGGAAATTACGATGCAATATAGGCATTAGATTGAGATGACTAAAGAACTAATTTAAGGAAAACACGGTTGCTTTCAGCGACTTCTTAAAAATTCTTTGCTAAATAAACATTTATTATTCTTGTAACTTTTAGAAGTGCTGATTGTAATAGTAAAGAAAACTTCGCAAACAATCCTGCATACTCTATAAATTACTATAGTTTCAAAGTTAACTTAATCTAGCTCCACTAGACCTTTATAAACTACGGTCTAAATCCCACCAATTGAAAAGGGGCGTCGTGGTCATAAGTTCCCTGGAAAAGGTTTTAGCGATGCTTAATATTTGGACTAATAGTTTGATTTAAAACGAATAAATAAATTTAAACGGTGGAATGTGTATCACGATAATGCCGATAGAAACCACAAACACATTACGCCAGAATCTCCATTTAGTAATGAAATTAGCATTATTTCAGTTACCTTTGTTTTGACGGCGACAAATCATTTGTGACGTATGCGGAAAGAATCGTTTGGCATTTAGTTAATAACTCGACTCCGTATTAGGATATTATTAAAAACAAACAATTCATTCTAAAATTTAAGGTACAATCAGTGTAATAACATCTAGCAGCATGGAATTTTGTGCACCACTAGTTGTTTCTGTATCTGCTATTAAAATGTATTTAGATCTTATTTGTATTGTATCAGCCCATATATGTCCCACTGCTGGGCACGGGCCTACTCCACAACCGAGAAAATCGATTGAGAGTGGTTAGGCCATATAGTCCACCACGCTGGCCTAGTGCGGGTTGGCGGACTTACATACCGTAGAAATTAGATTTTATTTACTCAATTATTGAAAAGTTGATAAAATATGATTGTTTTTCAACAGCTAGTTTCGTCAGTTTCTCAACTGTAAAGCCGCTCTTTAAAACACTTGACCTAGACTGATGTTTAAGTGATTTATGGACAGAAATGTTCGCTCTGGATCTGAGTTTTACGGATCCGGAAAATCCTTTGTAAGTAATATCCACCACACAAAACTTGATTCTTTATTTGGAATATTTTTGCAGAGGTTGACTCCCAACAGTGTATTGCGATTTGTATTTTTATTTGTACCTGAAGTTAAAACTTCTCTCACTAGGTGTCAATGATCTTTTTAAATCCATAAGTCCACGGAGTAATATTAGGTCCAAGAAGTGGAATACTATTCAAATTGCCTTCCACGACGTTGACAATTGCAACGCATTGCAATGCTATTTGAACATGAATTTGTATAATGTTTTAAATATTCAACGCATTGAAAGCTCGTAAATTCCTCACAGGCTGTTTTGTTAGGAAATACTGAGGTATTTACATATTTTACTTGCAACGGTTACATACTGTAGAATACTGATTAGCGCCATCTATTAGGCTAACTTGGAGTTAGTAGTCACTTCGCGTTTTGTGTTGAAACGTGAAAATGGATCGGTTCGTTGCTATGGTATCACATAATTTAGAGACAAGTCCTCAATAATCTTACATTGACCACACAAAGCATTATCGTTAGGAAATCTCGCATTTCGCTTCGTTCATCTATCCCCATAGATCCATTATCCCAATTCCTAAAAATAATACACATGTATAACAAGCCTTCATCCTTTAAGGAGTAGGCAGAGGTGTCGCTAAGGCCATCCATTCAACAAAACTTATAGCAAATTGTGATAGGAGGTCCAGCCACGGACAAATTCCAAACACCTAGAATACTATACTTAGGTCACTTAAGCAATCCTTCCATAGGCAAACTAAGCTTACTCACTTCCATATATAATCCGATAGATTAAAGCTACCCGACGCCAGCCCATAAATGGTAAAGGAATATATAATGTCCATAACAATCTGCATAACAGTACACATAATATTCAAGTGGCTGCCTCGTAATAATGGTAATCAACCGTTAATCTTTATGTATGTTTATTTAACACCTCGTAATGCCGTAATTGGGTATCGAGGTTTATTCGCGGAAGCATATGTTTCGTCCGGTGTTAGGGTATTGTATATTTTATTATGTTATTTCAGTTTTTGTGGTGTTCATCGGTGTGAGGAAAATGTCCTGATAGTCCCTGGTAGTGGCTACTAGCTACTTTAACGCCTTCTGTATACTTCATTACATCTTAATTCAAATCAAGCAGTGTTTTGTTAAGGAACAGCGAGTTAGGAAATATTTGTATTGTTCATTAGATATTATATAGGTCTTTATTTAGTCATCAGTAAATGTCGTTAGTAAAAATAGTATTATTTACATATATGTATTAAAAATTATTCATTGGAATTATTGGTTATTACAATGCCATTGAACAATATCATCACTCCAGCACCCTATGTTTTCACCACTAACCCAAGCTTTTCTATTGTTGCAGCACGCCAACGCAGTCCGGGACTCTGCGCGTCTCATCCTCGACTCTACTCAACCGGAATCCGAAGATGCCCTGACCCTGGCCAAAGCCCTGCGCACCAGGCCACCAGTCAACATGCTCCCAGCAGCCAAGGCGGGCACATTCTTCGCCAGAGACAACCTATCCAACTTTATAGACTGGTGCCGCAAAGCTTTAGGCATCCTTGAATGCCTGCTGTTCGAAACCGACGACCTCTGCCTTAGAAAGAACGAGAAACATGTAGTTTTATGCCTTCTAGAAGTTGCTAGGAAAGGTGCTGTGCTCGGAATGCCTGCTCCACTCTTAGTACAAATGGAGAAGCAGATAGAAAGGGAGTTAGCAGGAGAGGAAATAAGACCTGATGATCCGACGCTAGGTCTTGTGCCTTCCGCTCCTCAGCCGCAGTTGGTGACGAATGATCTGAGGAGTTTGGACGAGAGGGTCAGAGATTTGGTGGAACGGTGCTCCTGCCCCACCCAGTTTCCAATGGTCAGGGTTTCTGAGGGTAAATACAGGATTGGCGATACAAGGATGCTGATCTTCGTCAGGGTAAGAATTTTTGTATATTTTGCTATGGAACTGATAGTAATGTAAGCTTTATTTTCATTAAGGATGTCTGAGTTAGTTCTGAATATGTTATTTCTTATCCTTGCAGTTTACCAAACATAAAAATACTATCTGGTTTGTGGACCAAATGTTTAATGGTCACATATCCTTAAGATGAATAAAATTAAGCCAGCACTCAAGGACAGTTGACATAAAATTGTTGATTTTTCTTAAATTCAACACGTTAAACTAACTAGTTAACTTAGGACACGTATAACAGAGATACGAATCTTATTAGAGCTATTTTTAATTATATACATATAAGGCACGGCACAGTGTTATGATTATGCTAAATAATGCGCAGTTTCCTGTTCACCTTACCGACGATATATTGCTCTGTAATGACAGATCACAATCACTCGTACCTACTGGGCTCGTGCGGACTTTGACAATACATAAACGTCACGCCTGTATCCCAGATGAGTAGGCAGATACTTTGGATCTCCACTTTGCTCGATCTTGGCATACTACTTTCGCTTCGTCTACTTTCATCAATCCCTTCATGCATTCTTGTCGGTTCAGGGTACTTTTAACCCGGCTCTTGCCTTAGGCGCCATCGATCTGGTTACTAGCTGGTACTTGATAAAAGACGAATAACATTTTAATTGCATAGATCCAGGATACTGCTCACCTGGTAATGACTAATGAGATTACCGCCGCCATCCGTGAATATCTACGACGCTAGTATCTTATTTGTGCGCTGTCATTTGTCAGCCTCTTAAAAATGAAAAAGGATTTTTTGAGCCTATTTAACCTCTAAAAAATGATATTCTTGGTTATTAATAAAGATAAAAATATATTTAAATACAAGCTATTGTTTCTAAAAGACTGCAAATACTTCTACATTGTGTACAGTACCTACTCCTAGTGCCTACCCCTTCTGGGAAAAAGGCGTGAGTTTATGTATGTATGTATGTGTACAGCAAACATTGAGTTATCGTTTCGAACATCGCTCTGAATAAATTACAAATGTATTTGCTATAACCAGGAGTCTGGTTTTATGGTGAACTCAAAACTCATACTTTTAATTCCCCATATAAAATATTTATTTCTAGTCTGGTTTGTAACACCAAAAATTCGTAGTTTCTCATACCCGTAGCATCAGGTATAACATCACATTAAGTTTAGGCATATTTATTATGCATAGTAAAATTAGTCACAGAATTATGACTTCACAAAAATGTGACGGCAGACAATGAATTAATTAAATTGTATGTTTCGATATCTTTCATAATAGGCAAGTGTCAAGGTTATCGATAATTAGATTATTAACGGTTTTTGTTAATTAGCCGAGTTTTTGTAAAGACCTTGGGTTAATGCGATTTGTATTGTCTTTTTGTTTTCGTATTGGGATTAGAACCTACGTAATGGTTATTGCTTTTGGTGATTCCCATGAATATGTATTTTAAAGGTTTTGTAACTTAATTGGTACTTAGAATATATTTCGATAATGCTTTGCTAGGTTGCGGGTGTATTAAATTACTGTGTATCTTTAAACTATTTTTCTTATTTAAAATTTCTCTTCAGAAATAAACTATGAAATATAATGTGTTTTCTACTTTCCTTTACCCAACTGTGGACACTTGTTTATATTTCTCCGTAAAATCTCTTACAAAGCAATTCATCCAACCTGGGTATCGAAACTGGAACTCTTGCTAATTAACAACACTACAAAATGGCATATCGTTAGTTTAAAAATAGATTTCCACTAGCATCCACATCATTCGTCCATTCGCCCTGTAAGGCGTCCAATACAGACTCCGCATAAGGGTCCGATGAATCATGCCCACTGTGACTATCTATGGGTAAATCGATATTGCAAAGAAAATCTAAGATATGACCTTTAAATACAAATTTAAATAGACCTCGCAACCTTTCAATGTTGTATGCGGAGACGGGTCTATTTATACTGGTATTCCTATCCATTCCGAAAGACCCCTAATTTAGTAAAATGTCTATTGAAACGTAGGTCACGTTGTGTTGGTATGATCGCGCCATATTAAGGGTAGGAAGGTTGGTCTAATGTTTGAATTGCGAGGTCGTTTTTTTAAATTTTATTTGAATGGTATTTTCGAGGTTTCGTAGTACGTTTTTGGGCAGATGTGATTTTTTATTTAAGATGGCATGGCGCCAAAATTTTGGCTAAAGGTCATATCATACTTTTTTCTGTAATTTAATTTTGAAGAATGTCCGATTGTAACTATATTATAGACTTGTTTACTTTTATTTCTAAACAAATAATGTCTCTATGCGAGAATCGAACCAATGGCTAAACGTTTACCAGCAGGTTTTCAACTCATTACGCAACAATGGCCAATTACACATATTTTAGAACATCGAACCTAGTCCCACCGTCTAAAAAACCGTAACAGCTCTATTACCACAGGTCTAAGTTTATTATGTTGAATATACTAATAGGCAAAAACGTTTCACAAAACTAACGGGAAATATTACCGCTTGTTCCTACAAAATCGTGTATTACGACACTGCGTGGCTTATGTAAAAGTAACTTTGATTTAAATTGCAATGTTATTCAATTATTTGAAAAAAATATCTTCAACATCTAAATTCAACTATTTAAAGACACGCTCTTATTCATAGACAGTTTTGGATTTTTTTTTAGTTATCGAATGTTTTGTCTCCTTCGCTCAAACTGAATTCGAAAGTTGTTTGAAAGGGACAAAACTTTCGGTAACTAAAATAGGTTTTAAAACTGTCTATTAAAAAGGCCACCATATTTGAAAATATCCGAAAGTAAAGAAAGCAGATCTATATTAAGGTTTATGACGAAGTACCGACTCCAAATCGTCTTGGAAATGCAAACCGAATTACTGCCAGTAGTTTACCGATTAAAAATGGCATATTTCTCAGTCTCTCATCAATGGTGATAATTTTTATATCTCATCTTAATTTCTTTGCAGATTCTCCGTTCCCACGTGATGGTCCGCGTGGGAGGCGGCTGGGACACCCTGGCCCACTATCTGGACAAGCACGACCCCTGCCGCTGCCGCGCCCAGCACCGAACCTCGCTCTCCGCGCGCCTGGCCCGCCCCAAACACGACCTGGTCGGTGCCACCGTCACCTACGAACGACCAGACCCTGGACCAACCTCGCTACCCTACAAAGACACCAAGGTCTACGAGCCCACCTCATTGCCATACGAAGATAGATACCAATCCAACCGTCTGAGCGAACCCACAAGTCTCCCGTACCTTGGTGATGGAGACAGAGCTCATTCTCCCAGCCGTAAGCATCTCGCCCCAAGGTCTATCAGCCCTGGGAGGAAGTCTTCGTCCCCAGACAGGAGGACCAAGATAATCCAGACAAACCATTTGGTTCCAACTCCTCATGGGTTGAGGAATAAGAGTCCAAGACCTGTGTCGCCAGCCCCGGCCACGGAAAGTGCTTCTGACAATGGTTCTGAGGTGTCTGATGAAGGGTACAGGAGTCTAGGAGTGGTGGCTGGATCCACCCAGGGATCTCCCTCGATGAAGACCTTAAACAGATATTCCATACACAGCCAGAACTCGATGGAAGACGCTGAATTCAGTGGTGAGTTGAATCTTCATATTTTATCGATTAAGTTACAAAAGAAAATATTAAACTGAAATAGTTACCTATTACAATTATTTATTTGTACAATGGTGGGAAACCGATCATAATGATCAACATATGTTTCGTGTTTTGGATCCAGCCGGTGTATTTCGACCAGGATAGCATAACCAAATCAGAATCTATCATTAATCATTACTATATCGAAACTTCACTGCTCTTATTACTAATAATTATCATGTGAGGATAAAAATATTACCAAAAAACCTAACCGACTCACAATCCTATAAGTAATATATCAATCAAATCTATCTACATTTAGAATGGTGTAAAAACAAAGTTTGCTCCACTAGAAACATAAGACAGAGTACTCTGCGGTTATCTCACTGACCCATTCATTGAGACAAACGGCGGTAATTTAACGGTACGCCAACTGTCCACTGATGCATCATTGCTAAAATATTCTTAAGTACAAGTTATAAGCGACAGCGTAGGAGTCAGGCTGATGTATACAAGAATGAGCCATGAGCTTATATTTTGGACATTAAAATAGTTTCTAAAGTATCCAAGGACATACTAATAAAGAAAAGTGAACATATTTCTTTACTGTTGCATCAAGGATTTCAATATAAAATTGTATAGGTACTAACATTTACGGCCTTATATCATGACAATTTTAAAACCTATTTTAGTAATCGAATATTTTGTCCCTTTCGAAAGACTTTTGAATTTAGTTTGAGCGAAAAAGACAAAACATTCGATAACTAAAATAGGTATTAAATCTCTGTATAAATAAGGCCGTTAAAGGAAAACCACACAATTACATGATCCGAACTATTCGACTACCATTTAGTAGAGTTGCGAAATACGAAGGGTCTCGCATGTTTAGGGACGGCGAAAGGGTAAGCAATACGAATTAATTACAAGAAACAACCGACCTCGCTTGTAATTGTTATGTCGTAAAGGTAGCCGCTTAATAACACGCATCGCCCATCATTATAGATAAATTACATTCACTGATAGATTCCAATTATTTAAACAAAAAAACAAATAACTCAGGTGATAAGGAGCCCATTATCAATCTATTTGAGGATCATACTCGTTTTAACAGTGTTCGCTAATGTATTTCTGTTCCATATGATATAGAGCATATCGTAATTTTATTTCCAATGAAAACAATCATTAGATATTTTTCAAACCCAATAAAATATGCATTGCATGAACATGGGAAAATCCTAGAAACTCAATGCTTAGCTCATACTTTTGAAACATAGGCATTATTAAAAAAATCCGCTGCGGCATTTAGAAATCGACCTGCAGCTAGCGACTTCCTAGATATTGTTTTAGTATAAAGTTCCCTCTCTGTGTCTCTTCAGCTACAGGAAGCCCGTTCTTGAATATTACCCTGTTCCAAGGATATCCACATTGACCTGCTGGAAGCGGCTGCATCCAGCGACTTCTGCAACCTTAGCTAGGTCCACCTTGATATCCTCCACTATCAAGTTCTGAATTCTATCTATAGTTGCCTAAACCGCTCTAAGCTTATAATTACCGTTTTGTTCTGTTAGTTCAGGTTGCAGCGCTTGGTTCACACAACGACAGTTGTTGAAACGCGAGTGCTGTACAAACAAGTGTTGTTGCGAGACGGAAATCATTTGCAAATGTCAGGCTATTTCGTGTTGTAAAAACATTTGTTTTCGTTGGAATAAAGTTGGTAATGTTTATGTGCAAGTGCTAAGTAATGCTCTATGTGTACTGCACTTGCCATTAGAAGCATTGTTTATTGCGCTGAATGGCGAGACGAACATGCCATTCGCCTGATGGTAAGCGATACGACCGCGTATGGACAAAGCATCAGTAGCAAAACCAAACATGAATTACAAAACAATGCTTGGCATTCCACAGCGATCGCCATCCTGAGACATAAGATGTTAATTCTCATCATGTCCAGTATTTATTCTGGCATAATGTCCTTCAAACCGGAACATAACAATTCTTTTACAATGTACATTTACTTTGTTGTGCCAGTACAAAAAAAAACAATATATTTCAAATGGAAATGCAATAGTGCTTACATACTGCGACAAAAACACACAAAGCGATGTCACCCAGACGGCCCCTTGCATACGAGAACCTATATCTACCCATAATCAGGTATTGCTAATTAAGGCACTCCACTACAGCTGATAGTTCGATTGAGAGGGCTTAGGCCATACGCTACGCTGGCCCAGTGCGCGTTGGCGGTCTACACATACCATATACATATATTTTTGTTAAATATCTATGGTATGTAGGTTTCTTCGCGATGTTTTTACAGGACCTATTTGAATGCTGAATTTACGCTTATTATGAACTTGATATAATTTTATTATTAACTGTATCAGCCCGTATACGTCCCACTGCTGGGCACGAGCCTTCTCTACATTCTAGAATACGGTTGGGTAGGGTTAAGTCATTTAGTCCACCACGCTGGCCTAGTGCGGGTAGACATTACATACCATAGAAATTCTTTCAAATCGCTATTTTCCTTCACCGTTATATAGTATGTTTTATTATTTAGCGCTCGGATATGTGTACCAACTAAGTTGTATAAACAGTCCCATAAAAGATGTATCACTTTAGGATGGTAATATTAGGAATATTAATCAAATAATGATTATTTAAAGAACAGAGAACTACACAGTAAATACAGATGTGCATTCCTAAGTATGCTTTCGATTATGACGAGGTGCTTCGGTATGTCAAAACAAATTGTGAAACTTTCTATGACGTGTGTCGCTGAGGTTGCAAAATGATTGCATTGTGTCTATTGTACCACCTACCACCCTAGTATATCGATGGTTCTTTTAACAAAGTTATATATACGACAAATATAGATTTAATAAAGACTAATTGGAAGAATAAAAAAAACATAAAAAAATATTGAATATTTCCCCTCAGTCCTCCACGTAGGCTTAAAGAACTGTTGAACTTAACTTAAAAGTGAGATTTTGATGAAAGTAAATTATTTTGATTGAAACAAAAAAGCTTATACAATACTTATCTAAAACAAACATCAGTTAAAACTGCGTTTTGCAACACAGCATACCCCTTCTAAAAATGTATCGATAATTTAAACATTCTCAGTTGAATTCATAAAATATTAATTAAAATATTTTCATGGTTTTGAAAATCCTTTCTCCACGTGCTATAAGATTTAACGCAGCATTTCTTTTCAAAAAGGTGAACTCAGCTCATCTCAGCTTGCACAATAGCGTGTGTTGATGTCATAAACGGAGTATACATAATATGCAGTTTATCTCGCCCTTATCTGTTTACAAAGTCAAGGAACTTAGCTAAACCTCTCATTATCCAGGCCTGATTTACTGAAGTATTTTTACTGGCTTATAAGCAACTGTATTGCATTTGATGTAACGTGTTAAAAGCAGAAGGAGAATCAATGACAACAATCGACACATTGTAGCCAGAGTAACTACTGGACATCATGAGACTTGACATCTGGGGATCCGGGATGGCGAGCGTATTGGAATGTCAAGCAAAGCTTTGTAATTCATGTTGTTGCTACTGTCCACGAGCAGTCGTATCGCTTACCATCAGGCGAATGGCATGATAGTCTCGCCATTGATTGTAATAAAAAAGAATATCGCCAGGTCGAGAACAGCTGTTAATTCCTTGATACCGGAACTGCAAGTTAGTATCCATTAGTCAAGTGTGAACGTGCAAAGGATGTGAACTATGAGGTCCCGAGTTCGATTTCTTGGTAATCTTTCTTGGAACATAAAAAACAAAAGTGGAATATGAAGAGGCAGAAGAACAAAATAACTGTGGCATGACAGCCTCCGTGGCGCAGTCGGTTAGACGCCGGCTGTGAAATGAGAGGCCGCGGGTTCGATCCCCGCACCGAAACAAATATTTGTGTGAACCACAGGTGGTTATATCGGGTCTGGGTGTTTGTGAGACTGAAAAATCTGTCGTAGTTTCTGATAGCCACGACACAAGACTCGATCTTAGTGTGGGATTATGTATTTGATATGTGTTGGATGTATTTATTATTATTATTAACTATTTTTATGCATTTGTACCCTGTAGTGCAAAAAAGTATTAAATAAATAAATAAATATATCCGGCCTTCAAATCCAATTGTACTACCACAACATTAACTTGAATAGAACTCCTAATTAACACCATTTAAATTAAAATCCCAGTATTAAATCATAAAACAATGATACCGGTCGTCGACTCGAGACAATAGATCTTGTTCGACCAAAACTGACTTCATACGTCATACATTTGCATCGACCAGCCAGAATGTTCCAGCACGTCACTTAATATTCACAATAATTTGTTAAGGATACGTCATAAGGACATCTCTTGACGTTATTTGGCAGCTATAAAAGTACAAATGGTCTACAATCTTTGTCAAAATAATTAGAACAGTTTTTTTCCCTTCCTATTTTATTATATTAGACATGTTAATACTATTAGATTTGTATACATTCTTGTTGTTTATAATAAGAAACCATATCTTAAACAGTGCGTTAAGTAGATATTTTTTAAATTTTATTTGTAGTTCCTGTATATACTAAAGTGCGTGATGGCCTGTTAGTAACAGACCAGACGCGACTGCCAACATGTCACGATGGTCGCGGGTTCAAAACCCAAGGTACACCTCTGACTTTTCGTAGTCAAGTGTGTATTGATAGTCAATCACCTCGCACTACAACGGTGAAGGAAAACATCGTGAAAAAGCTGCAATTTGTAATAATTTCTATAGTATGTAAAGTCCGCTAACCTTTACTAGGCCAGCGTGGTGGCCTATGTGGACTATATGGCTTAACCCCTCTCAATCGTATTCTCGATTGTAGAAGAAGTCCGTGTCCTGGAGTGGGACGTATATGTCCTGACCTAGTCAGAACAATACAGTATAAACCGAGTCTTAGATAAAACATTCAGTCGATCAGCGCCATCTATTAATAGAAACCGTAATTATAAAATATTATCACAGCGTGGCCATATAAATAGTTAAGTAGGCGACTTGCCCAATGCCCAGTCTAGTCGAGTAAGTAATCCATTCCTTTTACGTTGAGGAATGCAGTTCGAATACCGCGCGAGGTATTTAAAGGTTAATGAAGAATTAGTAACGAAAATAAAACTCGTAGTATGTGCCGCAAACGTAAATATTAATGTAGGAAAAATGTGAAACATGCATTTATTAATTTATAATTATTGTTTGTGTTTTGTTGTATATTTAATTAGGTTAGAAATGTTATAGTCCTTATTCCTATAATATATTTGATAGTAATTAAAATGTAGTTGAGATAGAGTGACCATTCAACATTGATTTGCCGGCCTGATCAGATAGGATTTGAACAGGCTGAAACCGAAAGACGATACTTGTATGGGTTTTCCACTATTGTATATTTTATTTTGGTGTCTATAAATATATTAGATTTATCTCTTACTTATATTAAAATTACTAATAGTAACCCTAAGCTGAGAAATTTTGGCTAGAGTAACATACATTGCGCGATACATTAAAGCCGCAATTTACTCCAACAAAATCCACCCAGCAATGTCCACCAATCGGGGTTGAAACCAGTTATGACCAGGAGAATTCAATGTTAATATGTATGACTCACGGACCATCAATATGTAGGTGACCATACTCGGATCACGGAACAGGAAGGCGAGGTAACAAGGCATGCTCTTTTAAGGAATTAAAATGATAGGCACCGAGCATTCCGTAAATAGCAATTAAGGAGCGAATAACACACGGATGTTGAAGGGTCGTGTCATTTTTATGAGCGTTTCGTGTTCACTTGTCACCTTAATTTACTCTCTTGTGGGTATTATTTAACAACTAGTGGAATAAGATTTATTGGTGCTTAATACTCGCGGGCCACGACGCGTTAATGAACATCCATTCGTTAAATTGATTTATACTTTTAAAAAACTTTCTCAAATATTGTGTAGTTACAGTTTATTATCCGTAACTTTGTAATGAAGTTGTCCATTCTTAAACCGAAAAAGAAATGGAATTCATTTCGCTTTAAATTTACCCGTTCATAATTTTATATTACAGCAGATATATCAACTGATATCGACATAATGATTGTGATTGCTAAACGTATTCCAAAAAATATATATTCTTTCATATACCTTTGCTTTACTTTCTAAGGTTTTTAAAACACTGAAGCTAACACGACCTCCCTTTCTATTCCAGAGCGTCTCGACCAAGACGATGGTTGTCACAGCGACAAAAACGAGCGCGATGACTACGTGAGCCTCAGCACGGGCCTGCGCAAGACCGACTTCTCCGACACCTTCTACGGCGGCCGCAAGCCGGGCTCCGTCGACGGCAAGTCCAACCGCGGCAGCCCCGACCGGGTGGTGATCGTCGCCGAGAGCAACGACTCGCCCAGCAAGAGCCTCCGACCCAGCAGGGAGCCCTCCGAGTCCCCCACCAAAACCATTAGGACTCGCCAGGCATCCAGAATCCCACACTCGCCCGTCAGGAATAAGACTCCCAGCCGTGGAAACACCCCTAGTCCAAAACACACACCTAACCCAGCCCCCACCTCGCCTAAACTGAAACCTAAATTACCCCCCACAGCGAGGAATACCTGGGCTGGTAGGACAGGGCCTACACAAACCAAGGCCAAATCACGGCCAACGCTGGGAGCTGATACCTTCGAAAACCCAAATAAGTCACCCAAAGCCACGCCCAAAGCCGCCCAAAACGAAGCCTTTAAGAGAAATTCTCCTCTCAGGGCAAGTAGCGCTACTTTAAGGTCCCCACCAAACCAGAAACAGCTGAGCCCTCTCCTAGAACAAATTCTAAGGTCAACTGAGACCGCTAAAGACGACGCAACGGTTCTAGAGAAGATGAAGGAAATAATCAGGACTTACTCGAAAGGAGAGGACTCTTTATCAAGAACGAGTTCCAAGGATTCCGACTACGCAGACTTCACGTCAGCCTGGGTGATGTCAGATGGTAAACTAGAGAGATCCATGAGCACCAGACAGCTGGCTTCACCCAGGAAAGACCAGAGGAACGGGCCCTCGAGGATACCAGCTCCTGTCTCCTTAGGATGCAGGAGGTCTACATCCACGTCGCAGTTTCAATGACAAAGCTCTGCAGAGAGCATGGACAGAGAATCTGAGACTTAACCCTATATTGTGAAGACAGTAGGGAGGTCCCACCATGGGCCATTGTGGTTCGCGTTTACATGACGTATGGAAGACGCTGAATAGTGTTAGTGCGCGCTAGTGCCGATAGGGGCGTTGTAATGTGTTAAACGTTATACTCGAATGGTGATATCTTTGACATGACTTATGAAAAATATATCAAATTCATATCCACACGGAGATATTTTCGCATGTTTGCTAAAGATTTTACTGTTTAGATGTGGCTTAGTGTAGCTTTCACGACTTGGGGAATGAGGATTCCTCGCTTTCTTAGTCGTATAGGTAGAATGCATGAGATTTTGACATACAATAAAATAATTTTATATTCGAACACACCGATTAATTAATTTTAAGTGTTCATTACATGTTATTTAAAGATTAACAAGGCGGACCGCGGATCTTCGAAAAATCCAAAATGGCGGGGTTTAATGATAAATTCAAGATGGCCGTGGTCCGTTGTAAATTGAAAATTGTTCTAACATAACTGTAGTACTATTATTTCTATTGATTAGAAAAAGTACTAATTACTTACATCTTTGAAAAAGATATTTCAAGATTGAATTGTTATTACGAAATCGCCCATTGATAATAATAAAACAATTATCTATGAATCTCTAAACATCTTTGGGCATGTTATTATAATTTGGTTTTAAAAGATTTTTACTTTATTGTTAAGCTTTTATTTGCTAACGAAATAAGTTTAAAGGTGCTAAATGTTAAGTTATTTTAAGTACAATAATATTATTTTAGTACGACGTTAAGAATTCACAATTTAGTTTTTAATAATTTGTATCGATCACATTTGTTTAGGAGTTTCAAAGCATTAATCAAGTTAAATACGAAATATTTCGATCGATTCAAAATAATAATCATATATTCACAACGATAAATCCAGTTTCTAGCACAAAATACTGGAATTAACTGGATTTAATAACCCGGCATTTATTTCAAAGGCATTTAAAGAAACCATTCCAATGAGCCGGGAGTTTTGGCAATTATTTTTCAACTTAAAGTAATCTCATTTCGCGTAGGTTGTGAAAGGAGTAGAGCATGTAAGATAAATGTAGTTTTTTTTTTAAATCAAATAGATCACGTAAGTAGGTTCATCCATACACTTACCTCATTTAAAAAATAAGAAAAGACATATTTTTGTGCACTTAAAATGTTAGACCGTCCAAAAATGATGACGTTTTAGAAAAATCACATCCGCTTAGGTAAGACACGTTTCATAACTAGTAAAACGGACAAAGGTAATACTTCTTCATTCATTTATTATGGATAATTTAATAATAATTAAATTAATGATTGAAGTTAAGTAATGGTAATATTAATTGTATTAAAAACACCACTTTGCATGTCCTAGATCTTAAATATCAGTGCTTTCTGTGTCCATGTATTGTAAAAAAAATAAAATATGTACCTACTTTGATACACAAAAAATTTAAATAAAAAATTCTACTTTTTAGATTATAACGCTCTGCCCGCTGAAATATTGTAAACATATTTTATTAAATCACTTTATTATGTGACAAATTATTACATCCAATACGGTTTACATGAAATTGGAGTGTCCTAAAATAGGACATTTGAAATAATAATTTAGAAAATAATTACTCCAATTAGGTCCGCAAAGGTCTTTAGTCCTTATCGCATAAACACGTAGCTTTTATTTTAAATATGTAAACCAAAAAAATATTTTTTATTTGTCATTTTAAAGTGATTTAATAAATACAAATAAATTTTATTTTGCTATTATATCCGTGTAATGCTAATTAAGGCTCGCTTTACACTATAAATTTAAATTTACAAAACACGTTTCAAAAGGCTGGTTACAAACTGTGGGGCTGGTTGTGTAGTGTAAAGCGGGCCTAATGTAGAGGCTAAGATGTTTGTTGTAAGCTATCGACGTAAGGTTACCAGTGATAATGCCATAGAACATTGTTATCTTTCACTGAATAAAACATAAAACACACAGGATTTTTTTTATTATTAAATTTTATAAATTATTTGACTTATATAAACTCACGCCTTTTTCCCAGAAGTGGTAGGCAGAGGTGCTACCGGGCACGCAGATTTCGCCTCGTATGGTCCGTCCCACAATGTGATAGGGGGTGAGCCTATCGCCATATCGGGCACATATTCCTGACTCAGGACTGATAATGAATAGAAAGATCCAATATCACTTTGACCGACCTGGGATGCGAACCCGAGACCTCAGCGTTGCAATCATACTTTAGTACAACGGCGCCACCGAGTCATAAAATTAGTAAAAAAAAAAAATTCTTGTTACGTTATGGTATTTCAATACAATGTGTTTAAAATGGTGCACAGAACAACGGATACAGTAACAAACTATAGATAGCTGAAGGTAGCTGAAGGACGCCGACAAAATTGGCGATCGTTGCAGCAATCAACTTCACTTGCACTATATTGTCCACAAAACAATCAACAATCGCAAAACAAAGCCTCATTTACACGGGGAGAGCTTCTCGTATATAGGATACGATTATCGTAAGGTTATAAAAAAGTTGTATCACGTAAACAATGTCAGAACGCGATAATGTTACGGTTATGTCATGCGATAATGGCATACAATTATCACCACGATAAACTCCCCGTGTAAATGGTGCTTTGGTCTAAATAAATAAATACACCCAACAGTCACATACATATTCCTGACCCCACACTAAGATCGAGTCTTGTGTCGTGAGTATCAGAAACTACGAGAGACTTTTCGGTCTCACAAACACCCAGACCCGAAACAAATACCTGTGGATCACACAAACATTTGTTTCGGTGCGGGGATCGAACCCGCGGCCTCTCGTTTCACAAGCGGCGTCTCACTGACTGCGCCACGGAGGCTGTCGTGAAAAACCCAAGCGTTGCAACGGAGTACGCATCTTTGAAAGACTTCACGACACACTTCACGAGACACTGAATTATTAGTCCAGTAACTTCGATCAAATATATACTAGATACAGGGTCAGGAACAAAATCAAATGCCAAAAGTGGCCGAGTTTTAAACATTTGTATTTCGAACTATGAGATGTAGAAAAAAGTATTTTAATATACATACAACTTTAGGTAACAATAAACTTTAACAGGCGCACTGCGGCATGTTTACGCGTTGCCGTTGGTGATGATTGAAGCATACTAAATTGAAATAGAGCCACACTGACTTTGTGGCTCTATTTTTCGAGCCGTTTTTGAAGTGCTCATCCGACATCTAGTATATATTTGATCGAAGTCCAGTAAGGTGATAAGATATAATTACCCTCCACTTGTGACTCCACTAGATATTACAAAAACAGAATAAATTTGAATATCGAACCATTGTTACCCATAGACAACACAACTTGGTTTATGACATGTGTATGCGTTCATAATTTTAAACCTCACACTAGAATTCGGGCATACAGATTATAAATAAAGAAAATAATTCCAGATTACTGTTGGGTCAAGAAAATTACCAAGTTAATCAAAAATATAAAAGAAAAAATCAATTTTTCCATTTAATAAAGTTAAAACAATAAAGTTCTCTAAATTTTTACATTAACTTTCCGTTTTGATTTTTTTCCGAAAAAACAGTTTTTATCGGAAAATTACACACATCTAACTTCTTAGCTATTGATGCCCTTTGTATAGATCAAAGTCACAGACACATTAGTTTTCGATCAATATTGTTCACCGATGACCTAAATTCATATTAATATGATAACCTTCCATTACGGGTTATTTAGTAAAGCACATTCTAAATATACCAGTCGATCAATATCAGAATCCTATAGGTGCCATATTATTTCACTGCATTGTATAGTTACAACTCGAGAATTAGTCGTGTTCTGTACCCACAATCGCTCCCTTATCCCGGGATTCCGCAACAGAAAATTGGACTACAAAATGTTTGGAGAATTCGTGAGAAAGATTAAAAATTACAAATCGCTTTGTAGTATAAACATTATTATGAACACACGTTTTCTCTTGGGCCATTATTATGATTTCACAAGTAACAAATATTTAACATTCGCGGGGAGACTTTACGCCTTATCATTTATAGCATTGCGAATAGTTTTTTACTACAAAAGCGCAGTATTGCATGCTTCGGATCGAATTAGCGTCTGCGTACAAGCTATTGAGTTCATATTCTACGTCCTCGTGAGTGTTATCAGTGGACAGAAATACTTAATACAATATTGCAAAGAAATACGTTCTTTAGAAGCTGAATCGGGTAGTGCAACTATCAAAATACCTATTTCAGCACTGGCACTGGTTGTAAATATAATGGCTACATGTTCATTTTTCATGTGGACTATTATGGCAAAGGATATTTTAATCACTGTCGAATTTTTATATGTTCAACTGATTAGAGAAATATTGTTCTTAAGCAATGTTTCTTTTAATTTAGACAGAATTATTATTTTTGAGTTGATGTACCAGCAGTTGAAATCGGTTGTTGAAGCATTAAGAAGAGATTTAAGCCAGGCATCGCATAATGAAGGGCGAGGGCAATCAAAATGTGAAATAATAAGTAAATATTTGAGGATTTACAAAGTACTTGGGATCATGTTGCAACGCGTCGAGGCACCAGCTACAGCCACGGTAAGCAGACACTTAACACACTTTATTTATTAATTTATTCTTTATTGTACGCAATCAATACATACAACAGTTTAAACTAACGAATGCCTCGGTGGCGTAGTTGTACTACAGAGTACATTTTATATACTGAAAGGTACGACTACAAAGCTGAGGTCTCGGGTTCGAATCCCGGGTCGGGCAAAGTAATATTGGGTTTTTCTATTCATTATCAGCCCGGAGTCAGGAATTTGTGCCTGGTATGGCAATAGGCTCGCCACCTATCACATCATGGGACGGAACATACAAGGCGAAATGTGCGTGTCCTGGTGGCGCCTCTGTCTACCCCTTCTGGGATAAAGGCATGAGGTTATGTGTGTATGTATGTACGCAATACATACATATGGCAATTTGAAGAGATACTAAAACAACATAGTACAAATGGCGGTCTTATCGCTCTAAGGCAATCTCTACCAGACAACCATTGCATGGATTTATGAGAAGGAGAAAGAAAAGGCAGTGTATAATAAAAATAAATGCTCTTTGCAAGAGAAAGATTTTCGTGTTGGATCTGAATCTGTTTATCTTAGAATGAAGTGTTGGTCCGCTACCAATGGGCTGCCAACATGTTTAGGGTGGTCGGTTCAAATCCAACACCTCTGACATTTCGGAATCATGTGTATTTTGATAATCAATCAATCACCACACACTATAACGGTAAAGGAAAACGTCGTGAGGAAACCTACATACCATAATTGACTGACAGCCTCCGTGGCGCAGTTGGTTAGACGCCGGCTGTGAAACGAGAGGCCGCGGGTTCGATCCCTGCACCGAGAGAAATGTTTGTGCGGCCCACAAATATTTCTTTCGGGTCTGGGTGTTTGTGAGACCGAAAAGTCTCTCGTAGTTCTGATACCTGCGACACAAGACTTAATTGATCTTAATGTGGGGTCGGGACTATGTGTGTGACTGTTGGGTGTATTTATTTATTTATTTATTTATAATTTGCAAGAATTTCAATAATATGTAAGTCCGCCAACTAGCACTAGGCCAACGTGGGCTATGTGGCCTACATGGCCTAAACCCTACAGAAAAATTGTCACATTAACTTCATTTCAGTTCCTGGTGGGGATGGCCGCTCGTTTCATCTCATCAATAATATATCACTACAATCAAATGGCTTTTACGTACCAGCATGATTCCGTATCTGTAAGTAATAATAGTTCATATAATACTAACATTAATTTCACATATACCATGCCAAATACCTTTTTTCTTCCCATCCTTGTTCCTTCCCGCTCTTCTCCCAATTTGATGGGCCTCCCACATCAGGATCCAGCGTTGTGTTCATGGGCGGCAGTGATCATTTACCATCAGGCATCAGGTGACCTGTTTGCTCGATTGCCTGACTTATGCAATAAAATAAATCACAGTTAGATAGTGAATTTGACACTAAACTAAAGAATAACGATGGATTTCTTAATAACTTCGGCATTTATCATATTTCTATAGATAGTATAAATAGGATTTAACAGCGTTATTAATACGTTAAATATTCCAATCTACTTCTTTCTCAATGTTTTTTGTCACAGTAAGTCCATGGCTGAACACAGACTCTTCCGAGGTAGACAAACTATCTGGTTAAGATTCCACAAAGCCACTGCAGGCCGCTTCACACAGGTCGATGTCAAAATCATTAGGAGAGGCCTATGTTCAGCAGTGGACTTCCTTTGGCTGATGGATGGATGGATGTGCGGGTGTGAAAGAGACGGCAAGATGTCTCCACTACGTCCCCACTCTTTCATTTAAAATACTAATATTTGCCTATGTTACAAGCTACTTTATCACTGTTTTCACATAAATGTTTTGTTTTAATGGCACTTCAGCTTGTCTGCAAATTAATACAAAAATTCGATGATAGTCAAATACCCAATTATAGTATTATACTAAATGCATTATTTAATTTAATATTTTCAGGTTTCGGTGTTGCGTATTTCTGCAAGTGTGTTTTATTGTTTGACTCTGTTCATTCCGGTCGGGTTTGCTGTCTGTATATCTACACAAATGAGAAAACTCAGACTGTTACTAACGAGGGAAATCTTCTTTTGCCAAGGTACATATGTTTAATGTAATTACATATACAGGGTATATCTGGACTGCGACGGAAAACGAAGCCAGGTGGTAGTTTTAGTGATAAGACACAACGCAATTAAAAATTTTTCCAAAAAAAGCGACACTTCTTTTTGCAATTTTTAAAATATCGTCGTGTTTGGATGGTAAATACCTAGTTTTCGCTAAAATAATAATTTTAACTCTTGCGTACCATTGCGTCTTTAAAAATAAAAAGGTGTACATTATTATTTTAGGAAAACTATGTATTTATCATCCAAATACGACGATCAGTAAAAAATTACGAACGCGAAATTTTTAGTTGCACTTACACTTGTCTGAAGTTACTAATACTACCACCTGGCTTCGTTTTCGATCGCGGTCTTGATATACCCTGTATATACTATTTACCACGAAAGGTTGTACCTAAATACATACATAACCTCACGCCTTTTCCTAGCCTATCACCATATCGGGCAAAAATATCTGACTCCGGTCTGATAATGAATAGAAAAATCTAATAACACTTTGCCCGCCCGGAATTCGAACCCGAGACATCAGCCTTGTAATGGTGCTGTAGTACAACTTCGCCACCGAGGCAGTCAATTGTTTTTGATACGAATAATTCGCTTTCAGGTGATGAATATGACAGAGTTGAAGATATGTTAAAATTTATCGAGTTGCGGCCGATGCGTATGACAATTCTTCGCGTCTACGTGGTGGACATGACGCTACTTTTGAACTTTATAAGCGTTTGCACCATCTATCTTGTAGTGACAGTTCAATTTACACACGTCTTTGGATAATCCATCACCTTTTTTTTGGTTATTTTTTACTTCTCGTCGTATTTGGGTGATAAATACATAGTTTTCCTAAAATAATGATGTACACCTTTTTATTTTTTAAGACGCAATGGCACATAATGGTTTAAATTATTATTATCGCAATAACTAGGTATTTAATATTGAAATAAAACTATTTTATACGGATTTTATCGCGATTTGGTTTAATTTTTACATTTTTTAACTTCCCGACGTTTCGGTTACTTTACAGCTTTCATGGTCACGGCCCACGGGGCAGACGGATTTTATTTCAATGTGTAACATTCGCGTAAATCTAAGAAACCATTAGGTATTTAATACCCAAACACAATGTATTTTAAAAAAAATTGCAAAAAGTCTGTCGCTTATTTTGCGAAATTTTTATTTGCATTGTGTCTGTAACCACTAAAACTACCACCCGGCTTCGTTTTCGGTCGCAGTCTTGATATACCCGGTATACATATAATAAATTTGGTATTAACACCCTGGATTAACACTTAGGCTACTCTTTATCCCGAAAAAATAGTGTTCCCGTGGGATGAAGAAGGAATTCCCATAGATTTTTTACTTTTGTATTCTGGACGGGCGGGATATTTGTTTCATCTTAAAACTTCAGTTTTTGCTTAAGAATAGTATGTTTAACATTGACATGAAATAAAGTTATAAAATATAGAAAAATGCAGTTTTATTTTCGCTGAATATGGTCGCCTTCTTTCATGTTGGAACGACACTGATTATAAAGCACCTGATAGCAAGCGCAGCGCAGTTCAGAGAGTATCGACCGATGTGAAAGGGTCATCTCTCGCCGGTCGTCACAAATTTGCCAGCCTGATTGTACTTCGATTTCACAGGATGAGTCCGCAATACGATACTTACGTGGGTTATTTTGACGGGTCCTTGATCGCTGGGTACAGGTCTGTGTAAGCGATACGGCGGCTCATGGACAGTAGAAAACCAAACAACACCATGAATTACAAAGCCTTGGCATTGACATTCCACTACGCTCGCCATCCTGGCAGCCTCCGTGGCGCAGTTGGTTCGACGCTGTGAAACGAGAGGCCGCAGGTTCGACCCCCAACCAACAGAAATGTTTCGTAGTTCTGATACCTGCGACATAAGACTTAATTGATCTTAATGTGGGATCAGGACTATGTATGTGATGGGTGTATTTATTTATTTATTTATTTTAGCCTGGGACATAAAATATTAAGTCTCATTATGTCCAGTAGTTACTATGGCTACAATGTCCTTCAAACCGGACCACAACAGTGCAATTGCAATGCTGTTAGGCGGGAGAAATAGACATTGCGGTGATGCCTACCCAGACGGCTTCTCACATAATTGAGAAACCTACTACCAGTAAAATACTAGATTATAAATGTAAATGCTTCTATGTTCCTACAGTAAAAACTGTTACATATTTAAACGCATGTTATAAACAACATTACAATTCAATACTATATACTCCTATCGAAAGCGAAAAGAAAGTGCAAGTGAGCTTCGCGTTCAATTATCGACGATTCGCGAATATTTGGCAATGTTTTCACTTCGCGTGCCGTTTCTAACAATTACATCCACATATTTTAACTTTTACCAAATATTTTGAACTCATTACAATAATTCGTTAAGCATTCCGTGTTATGGCAACATTACTTGTTTACGATGGCACGTAATATCTATTCTATTTGATGTCACGTGCAATGCCGTTCATTGTAAACAATTATGCTTTATGAAGTGTTTCTTTATGTTTTCATTATTCATAGCAAAAACGTGTTTATATAATTAAATACACCAAACAGCTAAAACATAAACAGTCACATACATAGTCCTGACCCCACATTAAGATCACTTAAGTCTCGTGTAGTGTGAATCAGAAACTACGAGATACTTTTACACTCACAAACAACCAGACTCGAGACAAATACCTGTGGATCACATAAATATTAATTTGTTTCGGTGCTGGGATCGAACCCGCGGCCTCACGCTTCACAGCCGGCGTCTAACCAACTGCGCCACGGAGGCTGTTAAAAAGTTTATAAAAATCTGAAAACATGGGAGTCTACTAAATAAAATGTATATTAATAAAGCAGTTCTCTGTACCTATCTAAAGTTATAAAGACCTTAAACTTGCTTGAATGAGATGGGGTGAGGCAGGTGCTAATTAAATACTTCAATACATCGTCGTCTAAAACAAACATAAATATCTTTAAAAAAGTGCAATTAACCTCATTTGACCAAAAGAACACAATGAACCAAAAAGAACACAAAGTGGCCTAAAAAAAAATGTTTTCACGTTGCCATATTTGACATGTACGGCAGAAGCTTATGACAATTTACAGCTAAGTTCTACAGTTATCAGCATCTGCAAAATGTTATAAATCCGATGTGATATCCAATCGGGATGAGTGTGGACGCAGGGTCGGTCCTGTTTCATTTCTGGCAAACTGTTATATTCCTGGTAATTTTGTTTGCTGCATTTTTGTCCATCAGGGGCATGATAAGAGCTACCAGGAGATCTGTGTGCTAGGTGAGTTCTCTAACGTCTATATTAATTATTATTTTTTAGTTGAAAACGGATACAGACCAATATTATTTTAATTTTAACTAATTGAATGAGCTTAGCATTTGGTGGTGGACTATATGGCCTAATCACTCTCAATCGCACCCTCGATTGTAGAGTAGGCCCGTGCCCTGCAGTGGGACGTATATGGGCTGATAAAATACAATAGCATTTGGATTCCTGGAGTCGAAATTGGTAAAGCATTTTTAGTTTGTTACTTTGCAGTAACAATACTCGTAGTTTCTCATACCGTATACCACGACAATCTAATAAAGCAAAGACAGATTGTTTGCAAGATTGTCAAAATGCCTGTTTTTAGAGAGCTGGGATAAATTGTGGTCCCATCTCAATTTATCTGTTATTAGTTAGAAGTTTGGATGCTGAAATATCTTACCAACTGCGCCACGGAGGCTGCCATTATTAATTATATAGAAATATCCAGCAATTACTATTTTATGTGCAATTATTTAAATTAAGACAGAATTTCATGTCAACATTTTAAGGAGAAATAAATTTCAACAAAATTGTGAATTTATTTTTTTGTTTTCTTCGCTCAAACTGAATTCTAAAGTCGATCGAAAAGGACAAAACATTAGGTGTTATTTTTTATGTATTTGGAGAAAGTTCGCCACAAATATAACTTGATACTTAATAAGAGAATTCTTTTTTGCCTAGGTTTGTGTCGTTATGGAGCTGGACGCTATACTATTAGGACTAGCCTTTTATATTCTTCTAGTTGGAATACGTGAGTATCCATTTTGTAACAAAATATATATATTGCAATTGCGCCATCTAGCGTCGAATAGCGAAACTAAAATTTTCCACAGTGATCATCATTAACGAAGCATTCTGTAAATCAGCCTGTTTAAAGAACGCGCGTCGTATAAATAACGCGGATCCACCAGATGTCGAATTAAATGAGAGAAGGCCGCAGAAGAAAGTGACGGCGCAACCAAACCGAAATCACGGCCGCGGTGACGTACCACACTCGCATCGAACTCCCAAGCATTAATTTGTATTTCTGTCAAAAGATGCCGCTACTAGTACTTTTAAAAATGTTCATTGTACTTTTCAAAAGATATCAACACTTTGAAATTCATACACCGCATAGTAATAAATTGAAAATGCAGACATTAAAATAAAACAAATGTTTGTATCAAATCATTTACTTAAACATAATTTACACTAATGAAACTAATTAAAGCAGTTTTAAATAAATACCACATACTTCAGTTGTCTTATTTGTATGGTATTAAAGAAACCTTTAACCGAATACCGACTATTTCTTTACACCACATCTTATTCTTCAACGAAGATTTTGTTCATTGGGACCTTATCAAATATTTTGTTTGTAACGTCTTGGAACACAGAACTTAAGGCTTTTTCGTAAGATTCTTTTAATTCGTTGAATACCAGGTCAGAGTTTTCGTTCAAGAATCTGGAAAAAAGGAATAAATACTTGTAAGTTTCACCACTTCAAACATTGATAAAAATTTTAAATCATGTTAATTAGTTCATCTATCGAACACTAGATGTCACTAAATCAAGTAGTGTACTCACATATTCATTTGGTCTCCAAGTCGTTTGTCGCCATTGAATAAGTTGGTGAAATGCAAAACGACTCTCTGAGGGATGAATTTGACTTTGTAGTCGCGCATGTGCATGTATATCTGCCCGTCACGCTCCACTGGTTCTCCAATCAAATCGTGCTTGACTACGAGGTTCACTGAAGAAGAATAAAATTATTAATAATGCAATTTATGAATAAATTTGAATAATAAGCCTATTGAATAGATTTATATGACGATTGAAAAATTGTCCGTAACTCGAATTTCGGAACATTTTGTCTTTTAATTTATTTACTCGCCAACAGAGGGCTTATTGCTGAAAAGTTGCTTTAAAATTATTTAAATATTACATTTATTTATTAATAGTCGGACAATCAATTCATATTTAGACATTCGCTTTGATGTTAATAGTCTTATAATTTTTTTATATTTTTAGTTATGTAAACATGCCAAAGTACAAAGTTCTATGAGCATCGCAAAAAGCGCCACGTGTAACAAAAACTATAGTTTTTATGCGACTTATTGATCTATTACACAACCAAATAATATTTTCTTGAAATGTTTTTGTACTCACTGACGTACTAAAAAAAGTTCTGACGTCAAGAGCTACGACAGCGCTTTGTAAATATATATTTTTTTGATTTCGTATTATATCTATTTATCTTTAATTACATAAATTCTATTTTTGAACATAGGCCTCAAGGATTTCTACCGTGATCTATTGGAAAACCCTGCATCCAACAGACACTTCGTTTAAACGATTTTATGTAGTTTGTTAAGAGCCATACCATTGTCTATAAATAAATAAATAACAAATACACCCAACAGTCACATAGTCCTGACCCCACACTAAGATCGAGTCTCGTGTCGTGGATATCAGGAAATATGAGAGACTTTTCGGTCTCACAAACACTCAGACCCGAAACAAATACCTGTGGTTCACACTAACATTTGTCTCGGTGCGGGAATCGAACCCGCGGCCTCTCGTTTCTGCACCACGGAGGCTGTCGTATAGTTTATATTGGTATATGGTGTTACTTACCCATTGTAATGTTGGCAACACCTTTGCCCTGTATAGGTAGCACAAGGACTCTTCCCTTCATAACGTAGTCGGCTATGAATTCCATTTTAGGTGTCAGAGAGTCCGTCCTTAAACGATAATGCTTGAGATCCGCTCTGAAATTAAGTAGATTTAAATTGTTACTACCAAGGATAATAAATACCAAGGTCTTGGATATAAGAAATAACGAGAGATTATAAGGTCTCGCAGCAGTCGATATCCAGTTTCGAAGCAAATATTGGTGAGTAATTTGAATAGTTCTACCGGCGCGGGGATTGAACCTGCTGTTTTCCGTTTCACAGCCAGCTTTAAATCAAGTAAATAGGGGCGGCTGCCAACTTAAAGTGTAGGTTTTGTACAATTCAAATGATCTAAAGGAAAGAATTGTTGATAATTTGTCCACTAAAATTAGGAGTCGAAACGGTTTTAGCCATCTACGGAATGGAATATGCCAGCAAGTATACAGTTATTATATATTTACTTGTATGTGGTGAGTATGGAGTCCGTGAGTCCGTGTATTTTTATGTTCTTGTAGTTCTGCGCGATGACGACAGGGCCCGCTCCCGACTCGATGTTGATGCTGGACACGTGCAGCGGCTCCATTTCAGGCACCGACAGCGTTGAGATACCTGCAATTATTATATATTGCGTTATTTACGGGACCAGTACTCAGATATTAAAATATGATTCAGACATTATATATAAAAAATAATTTATTACATTAAGGGAACCTACTACTAGCGCCATCTGTTGTAGAGTAGTTAAAGTTGCAATATGATAGAGCCACGCTGTAAATAGGAATGCGGTAGGAAAGCGTTTTATCGACCGCGCTGGTATCATTGTCTCACAGAACTTTGACGTGAAGTTTTGTTTGGTGAGTGAAACGTGCCGAAGGCCTCATTTGTGGGTTATAAGATATATCTGCATCTCATACACACACTAGGCGATGTAAAGCCACAATAGGGACCCACGTAATTGTGTGGACATGCCGGGATCCGATCCGGTTTATTGGGCCGGCAAATTTTTTTCTACTAGTGAGAGAATTGTAACTGTTTTCGTCAATACTATATTTGGCTCTATATTCACTATATTATGGTGTCATTGCACACTTTCCCGTGTCATCATAAAAATCTTAAAAAAAAAACAATGTGGATACCTTTTTTCATTCTCCTAAGCGCATCTGGTACAGCTGATTTCAAACAGTCGTTAAGTTTTGCATCTTTTTGTTTACACCTCGTGAAATCTTCCGCTGAAACAAAGAAAAATGTTTTTAATAATCTTTATACAGGGACTTTTTATCCTTATCCTACAAATACTTGGGGTGGACGCAAATGGTTTATAAACGCTATATTTAACTATGTTGCAGGCTTCCTAACGTCAATTATTTGGGTAATTATATTCTAGATTCAATCACAGTATAATTCTCCCAGAGTAAATCATGTTTGTTTTGAAAAACTGTTTCGAAATTCTCCAATCTAAAGTTCGAAACTCACGCTTACAGACCCTTACACCACTAAAACACCTAAAACAGCTCTCTTTCTCTTCAGACACACAGTACACTGCTGGATATGTCCAACAGTGTACTTCCTGCCACGGCCTATGGGCCTCCCCCAAGGATCACCAACTTGACCTTTTGGAAGTGGCCTGCATACAGCAACTTCCTGCAATCCTAACCAGGTCTTCTTGCCACATTGTAGACGGGCGTCCGATACTTCAAAACAGCTGTATCATTGCAGGGCACGGGCTTCCTCTACAATTGAGAGTACGATAAATAAATAATAATAATAAATACACCCAACAGTCACATACATAGTCCTGACCCCACACTAAGATCGAGTCTTGTGTCGTGGGTATCAGAAGCTACGAGAGACTTTTCGGTCTCACAAACACCCAGACCCGAAACAAATACCTGTGGATCACACAAATATTTGTTTCGGTGTGGGGATCGAACCCGCGGCCTCTCGTTTCACAGGCGGCGTCAAACCAACTGCGCCACGGAGGCTGTCAAAACGATTGAGAGTGGTTAGGCCGTATAGTCCACCACGCTGGCCTAGTGCGGATTGGTGAACTTTACATACCATAAAAATTCTTCCGAATCGCCATGGTATGCACTATGCAGGTTTCCTCACGATGTTTTCCTTCACCGTTATAGTGCGTGGTGATTGATAAATACACACGACTCCAAAAATAACCGAAAATAGCCAACAATCAATATTAATCAACAGCTGTAGGGTAACAATTGAGATTATGCATGATGTAACCGTATCACGCAACATGCCTCGTAACACGCAACGTAACCATACATAATTGCACGCGTGGCGAACGCAAATTGACTGCTTATTGTGAAGTAACCTTTACATGCTTAGACTTGGACCCTCTTTATTTTTTTATATACATACATAAACTCACGCCTTTACCCTAGAAGGGATAAGCAGAGGCGCCACCAGGACACCCACATTTCGCCCTGTATGTTCCGTCCCACCATGTGATAGGGGGCAAACCTATCACCATATACCTTTATTTATTTCTTTGTTGAAAAATGAAAATCAGCCCTTAATACCTTATTACTGGTAAACCCAAATGGCGACCAATAATGGATTTACATTTTAGAAATACGTTTATACAAAAGGCAGTCGAAACATTGAAAAAAGTTGAACCAAAACTTTGCTCAACTATAATCTTAATAAAAATATTGTGCGTGGTGGCTGATTTTTATCAAGAGGAATTTATGTCCGTGGTGTCTCGGGGAACTTTAAATTTAAGTACAGACCCATCTATTGTAGGCTCTTGTATAGGCCCTGCCACGCATTGAGACAAAAATAAGGTAGCCTTATAGTGTCATCCTCCGTGGCGCAGTTGGTTAGACGCCGGCTGTGAAACGAGAGGCCGCAGTTCGATACCCGCACCTAGAAAAATGTTTGTGTGAACGACAAGTATTTGTGTCGTATTAAAAACTACGAGATAATTTTCGGTGTCACAAACACCCAGAGCCGAAACGAATACCTGTGGATCACACAAACATTTATCCCAGTGCGGGGATGGAATACTCGACCTCTCGTTTCACAGCCGGCGTCTGATCACGGAAGCTCTCAAAAGATTATCGCATGGAAAGATTGTAGTTACTTTGTTGTCTTAGAAATGCGTAAGCTTATATTTTCCTTTTAATTGTGACCCAATGCCGTCGTGTGTGATTCACTGTAATTATGTATGTAGCGCGTGCAGTCCTGTAGCCTCGTTCTAAACGCGGCGTTTAATGTAAGCGTTTGCATTCTAAGTGTATTCCCAATCAATATGCTGGCTTGTTTGTTTATATTGTGACTAATGGTTTTCTGGCATTTTCTTTGTAGTTAATAGTTATTATTCTTTGTCCGGCTATTTTTTCTATTGCAGAGAATGGCGGGACGAGCATGCCATTCGCCTGATGGTAAGCGATACGACCGCGCATGGACAGTAGCAAAACCAAACAACACCATGAATTACAAGGCAATGCTTGGCACTCCACTGCGCTCGCCATCCTGAGACATATGATGTTAAGTCTAATTCGTTCTAGTAGTTTCTCTGGCTACAATGCCCTTCAAACCGGAAAACAACAGTGCATTTACACTGCTGTTTGCCGGGAGAAGTACACATTGCGGCGGTATCTACCCAGGCAGGCTCTCACATATGAGAGACCTACCACTAGTAATTACATAAGTACACCCATCATCATATGCACAGTCCTGACTCCACACTGATATCGAGTCTTGTGTCGAGGGTCTCAGAAACCACGGCAGACTGGTCTCACAAACCCGAAACAAATTGTGGGGCGCTCAAAGATGTATCGATGCGGGGTTCACAGCCGGCGTCTAACCAACTACGCCACGGAGACTATCAAAATTAATAAATAAATAAATAAGTAAAATAAATAAATACACCCAACAGTCACATCGTAGTCCTGACCCCACATTAAGATCAATTAAGTCTTGTGTCGTGAGTATCAGAAGCTACGAGAGACTTTTTGGTCTCACAGACACCCAGACCCGAGACAAATACTTGTGGGCCTCACAAATATTTGTTTCAGTGCGGGGATCGAAACCGGGGCCTCTCGTTTCACAGCCCTTTTAAATTGGATCTTTAAATTAAAGATTCCGTTTTTAATCAAAAGATTTTATTATCCCATTATACCCGAAAAATCTGTACCTAAAAAGAGTTTGTTACAATCTACAATTACCATTAGAAATTCACGTAACTCAAATTAAAGTAGATATGTAAGAATGCCGAAAAATTTCCGTAAAACTAACCGTGACCCGTAGACAACGTGGAAACTTCCCAGACGTTGTCGAAAACCGTTTCATAAGCAGCAAAGGTCAAGGACCCGATTGTTTGTTTTCTTGCGAGTGAATGCGCTCTTGCACAACAGTAAAAGTGATTTGTGCGGAGTCTCGGGTTCGGTCCAGTGATTTTTATTTTATTTTTCATAACTATTTTGTGCCGTTAGAACTGAATATTTTTTTTATCTCTATATTCGTTATTTTTGGAATTGATATCCTCCGTGGCGCAGTTGGTTAGACGCCGGATGTGAAATGCCGCTTCAATGCTCGGTGTGGATGTGTGCAGTCAGTCATGGCTTACACGAGTTGCAGTGGCGAGTAAGCCGAGATTCGAACCCGAGACCTCAGCTTTGTAATCGTACCGTAGTAAAACTACGCCACCGAGGCAGTCAGACACATCTTTCAATCATTATATTAAATTTGTCTTAGTTACTCATGCCTTTTGCCATAAAAGCAGAGATGTGCCAAACTCAAAGTTCAAATAGCGACGTTGCACACGTGAAGTCAAGCACTAAACCAAACCAGTGTGTTGCTCAAATGTGGCCCAATCTGTACCATGGCTGCGAGACGAAGGCCGGCCCACTTACAAAACGTTGCACACTCCTCTCTTCAACCGTCATGGTAGTCTTTCACCAATAATTTTTATGAACGTCTTACTAAGAGCTAAACAAAATAATTCTAAGTTAAAAATATTTTTTTTTTGGAAAATATATTTTTTAGTCTATGACTTGTGTTTTTAAATATACTTATTTTGTTTAAAATTTCCTATAGACGTACAATATAAAATGCAAATATTATGTAGTTTATCAAATTTCGAGAAGACGATCAATCGTGCTGTCTTTACTGTGATTCTGTTATTGGCTGCATATTGGCTTGGTCTCTTTCACATTTTCGCGCCTTTTTTACTATTTTAAAGTAAGCAATTAGGTACTTTAATAAATATGGCTATGTCTATGATAGAGAGTTGTTTAATAAAATCACCGTGATTGATCGAAATATATATTAGATACGATTTAGATACGATTTATACGATTTATACGATTTAGATAATGTACAGAGGTGGTGCGTCATGAATCATATGACCCTAAATTTGGGTAAATGTTACTATCAACAATGTTGCTTTAACTGAGGTGACAACGATAAAGGACCTAGGGGTAACATTTGACAACCACCTGAGTTTTAGACACCACATCGACGACATCACCCGCAAAGCATCTCGACTTTCTGGGTTTATTAACCGTCAAATGAAAATTTTTAAACAACCGGGTCTCACAATTCTAATTTTTAATGCGATTGTGCGTGGAATCTTGGAATACTGTAGTACAGTATGGAGTCCTGGTTACCAGGTACATGTCGATAGGATCGAACGTATTCAACGGCGATTTATGTATCATCTCACTTTTAACAATAACAAATGCTCACAACTACAAAAATACGAGCAGCGTTTGTCTTTCTATAGAATGGAGACACTACAGGTGCGTCGGAAAGTCGCAGGTATTACGTTCTTATACAAGCTGATACATAATTTCGTCGACACACCCGATATTCTAGAACGTATTAAGTTAGCTGTTCCACGCTCCGGGAGTCGTCTATTGAATCGAAAAAGTTTCTATTTGCCAAATTTTAAAACTAATCTCGGCCAGCATTCACCCATATATCGCATGACTTCTGCGTATAACAGCATTAATCATAATATTGACATTTTCCGTCTTGTTTCTAAAGCGTCCTTAAAAAAATCAATAAGCCCTCTATGTAAAAGTAATATTTAATTGCTTGTAATTATTATGTTTAACGCAAGCTGCACATAGTATCTACTACGCATGTTGTGTTCACATCTAGTAGGATATAATCTTAAGTCTATCACACGTGTATACTACTGTAAACTATAACAAGATTGTATCCAGTTTTGTGAACCAAATAAAAAAAAAAAAAAAAAAAATACACGTCGGAAATATCTGTGGACCTGAATAATTAATGTCATTGGGACATAAGTTCAGCAAATTCAAAATATAGGCTATACAAATTGAATTAAAATTGAAAAACAAATAAAAAATAGAATTCGCATCCATGTAAAAATGTTTTTAATGTAAAATAACATAGTTGATAGGGGAACATAAAAAATGAAATGGGAACGGCATTCCAGCTAGGTTCACAGATATTTTCGACGAGTTATACTTAATTTTAAACATTCATCTTTAAAATAAAAAGCAAGTTATCCAAGGATTCCATTTAGCCAGTCTTCAAAAACAATCAAACATAATCGATGCAATTTAATCGATACTTTACGTTACAATCAATTGTTTTTAACCATATTTTATTTAGTCATAAACAGGCATCATTCTTAATCGATAGATTCTGATGGTCAATTTACGTAAATAATTAACTAACTCTAGTATTGCAGTAGGTATGAATGTTTCGCTCGATTAGGTCAAGGTGTGTGCATCGTGTGTGATTCGAATTTTAAAGTTTGCATTGTTCAAGTATAGTGGGACGGTATGGCAAGTGGATTCGATTTTAAAAAATATTAACAATCCTTTCTTTAAAAATATTATTTGTCACAGTTGGTCATTATAGTATACTAATGTTTTAGTGGCTTCAATAAGCTGTGGACCGTGCAATCGTTGGTTCTGTCCTTAGGTTGTGTGATCATGTTTATATAAGTTTTAATGCGATAATATTGTTCTACTTTACCGTAAAATATGATCTTTAATAAAACTATGAGGCTAAATATCATCTTGCTAGTCATTCATAAAATTAAAAACCTAAATTTCTATACAAAGTTTATTATTGTTTTGGTAAAGTTGTGGTATAAGATATTATCTCGAGTACATCGAAATTAAATCATAATATTTAATTTATTACAATTATTTATTATTTACAATCGATTTAGCGATATAATGGTCACCCATTGTACCATTTCATTTTTATTTTTATATTGAATCACTATGTACTATGAGATGTACAATAAAGAGTATTAATAATAATAATAATTGGGAAATGGTTGCTACCTAACATGGATATTACATAAAGTGATAAAACGTTCAAATGTATTAACATGCTCTCGCTCTGTGCATCGGTGCATGTCCTTATGCGTTAAAAACTTTCTCGACTCAGTTGTGCAACTTATAAACTACGTTATGCATCGTCTATGGAGATATTTACTTGTAAAAGTTCTTTCGTAATATCCTTAAGTTAGCACTTAGCTTTGTATCAGCCCATATACGTCCCACTGCTGGGCACGGGCAATCGAGAGAATCGATTGAGAGTGCACAATAGCACTTAGCTATTGAGATAATAATTATTTTTGTATGCACCACTTAGAGAGAGATTGGAGAAGAAGAGCCCATATACGTCCCACTGCAGGTCACGAGACTCCTCTCCAATCGAGTCCTCTCTAAGTCTTAGAATAAAAATACGCACAGGAAACTTTAAAGTGTGAACAAGCGATTTTACCACTGCAGTTGATTTGTGCTATAATTGTAGCCAGAGTAACTACTGGATATAATGAGACTTATCATCTTATGTCTCAGGATGGCGAGCTCAGTGGAATGTTCCTTCGTAATTCATGGTGTTATTTCGTTTTGCTACTATCCATGAGTAGTCGTATCGCTTACCATCAGGCGAAGGGCACGCTCGTTTCGCAAATCATCGCAATAAAAAAATAAAATCTTCGGCATATTTAGGTGATTACATTAGTAAATCTATAAAATTTTGATAGGCCGTGATTAACTGTACTCCGCCTCATCAAAATTTTCGAGGAGTGCCAACTTCATTAAACTTTCTTTGAACAAAAACAATCACTATTTCATACTGTAATGTTGTCATACTGTCCCCTCTCATGCAACGCACACATTGCTATGTGTGGTCCGTGCGGACCTTGCCCGGTTATTGCTTCGGCCCTGAAGTAATGCTTCGACCCGCCGGTGACAAAGGCAGATTAGTGACTTACTGCCATTATATCCCAAAAATGCCTATCCCAATTACTAAAAGGATAGTTGAGGATAAAGGACAATGGTAATTGTTTCGAGAGGCTCTGTGGCGCTGTTGGTTAGACGCCGGCTGTGAAATGAGACGCCGCGGGTTCGATCCCCGCACCGAGGCAATTGTGTTCTACAGGTATTTGTTTCGAGTCTGGGTGTTTGTGAGAGCGAAAAGTGACTTGTAGTTTCTGTTACTCGACACAAGACTCGATCTTAGTGTGGGGTCAGGACTATGTATGTGACTGTTGGGTTTATTTTAATATTGACGAATGATCCATCGCTTCCTGCTAAAAGGAATGTGAGTATCGATTATCTAGCGTTGTTATACAAGTATGACGTAATACATCTACGGGCGTATGCAAGTGTTTGCATATTTCATACCAACGATAATTGCTAAACCTATATGCCTTATGAAATAATCATTTAGATATTGTCGGTATTGGCTTAACTCAACGTAATTAAACAATGAAACCACTGGAAGGAAATTAATATAAATGTTAAAAATTAATTATGAAACGAACAAAAATAAAATATTTATAAATTGTAATTTAAATTATATAAATAAATACAAACGAATAAATACACTCAACAGTCACATACATAGTCCTGACCCCACACTTAGATCGAGTATTGTGTCGTGGGTATCAGGAAATATGAGAGACTTTTCGGTCTCACAAACACCCAGACTCGAAACACATACTTGTGGTTCACACAAACATTTGTCTCGGTGCGGGGGTCGAACCCGCAGCTTCTCGTTTCACAGTCGGCGTCTTACCAACTGCGCCACGGAGGCTGTCGATTTTTCATTATTTGTTTTTAATAAACTCGTCGTTCATTTTCGTAGTTTAGTATCGATGACAATTTCGAATTAGTATTTTTTTTGTCCCACTGAAAATGTACATGCTGTGGCGTTAATATGGTTTTTTCTTTTACTTCACCATCATTATTATTTTAGTCTCATGTGTAGCATATACCGACGTGTACTGTGAACTGTGAGGTACCAAGTTCTATTCCAAGGTCGGGCAGTCCACTTTGAGTTTTTGGAATCGAACGTGATTTGACTAGAATTGAAAATTGTCCATATAACGTTAGCATCAGGCTGAATCATAAACTGAATCATATTTCTGCAGTTTGCATATAAATTATATTTGACCAAATATATGTAGATAAAAATTATTTATTTCTATTTATATTTGACACTACAAACTTACAGGTTACAAGGCGTTTGTTTTGTTAATACTTAATATTACGAATATAAACATTAAGCTTTTCAACAATTATAAAATTAAGAAGATTTGACTGCCTCGGTGGCGTAGTTGTACTACGGTACGACAACAAAGCTGAGGTGTCGGTTCGAATCCCGCGTCGGGCAAAGTGATATTGGGTTTTTCTAGTCATTATTAGCCCGGAGTCAGAAATTCAAGTGCCCGATATGGCGATAGGCTCGCCCCCTATCACATCAAGGGACGGAACTTAAAAAAAACTAAATGTGGGTGTCCTGGTAGCGCCTCTACCTACCCCTTCGGGGATAAAGGCGTGAGTTTATGTAGGTATGTTATAACCTTCTATTTTGAGATGTTGACATATTATTGGTTGGCGGTAAGCGCATAGCAGTCCAAATGAAATGGGACGGAACATACAAGGCGAAATGTGGGTGTTCTGGTCGCTCTCCTGCCTACCCCTTCTGCGCTAAAGGCCTGAGTTTATGTATGTATGTAAAATAAAATTTCTAAACTAGATAATCTGACGTAGTATTTTAATGAGAAAATCCCAAAATATAGTGCACATGATTTTTTTAATGAACCTTTGCCTTTGGGTTTGCTTTTCACCGTGATAACGCGACTCCATTAACCCCCTTTTGCATTTTGGATCATACAGTCAGTCATCAGTCACTCTATACAATTCATTGGGTTTACTCCAAAAAGATCCAAAAACTCGAAATTGCAGCGCATTTAATTCTGTCTCTCCACGGCTGAAAGAAGATTAGAGTGACATTTTGTACATTTTTTTATTCAAGAATTCCACGATATACTATACTTATAAAGAGCCCAAGCTTTTTTGCAATTCCTTTAATCTGCAAGTGGTGGTCGCTCCATAGCCCCTTCTCAAATCGAGCGATAGGTTCAGGAGTGAGCACTTCTTTCGGTTATCGTCATGACCGATGTCTTCGACGGCTTCTTTCTCGAGACGAAACTCTTTTTCCAATTTTCAGTGTACTTTAAGAGGCGGCTCCGTATTACACACATGGTACACACTACACACCAACTATTACTTTTTATAATGGTTTCTTAGATTTACGCGAATGTTACACATTGAAATAAAACATTTTTTACAAATTTTATCGCGATGAATAAATATGTAAAAATTAAACCAAATCGCGATAAAATCCGTATAAAATAGTTTTATTTTAATATATATATTTTTAATTTTTGCAGGATAGGCCTTTTTAAAACAGAAACTTCATGACATTCCGATGCTCGATTGTCAACGTTTTGAAAAAATACGTGAATCTTGTTGTTTAAACTTTAAACTACTGTTAAACAGGGTACACTTTCCAGGGCGATGAGTATTTATGCATAAAGTATTCGATAAACGTAGTATACGATGCAACATAGCATTCATTGATATCTCGAGTGGAAATATGCCAGGCCAGTTTATTATTGGACCAACCAAGGTATAGCTAGGAAAAGCTTATATTTTCGGATACTGACTGCGGAATAGACGATGCCAATCAAAAAGACCCGGAGATTTTACAGTTTTTCCTACTCCACTTTATTTTATTTTATTTATTTTATTTTATTAATATTTGGGAATCATACAGAACAATAAAGCATATAAACACAATCGGTACAATTAATAATGCACAGTACCTACAGCTTCCACAAATTTGTGTAATCACTTTGTCGAAGTTGTCATATTTATGTCGGATTCAACGAAACTTTTATGAAATGTTAATAAAATTCAACACACTATGGATTTAACAAAATTATGTCCGCTGTACCTTCTTTAAAGTTTTAAAAGGTAAAAGGCTATACATGAGGTTTATTATTCTGGAATAAATCGAAAAACTCATGAACAGATTTTCTCTACCATGGTCGTCTGGAAGAGATCGGTCATAGCGATAAGACCGCCAATTATTCAGGTATCTAATATCTATGTTATATATGTTTTATTATTTACAACTTTATTATATTGTGGTTTTCAATAAAGTGTTGTGTATTTGTGTATCTGATATCAAATCCAAGACATTACGCTCGTGAGCCTTTGTACACTACCACAAAACCGCTGGGGCAGCTAAATTACAAAGTTGCATAAAACAATTAAAAATATGATTGACACATATGCACTAAGGTCATTTGAATTTCGAGAGGCTAGAACAAATTGTGGAATACTTAAACGATAATTAGGAAATACTATACATTTTCGTTTAGGTAACCGAGACGTTTGAGGTCAATTCTTCATGTGTTTAATTAAAGAAATTAAATGAAATAAATGAGCCTAACATTAAAAAAGAAAATTATTTTTCTGTCTTAAAAATATAATCTATACATATAATAAAAATGTAATAATATATATGTTTGAATAGAAAAAGGTGACTTAATAATAAAAATCGAATAAGTTTCAGCATCTAAATTTAATTTAAAAAGTTTCAGGTGTAAAATATAAAGTATCAACTTTCCACCGAACAAAAACCACATAACCGCGTATCCACGAAACGTATTACAAAACAAAAACAAAACGCAACTTACGTAAATTGTACTGCGCATTCACCAGGCTCGAGAGCACGCCGAAAAGTATTGCGTTCACAAACATGATCAAAAATAAAGCACGAATAAAACGTTTCGAAAATAATTATTGCTGGCACGTCATTGGTCGGCGCGGTTAGGTCACGGAACGGCTGCGTCGAAAGCGTATTGCGATTTGCGACTGAATCGCGCGCGAGAATTGCCGTCGTATTTATCTGTTTTGGCGCAAACTGTTGCAAAATGAGCGGCGTGCGATGTACTATTGCTACAGTGTGTCAAGAATCCGAGATACGTGTGACAAAACACTGCAAAATATATATAATCACCAATGGCGGACATGGTAAGGTAATCCGGTATTAGACGTAAATTATACAATTATTTTTAGTGTTCGAATGTTGAAATTTTATTAATTGCGGGATTGCTGTATGATTTTTATTCCTTTACTTTACAGCCATAACATGCGACTCTTCCATAACGAGGGTTCGATAAATACAGCGCATCTATCATAATCTTCTTGTGGCGAAATTAGGAACTACAAATAAAAATAAAAGGATATCTGTTGAACGCATTATTTGACATTTATGCTTTTATAATAGAAACAAGGACCATTCATACTCGTAATATAATAAATAAATAAATACACCCAACAGTCACATACATAGTCCTGACCCCACACTAAGATCGAGTCTTGTGTCGTGGGTATCAGGAACCATCAAAGACTTTTTGGTCTCACAAACACCCAGACCCGAAACAAATATATGTGGTTCACACAAATATCTGTCTCAGCGCGGTTCGAACCCGCGGCCTCTCGTTTCGTTTCTCGTCTAACCAACTGCGCCACAGAGGCTGTAATAGTAACATCATGTCAATTTAAATGAAAATAGAAGAGAGTAGACTATTTTTATAATCTTTGCAATAACCCTTTTCGCAACAGAAAATCGTTGACAATCTATTAGGCTAAGGCATCCACGCTGGTATAGTGAGGGTTGGCAGACTTTCAGCCTTATGTATAGATAGTTTAAAACCTATTTTAGTTATCGAATGTTTTGTTTTCACTCAAATTGAATTCAAAAGTCGTTGGAAAGGGAAAAACATTCGATACCTAAAATAGGTTTTAAAATGAATGAATAAGGCTGTTAATATACCGTAGAAATCTTGTTAATATTATGGTACGCGGTTTACAGTTCAATTGCACTAATTAAAAAAAATATACGGTAATTTTATATTGCTGATTCTCTTTTTTTTATTTATTCGAAAAGTAAAGGAGTACATGTTTAGCTTTTTTATTTCGTAATAAAATGCGTTTAATAGTTTGCCTAATATGTTTAAAACTACAAAAGAACTATTAATTTTGTAGCAATAAATAAATTTATAGCGGTGGTAATTTTACTATCGTAAAGTTCCTACACTCGACTGATTACCTACAACTTAACTGATATTTACATTGATGTAAATTAAACAACGAACCTGGTACTCAATAAAAATACATATTTGTCTACTACAATATTTTTTGTGGATAGTTCTAAGGAAAAATCTAGAGGTCATGCAAAAAGCGCGGCTTTGACGTCATCGAAGAAAATATCTTAACAGACATACATAAACTGACGCCTTTATTCCAGAATAAATAAATAAATAAATAAATACACCCAACAGTCACATACATAGTCCTGACCCCACACTAAGATCGAGTCTTGTGTCGTGGGTATCAGAAGCTACGAGAGACTTTTCGGTCTCACAAACACCCAGACCCGAAACAAATACCTGTGGATCACACAAATATTTGTTTCGGTGCGGGGATCGAACCCGCGGCCTCTCGTTTCACAGGCGGCGTCTAACCAACTGCGCCACGGAGGCTGTCAGGACACCTACTTTTTGCTTTGTATGTTGCGTCTCACGATGTGACAGGGGGCGAGCCTATCGCCATATCGGGCACCAAATTCCTGACTCATGCTGATAATGAATACAAAAATCCAATATCACTTTGCCCGACTCGGGATACGAACCCGAGACTTCAGCTTTGTAATCATACCCTAGTACAACTACGCCACCGAGGCAGTCAAAATATAACTAACGATTATATTATAAACACAGCCTAACATAACATATTAATATATGTCTTTTTCAAAACCGGTTCTTTGTCAGGCTAAAGAATATACCATTGTCTATTTAGTTTTTTATATGTGTCGCCAAAACGAAATTATAACAGTGTATTTATCTTAATCATCTATTTCTTCCGCCAAATAGCAGTGTAAATGCACTGTTGTGTTCCGGTGTGAAGGGCACTGTAGCCAGAGTAACTACTGGACATAATGAGACTAAACTAAATCTTATGTCTCAGGACGATAGGATACATCGTTGGTCTCAGATTTGGACTAAGCTCGTCAAAAATAAATTATGAGTCGTCTTTGAGATTTACTTTATTTTATTACTACCTTTTAATGGAATAGGTTATGATAGTATATTTTAAATTAACATCATAATGTCGCTGGATGCAGGTCGTTTCCACTAAGTCTTCGATGAGTGATCTAAATATGACTCAAAATCTAAAAATTAAAATTTCCGAAGTATTATGTGATCAAAAGCAGTAAAAATGTAATGAATTTATCTGTATCAGCTCATATACTTCCCACTGCAGGGCACTAGCCTCCTCTACAATCGATAGTACGATTGAGAGGGGTAAGGCCATATAGTCCACCACGCTGGCCTAGTGCGGGTTGGCGGACTTTACATACCATAGAAATTATTGCATATCACTATGGTATACAGGTTTCCTCACGATGTTTTCCTTCACCGTTATAGTGCGTTGTGATTAACTATCAATACACTCACGACTCGGAAAAGTCAGAGGTGCACCCTGGGATTTGAACCCGCGACCACTGTGATCATTTTGGCAGCCGCGTCTGATCCGTTACCAACAGGCCACCAAGCACATTAGTTAACACTTATTATTTATTATTAATGCAATCGATTTTAAGCATGTCAATAAAACTTTAAAATAGCAATAGAATATTAATTTTATAAAAGTGAAACAATAGTTACAGAATAAGAAACTGTATTTTACTTTTTTGATTAGAATACAATAATTTATTTATTAGCAGTAAAATGTGTTAATTATTTACCAAATAAATTCATTGACATTTAGGTTTTTTTGTATTATACGTCATTTGTAGCCTTGCAATAATTGCCGCAAATAATCCAGATTTTTTAATGTTTCAAGTAATTCAAAGTATTTGAATACAACACTAGACTCGCAGTTATTTAAAAAACAATCTTATCGTGTTAATTATAGGCACTATAATAGAATGTCAAAATCATGATGTCTGGTGTTTAATGAGGTTTTCTAATATAGTAGGCTCATAACGTGGTATTTATATATGTGTTGTAAATATTTACATAGTGTTCTGTTCTGTTGCTGAATCGGGAAGTGTAGCCAGTTTTGTCTAACAAGGTTATGTTATGAAATAGCATCTGCAGAATCCATAATACGCTTCCTTCAACATATTATTCACCATTTGGTGGCAAGTAAAATTGCTAATCAATTAATTATAATAGCGTGAATATGTAATTTCCATTTATCTATTTTAGAAAGAAAGAAAGAAAGAAAGAAAACATTTATTTGTTACAAGCAATGGTTTGCAGATTTAAGTAATTAAAACATACATATACTCGTATAACAGTGCTTGTCAACAAAACGGCTCAAGCTCAGCATGTGCTGGTGTAAACCAACGCTGGTCTTCCGCAAGGCCGGTAAGTGACGTCACAAGCGCCAAAAACATAATGAGCAAAAAATAAAAATAAAATTAAATAAAACAAAACAAAATAATAGCAATATCCGCTCAGATGTGGGTAGTGAAATATAAATATCGCGCGTCCCGCTGACGAGTGTACACAGAAAAAGACTCCCAGGCATCTTGAGCACTTTTAAACGGTGACCTAGTATAACAACAACTTTATACAACTACAAGACTTTACTTACAATTACAGTTTTGGAACAGGACATATACAAACATATACAAAGGTATAAATGACTATATGATTACTAAGTTTAACAATTACAATTCGTGTTAATAGAAACGCTAGATAAAACATCGTGCGTTAAATCTATATAGGTACAAAATACGGACTAAAACTGCATGGCAAGATGCTGTGCAGACAACCAGACCCTTCCTACCAAAGGAAATATATAAAAATAAATAAATTAAATTAAAATTAAATTATTTTAGTATTTATTTATTTTTATTTTTAGTATGTATTGTATTGTATTGTACCAACATTACGTAGATAAAATTACTGAAGACGCAAATGTATTCAACAGTGTTCCCTCTATATTTTATATACTCAAAGGTCACACCCCTCTTTGTCAATTATTTTTAGCTACCAACGATGCTGAAAGGCGGTGTCCACCCCGTGACCACGAAAGCTGTAAAGCAATCGAAACAACGAGAATTTAAAAAATGTAAAAATTCGACCAAACCCGCGATAAAATCTGTAAAAATTAGTTTTATTTTAATACAAAAAAAAAGTTAAAAAATATAAGTTGAGGCACTGCATTGTCCATGAACATAGTAAGAACCCCTCAAATTACACAGTTTTTTGATATTTCACATACAAAAAGTTAACTAAATCATCGAGATTCCGCAATAATAATATGGACAGGTCTGAACTCTGAAGGGTCGATCCGACCTTTTATCAAGCTAAATATCAGCTTACTTCCCGCCTTAAAAGTCTTTTAAATGTAAATAATATCGTCCTCATCCATCCGTTTATAACAATCTTCATTTCTACCAACAAATTCTTTGTATCCTTTTTGATATTTCAACGCCAAGGAATTATCTGGTTGCGCTTTACTGAACAATGAATTCCCACTGAAATCTAGTTTAATAACACCAAAATATACCTCTTCTAGATTAGGTCTATCTTCTGTTCTTTTCTCTTTAATGATTAAAGGCTCTTTAGCAGGCAATAGAAGCATCGTATCTTTTAACTCTTCACCAAGTTTCACCTTAGCTTGAATGGTTCCGTTGATTTTGTTACTGTCGCGAAGTTTCAGTTCCATTGGCAGGTGGCATTCGACGCATCGCACTTTGTTGTTATAGTCAGTGTTCAATGGAACGGGAAATAGTCTGTCGTTCAAATAAAATCGATATACGCATTGGTGATTTCGAAGCACCGTTGCATTTCCAGCATTACTGATTCTAGATTTTGCTGAGTGACACTCGAAATAATTGTTTTGTCGAAATTCCTTAAGGCTTTTGATGACGTCTTCATCGTCAACGTCTAGGAATTCATTTTCCGATTGTGATTCTCGGTATATTCTGAAAATGGTGTCATCTGAAATAGTGTGGGTCTCTGGCATTTCTTTTATAGTGTCAAGTGATGTTCTTTTGAAGTTATTTTCGTCTTCCTGCACCGATTCGGTTGAGAGACCGAAATTCTTGTTCACGTAGTATTGTTCTACTGATTTGTTTCTGTTATTTTGAATTGCTTTTGTATTAGATACGTTAGGAGTTATTTTACGTCTGACAATTTCATTTTTACCTTCGTCGTTTCTATTTTGTAGGGTATCACCACATTTCTTACAAAGATCAAATGGCTTGCCAGTTCTTTTGTTGCAATACGAGTCTGATTTTGTTGTTTTCTTTATTTTTGTTGGTGTATTAACAATCACTCCGGCTGATGAACTTTTGCCGTCGTCTGAAGAAGTCAGTTTCTTTGAGACAAGTATTTTCTTTGGTATAACAACTCTACTAGGTAGTTTGGTAGTCTTTGCCCAATTACGGTGGTTTGTCGTATGTCTGTCGCAGCTTTTTGAAGCTGTATTACTTATTTTACTGGACATTGTTGTGGACGCAAAGCGATAAACTAATTTTTGTTTTGAATGTGTTGTCATGGCGACGGCTTGTCTATTGTCATACAGGCTACGATAAATAATTTATTTACTAATTTATTTTGGCTTTTCATTTATTTTTAATATTAATAGTATATGAAAATGTATAAATAAAGCGGTTTTTAATAAACAATCCAGTCATGTTGAGAATATGTATTATGGATACTATTGAACTTGACTGTTAGTGATTGAGCGGCATCTATCGGAGAGTAGAAAGACTAACGGGGTTGAGTGAGTACAACATATATAATATAGATGGCGTTCATTCGTAAGTTTTATTTTTTTTAGCAATCAACGGCGAGACATGTATGCTATTCACCAGATGGTAAGCGATTCGAACGCTCATGGAAAGTACCTAGCAAAACTAAACAACACCATGAATTACAAAGCAATGTTTGGCATTCCACTGTGCTCACCATCCTGAGATATAAAATGTTATAAGTCTCATTATTTGATTAAGTGTTATAATAATTTTAAGCAGTTAAAATGACTTACTGCCGTGCTCAGAGACATTTAATGTCAATTAAATCATTACTAGTGTAGATTTTACAAAGATAATCTATAATAAGGAACGATTTAATTGACATTAAACGTTTCTGAGTGCAGCCGTATTAGCTACCTAGCTTACCCATGTATTTCTGCTACCTGTTTAAAATAACGTTACATAAAGTCGACGTGGGTAACACATTATTAATTGTTTATTTATTTATTACTTGATTATTAAAAATCTCATTCAGCTGTTAATATTGGAAATCGAGAATGCAGCTGCGTATGCGAATGATTAACAACTTCGTGAAAAGCGAAAGCGAAGTTCAACAGATACGAAAATGTATATTGGTATTTTGTTTAACATTATTAATTTATATTCACAATATACTTAGTACATGATCTTACTGGTGGTAGGTCGCAGATGCTCGGACTTTGCTTACAACGAACTTCCACGGTGAGATGAGCGTCTGCGACAGACACATTCTGCCGTTCACACGCGTTCTACCGCCCATCTCAAAGTCGCTCCTATTACAAGCGCACAGCCCTCGTTGTGTGTCCTGTGACCCCGAAGACCCCCATGAATTGCCTTTTGGAATTCTGATGCCCCCTGACCACTGGGCGGTTTGCTGTCGATCCTGACAGGAGTTGCTATCGTGGGTATGTGGGCGGAAAAGTTTCACTACATCAGTGTATCTGTATCAGCACATATGTATAATATGTACCACAGGGCACGGGCTTCCTCTACAATTGAGAGTACGATTGAGAGGAGTTAGGCTATATTGTCCATCACGCTGGCCTAGAGCGGGTTGGCGGACTTTACTTACCGTAGAAATTCTTTAAAATAGCCACGGTTTGCAGGTTCCCTCACGATGTTCTCCTTCACCGTTATAGTGCGTGGTGATTGACTATCAATACACACATAACTCTGAAAAGTCAGAGGTTTAACCTGGGATTTGAACCCGCGACCATCTTGAACGTTGGCAGTCGCGTCTGGTCCGTTACCAACAGGCCACCACGCACTTTTTTCATCATCATCATAATATGCTAATTATAACCCGACAAAGGCCCACAAGGTGGGCCTTGCTGGGCATCAGTGACTTCTAATTAGTGGCCAGGTCACGAACCCGCGTGCGTGAGGCCGCGATCACTCAGGCGACTAAGCACACGTGACGCGCCGGACATCTACCAAACTTTCTTTGCATAATTTAATTGGTGGTACCTATGTTTAAATGATTTTAAAAGTAATTCGGCATTATTTTTAGTTTTATAGTTCATTGGAAATTGGTCTTTATTTAAATGATCTAAAAAGAAAAAATCTAAGTATTATAGTAAATACAGACTAATAAATAATTCATTAGCAACAATTTATTTAAGTATTTAAAATATTACAAAATGAGAATTAATGCTATAACTAATTGTAGTAATTATTTAAATGTTCATTACTTTGTTACGATGCAGTAATTAAGTCTACCGCAAGCCAAATGCGTGAGCCCAAATTAAATCATAAATGATAATAATTTATATTAATCTGATTTATAGTGATCCACACACGTATTATTTCGCGTTTCAGCTTCAGTCTGCGTACAATATTGATAACTTATTTATTTGTAAATACATAAATTGCTAATTTGTATTCTCCGGTTCCTGAGCAAGTTGAAAAACGAAAGGAGTTAGAAATACAGTGCATATTAAATTAATTATTATAATATTAGACAGCACAACAATTACGATCGAATTGCATATTGTGCTCGTTTAAAAAATCTCTGGCCATAACTATGACCCATTTTCAAGGCCCTGAATATAGAAAATTTAATTTTATTTTGCAATCTTAAGGTTGGTAATTCCGACGACCACACAGTTCCTGGTCACCACACATACCAGCCCGCTGCGACCACGCTGGGAGCATCGCTTGCCACTCGTGTTCTGATGTGCGTGCGAGTTACCCGCCTCTACTGTTTGTGGCGTCTTAAGCGGAAAAGCAGGAAAATTTGGAAGATTTTCCGGTAACATGAAGAGGACTCTATTGTTCGCGATTTTTGTATTGGTAAGTTTTTTTGGCTGTATCTTTTGACGCCCTTTGTTGGTTGGGAAATTAATTATGAATGTAATTTAGAATTGGAAATTTACAATTTTTTTTTTGGTGTAATTAATTAATTAATTAGTAATTGTGTAATTAAAATTAATTATTGAGTTCAATGGAACTAATTTGCATGGATCATTAATGTGCACAAATTAGCCTTGGGGTTTAGGGTTTGAGTTCTGAATAGGGTACTAGCGTGCCTTTTTAATAGGCCGTTGAATTAGAAAAACAGTGGTGCTTGAAAAATACAGCTTAATATATTTCAGTTCAATTTATCCTTGGTCAAATTTTGGGCTTAGTTCAAATCTGTGTTAGTTTATTTAAAATATTGGGCTTCCGACAAACCAGCATAATAATGCTTTCATAATAATTCGGAATTCGAACCAACATGCCACCAGTAAACAGTACCCAGGGCGGTAATCGAACCCGAAATCTTTCGTATATCAGCTGGCTGAACATCCACTGCGTCATATGGGCTGTCAAATATATTTTAAAGAGAAATTGTTACGCCGAAGGACCGATAAAGAATCCACAGCCCTTCATTGTTCCGTTACATGTGTTACTTGTTTTCGCCAAAACAAGGACGACATACTTTCCTTAAAGGATGCAAAAAATGCTATGGAACTTTCGCCTGAAAAAGTGACGAAGTTTTTGTTATCGTGCCAATGGTTAATTATTTTTGATTACCTGTGGCGATATTGGTAAAGATTGCTGACTATGAAACGTGATATCGTTGGTTCAATCCCTGCTCCGTGCAAAATATCTTCGATTTACAAGTATTTGTTTCGGGTAGGGGTGTTGGAAATCCAAAAGTTTCTCGTAGTATTTGATACCCACGAGACAACATCTGTATCTTCATTTAGGTCTGAACATGTGAGTAAATGTTGGGTGTATATTATATATATTTTCGTCGCGGGTTCAAATCTCAGGGTACAGCTCTGACTTTTCGGAGTCATGTGTGTATTGATAGTTAATCACCACGCAATATCGATGATGAAGAACCTTGTGAGGAAACTAGCGCACCATAGCGATTTGCAATCAATATGGATATCAAGACTGCGACCGAAAACGAAGCCAGGTTATTAGTGACTTCAGACGCAATGAAACTAAAAATTTTGTAAAAAAAATCGTCAACTTCTTTTTGGTAATTTTTTACTTATCGTCGTATTTGGGGGATAAATACATAGTTTTTCTAAAATAATGATATACACCTCTTTATTTTTAAACACGCAATGGTACGTAACTTGGGTTTAAATTAGTATTTTCGCAAAAACTAGGTATTTACGATCCAATCACGATGACTTAACAAAAAATCTAAAAAAAAAATTTGTCACTGTTTTGACGAAATTTTTGTTTGCAACGTGTTTGTAAAAAATATATTCATATAAAAATATATAAAAAAAAGGATGATCAATGGGCTAGAAATAAGGGCTCTTTTATTATTATGATCACTAGTAAAATATGTCCAAAAAACATCCAGTACTACGCTACGGTATATTAATGATTATTTTCGCTGTTTTTATATTCGCAATCAGTGGTTATGTCGGTCAATGGTACAGACTGCTCGCTCATAATAATCATCTAAATTGCTGTTTTAATATCAATTTGACAATAATCAATATTGACAGCCTCCGTGGCGCAGTTGGTTAGACGCCGGCTGTGAAACGAGAGGCTGCGGGTTCGATCCCCGCACCGAGAGAAATGTTTGTGCGACCCACAAATATTTGTTTCGGGTCTGGGTGTTTGTGAGACCGAAAAGTCTCTCGTAGTTCTGATACCTGCGACACAAGACTTAATTGATCTTAATGTGGGGTCGGGACTATGTGTGTGACTGTTGTTGAATTTATTATTTAAAAAAATATTTATGTAGTTTGCTTATTAGACAACCTTTTGTTAATGTGCATGTAAGTTAAATCCATACATACAAAAAGTGCGTGGTGGGCGTTGCCTGTTCGTAAAGGACAGGTCAGGACGCAGAGGCGGCGGTCGCGGGTTCAAATACCAGGGTTCACCTCTGACTTTTCGTTGTCTTAAAGCACTATGGTATGCAAGTTTCCTCACGATCTTTTCCTACATCTTTAAGTGGTTAAGCCTATCAATACACACTGACACAATCGTAAAAATTACAATGATGATTAAATACCTCTGGCTTTGTAAAAAACATTAAATTGAAGTCTCAATTCGTGTTATGCTAATTGAGTGAAAATAAAAACCAAGCATTGCAATGTCCTGGCATTATATTCACAAAACCTGTTGAGTTACTTTATAAATAGAATAAATATGTATAGAGGGGATACAAATTGATCGAAATCGTCAGCGTCCGTGGCGCAGTTGGTTAGATGCTGGCTGTGAAACGAGAGGCCGCGGGATCCCCGCACCGAGGCAAATATTTGTGTGATCTACAGGTATTTGTTTTGGGTCTGGGTGATGATACTGGAAAGTCTCTCGTAGTAACTGATTTAGGACTCGATCTTAGTGTGGGGTCAGGACTATGTATGTGACTGTTGGGTGTATTTATTTATTTAAATATAAACACGATTATGCCATTAGTATTTGAGTATTATAAGCAAGTGATAATCAGGTTGGATCTCTATTGCAGTGCTTTAAATAAAAAAAATCACAATTTTATTCTTCTCTATATACCTGAATAATTAAAGTATAATGTCAGGCTGTGAATATATTAAAATTTGCTTTTTAATGCGTAATAATAGGAAATCATCTTAAGGAATGAATGCAATGGACTTTATCGCCACATTACTCCAAGAGACTGTGATATTGTAGGCAAATATTACTGTTCATACATTGCTTATTATTATTTATTCTGAAGAATGTCGAAATTATTTGCATAATCTCGACACGCGTGAAAGCTGTTTAGATAAATTGTGGAGTCTGGTCAAAAGCAAAGTTCAAAACTGGGGATGCATTAACATTTTTGATTATTATTAATTAAAAGCAGTCTGGGTTTATATGTATATTATATTTGCACTGAAGATAATTTTATGATAAACATAAAGGATATAGAATAGCCTCCGTGGCGCAGTTGGTTAGACGTCGGCTGTGAAACGACAGGCCGCGGGTTCCATGCCCGCACAGAGACAAATGTTTGTGAGGACTGAGATCCACAGATATTTGTCTCGGGTCTAGGTGTTTGTGAGACCGAAAAATCTTTCGTAGTTTCTGGTAGCCACGACACAAGACTTGATTGATCTTAATGTGTGGCAACACTGTTTGTGACTCCAGTTGAGCTAACCTATTTGTACTATGCTTTAAAAATACGACATAAATGTGGAAGTAAGCTAATTATCCGAGTTCTATTATCGTTCAATTGAAAAACCTTAAATACCTTATTATTAATATATTTCATTAAATCTTAATACTTGGATAGATTTTGTGAAACCGGCTTATAAGTTCGATGACCCAAGACCAGCGTATTTGTAGTTATATACATAAAATTTGGTGGCACGCTTCTCGAAGTTGTCAAGGAGTATGTCTACCTCGGGCAATTAATGCAATTGGGTAGGTACAACTTCGAAAAGGAGGCCGATAGGAGGATTCAGTTGGGCTGGGCAGCGTTTAGGAAGTTGTACCACATATTTTCGTCGGATATACCACAGAGCCTGAAGACAAAAGTGTTTAACCAGTGCGTCCTGCCTGTAATGACGTACGGAGCCGAGACGTGGACACTGACTGTGGGGCTAATCCATAAGCTTAAAGTCGCTCAACGTGCTATGGAAAGAGCTATGCTCGGAGTTTCTCTGAAGGACAAAATCCGAAATGAGGTGATCCGCCAGAGAACCCTGGTGACCGACATAGCTCTGAAAGTTAGTACGTTGAAGTGGCAATGGGCTGGCCACATATGTCGTAGAACAGATAACCGCTGGAGTAAGCGTGTTCTGGAGTGGAGACCGCGTCTTGGAAAACGTAGCGTGGGACGTCCTCTGGCCAGATGGCGGGACGACTTGCACAAGAGGGCCGGCAGCGACTGGATGCGTAAAGCAGCAAACCAGGCTCTGTGGCGTACCTTGGGAGAGGCTTATGTCCAGCAGTGGACTGCAACGGGCTGATGATGATGATGACATACAATTTTGGGTTAAAAGTAGTTTATATTCAGTTTCGAGTTAACCTTGTTATTCACAATTATACATATAATAATTCCCACTTAATTAACATAAAAAAAAATTAGTGTATATAAAATATATATAGGTACATATTTACATGCCGAGGCTGAAGACCGACGTCATCGATGATTAGGGCCCCAAAGTTAAGAACCGCCTCTCAATAATAATTATAGAATTATGTATAGTGCACCAGCACATACTAATTATTATTCATTATTTTAATCTGATTCTGAAATATTTAATGACGTGAAATAGAGCTAAACAATGCTGTGTTGAAAAATATTACTTCTAATGTCCATGGATTATTATCGTGTGTATATTCGTGGGTATAAAATACTAAGAGAGACTTTTCAGCTCTATATACCTAATTAAATAAATTTATAATTAAATTAACATTTATTTCCAAGAATGGAATTGAACCTGTATCCCTTCGTTTTACAGCCGGCTTTTGTATATAGAAAAATACATACATATATACATAAACTCACGCCTTTATCCCCGAAGGGGTAGGCAGAGGCGCCACCAGGACACCCACATTTCGCCTTGTATGTTTCGTCCCATGATGTGATAGGGGGCGAGCCTATCGCCATATCGGGCACAAATTCCCGAGACCGGGCTGATAATGAATAGAAAAACCCAATATCACTTAGCTCGACCCGGGATTCGAACCTGAGACCTCAGCTTTGCAATCATTCCGTAGTACAACTACGCCACCGAGGCAGTCATATAGAAAAATAGTTAAATAATTATAATCTACGGAAGTCATTACCCGTTGGAGATTATCATATTCTTTTGGGAATGAACAGGGAAGAGCCACACGGCACACAATAAGAATTAATGTGTTGGTTATCTATCGCTGACTTATTGATATTAATCTAGGGTACGGTAGTGTGACAACCAAGTCCGGATCGTTGATGCATTGTTCGATTTAACTTGAGGAGGAAGACAATGTCTGTATGCAGGGGCGGATTAAATGTTGGGAGCGCCCGAGGCAAGCACCTCAGTGGCGCCCCTCTAGCAGATATTAAGAAAAATACTTAAATGGAACGAGGAATCATCTTATTGAATAGTTAGTGATTGTACTATTATATGAATGAATGAAGAACATCACTTCATACTTTGCTATATTAAAGAAGAAACAGTTTCAGTCACTCTAGATGATTTTGCATAGAAACGAAGATATCCGAAATCACGCGCGCCCCTTCGTAACCTCGCGCCCCTAGGCACGTGCCTAGTTTACGTTAGGGATAATCCGCCACTGTCTGAATGCCCGTATCAGCCCATATATGACCTTCTGCAGGGTCCAGGTCTCCTCTACAATCGAGTGTACGATTAGGAGGAGATAGGCCATGTAATCCACCACCCCGGCCTAGTGGAACTTTACATAGAAATTCTCACAAGTCGCTATGGTATGCGGGTTTCTTCACGATGTTTTCCTTCAGATAAAGAGCGTGGTGATCGACTATCAAAACACACATGACTAGGAAAAGTCAGAGGTGTGCTCTGGTATTTGAAACCGCGACCACCGTGAACATGTTGACAGCTCATCTCATAATAATTTCTTATATTAACACGAACGGTACACATTTAAATAAAACTTTTCTACTTATTCTTCTTAAATTATAGCGTCAAAGGAGAAGGCGCATCCCAGCCTACTGGCCAATAACGACGAGCGATATGTCATTGGAAAGGTCTTTTCAGATGCTACAACTTCTTCTATGACAACTAAACCCAAATCTCTGTATTTAAAAAAATATAGCTACTTAAAGACAGCCCGAAAATCACACGAAAGCGCCTCGGCATAGTGAGCAATAATAACAAGCGATACGTCGTTGGAAAGGTCTTTTAAAATGCTACAACTTCTTCTACGACGACACTTATCAAATCGGTGTGTGAAAAAAAATATCGCTGCGTAAAGGTAGCGCAAGGATGAAAACATGTATCTGGACTCATAGCCTATTGTCCAATAACGACGAGCGATATGTCATTCGAAAGCTCTGTTTGTTTTCTACAACTTGTTCTTTGACAAGAAAACCCGATTAGCTGTATTAAACAAGATATTTCGACATAAAGATATCGCGAGGGCCATATTTTTTTTTATTTTTTTTATTTTATTTATTTTAAAACATGGAAAACTTACAGCTAATAACAAAAGAAGTAAACAATATAGTAAATAACATAAAGCCAATGACAAGTTCTCACTTATAGTAGTATATGTATGGACTCCAGCCTACTGGCCAATAATGACGAGCGATATGTCATTGGACAGGTCTTTTCAGATGCTACAACTTCTTCTATGACAACAAAACCCAAATCGCTGTATTACAAAATATACATAGATAAATAACTACTTCATATCTTTACATATTTAAATAATAGTTTATTTATTTATCAAAAGTACATAAACATGGTACTTATACAAACCAGGAATAAAAATATTATTTACATTATTAGCTTATACGACTATCTCGGCACTAAACTAAGCTTGTCGCAAAAATAAGTCAAGCCTAAAACATACATACATAAACTCACGCCTTTTTCCCAGGAGGGATAGGCAGAGGTGTAACCAGGACACCGACGTTTCGCCTTTTATTCTGTTCCGATGTGATAGGGGGCGAGGCTAACACCATACCGGGCACAAGTTCCTGACTCCATACTGATAATGAATAGAAAACTCCATTATCAATTTACTGACCCGGGATTTGAACTCGAGACCTCCGCTTTGCAACCATACCGTCATACAATTGCGCTACCGAGGCAGTCCATACCTACATAATATCCTTATATTATTTTTTTCTCTATTTTAAATTGTGTTTGTTTTTTATAACATTCCTCCAGATTGGATTATTAAACGCATTGCCAATAATCAACGCCACTGGCAAATGTAGAAATACCGGTAAAAAAAAGTTTACTTATTATTTTAAAATAAACTCTATAATGTCGCGCATCACTCCTTAGACAACTTCTGACCAATAGCTGGATTGAATTTTTATGGTATTTTATAATATCACAAAACTAAAACAGGACTCATTTCACATACAATAGCAGTATGTTGAAAATTCTTGTCTTGCGTAAATAATTGACAATTACATTTTAAAACGGTGGACGTTGTTACAGATGCAGGCAATGCATATTTTTGGATTGTGATACAGCGCAATTTGCTGAATCTTGCAAGATATCGAACGATAAACACAGTGAGAGATTTATTGGATCGCTCGTCGTTATTAGACAATAGGCTATGAGACATACATATGGCCCTCGCGAATACAGCTTATCGGGATTTCTTGCCAAAGAAGAAGATGTTGTAGAAAACCAAGAGAGTTTTCGAATGACATATCGCTCGTCGTTATTGGACAATAGGCTATAAGTCCATAAACATGTTTTCATCTTTGCGCTACCTTTACGCAGCGATATTTTTTTTCACACACCGATTTGAGAAGTGTCGCCGTACAAGAAGTTGTAACATTTTAAAAGACCTTTCCAACGACGTATCGCTCGTCGTTATTGGCCAATAGGCTGGAGTCCATACATATGGCCCCCGCGATATCTTTAAGTCGAAATATCTTTTTTAATACAGCTAATCGGGATTTCTTGCCAATGAAGAAGTTGTAGAAAACGAAGAGAGCTTTCGAATTACATATTGCTCGTCGTTATTGGACAATAGGCTATGAGTCCATATACATGTTTTCATCCTTGCGCTACTTTTACGCAGCGATTTTTTTTTTCATACACCAATTTGAGAAGTGTCGCCGTAGAAGAAGTTGTAGCATTTTAAAAGACCTTTCCAACGACGTATCGCTTGTTGTTATTGCTCACTATGCCGAGGTGCTTTCGTGTGATTTTCGGGCTGTCTTTAAGTAGCTATATTTTTTTAAATACAGCGATTTGGGTTTTGTTGTCATAGAAGAAGTTGTAGCATCTGAAAAGACCTTTCCAATGACATATCGCTCGTCGTTATTGGCCAGTAGGCTGGAGTCCATACATATGGCCCTCGCGATATCTTTATGTCGAAATATCTTGTTTAATACAGCTAATCGGGATTTCTTGCCAAAGAAGAAGTTGTAGAAAACAAACAGAGCTTTCGAATGACATATCGCTCGTCGTTATTGGACAATAGGCTATGAGTCCAGATACATGTTTTCATCCTTGCGCTACCTTTACGCAGCGATATTTTTTTTCACACACCGATTTGATAAGTGTCGTCGTAGAAGAAGTTGTAGCATTTTAAAAGACCTTTCCAACGACGTATCGCTTGTTATTATTGCTCACTATGCCGAGGCGCTTTCGTGTGATTTTCGGGCTGTCTTTAAGTAGCTATATTTTTTTAAATACAGCGATTTGGGTTTTGTTGTCATAGAAGAAGTTGTAGCATCTGAAAAGACCTTTCCAATGACATATCGCTCGTCGTTATTGGCCAGTGGGCTGGAGTTCATACATGTTTGCCCCTTCTCCTTTACAGTGAAATATCTGAAGGCATACTTTCTTCCGTCACAACAAAGCTGTTATTCTAATAGGCCCGGCCTTGAACATAACCTTGGGTTTATGTCGCCATGATACTAAACCAGTGTGTAGTCTCGGTTCCGGCGGGTTTTATTATAGTTTTCCTGATACCATCAACAAGTAAAGTTGTTGTATGTAGTTTAACACTTTTCATCACAAAGATAAAATCATTCTTGATTCTGGCTTGAACAACTTTTCTCTGGAGAAATCAGATTCATTCATGTTTTCACCTTTTATTATACCTTTACTTTACGCTTAGCTTTAAAATACCACAAATATGATAACAATACTTTTTCCATGGACGAAGTATCAAAACTTTTTCCAATGTCACCATTCACCACAGACCATGCACGAATATAATAAATGTCGTATGATGACGCTTTTTAATCATGCAATATTTTGTATCACGGCATAAAGACATTCAGCCTAGATGATAAACAATAATAAAATGGACGATTAGCCGATAAAATGTGCCATTGTCAAACGTCGTCCTTACGTAGGTAATGTAGACGTGATCTGGTTAAGTTATCGCGGCATTGGCGCCAAGGATCAGGATGTTAGGGACAGAACGCGATATAGCGACATCTAGCGGTGAGGGGAGGAACGTTTGTTTTGGTAATGGGTTACTAGGTTATTTTAAGTATTATAAATCTTTATTAATGCGTGAGAAAATTTAAAACGATATTATTCATTAATTTCTATTAAAAATGACACGTTATCATGTTTCTTGCGTTTTATTTTACTGTATTCATTATAAACACCTCATATTTCCGGAACAATCTATTGTTTAAACATGGACAAACATGCTTATAATAGACAATTTATAATTACTTATATTCTTTGCTAATACTTTTCAATTATCGTACTGATTTCATTTATTAATTTTACATATTTTATAAGATGTGTTTGCTAAAATTTTCATGTGTTGCAAAATTTGACATCTATCCTAATAATCCATTATCAGAGCAGTGTTAAAAGCTATGTGGGTTCCCTACCTTATTTTCTTTTCCATTTTGATAAAGTAGGTACGATAAGTTTAATTTTACTTATAAAACTGAAAATCCCGATGTTTAGATTTTAGCTCAAGATAACGACTATCATGTATTATAGGAATCCTTAAGGAAAAGATATATCCGTATAAAATTGAACTCAATTTATTTATCGGTATATTTGAAAAATATTGTTAGTCCAGCAACGCCCTCTGCAACTAAATATGAATACGAAATGAGGCTGTAAAAAAGAATATTTGTATTCGTAACATTTGTGTACGTGTTTATCGCCCTAACGTGTCTTCAACGATATTGAGGAAATATGTAATGTTATGATATCTAATACTTTTGCGAATATTAAATCGAATTTTATATTACGCTGGGTGGTCTCTGGTATTTTTAAAATGAAGTATAGTTTGTTTCTGTATTTTATTGGATCCTGGGTTTTACTTGAATTTGTTTTAGTGTACCTGGCTTAAAAGGTCGGGGAAACTGTTCTTGTAGGGTTAATATTAGCCTATGACTCTCAACAGCCTATAAAATGTTGAGGATAAATTATGAGACTCTATGCTGTGAAAAAGCAACAAATAAAAAAATGGTACTAGTGGGGATATCATAGTTTTTGTATTTATTTATATAGCTCTAACAATGCTGCGTAATATTTTAAATTGTAATCTTGTTGCGGCAACTTGACGATAGTTGGCGCTTAGTAATGATAAATGTATTCTTTTATTAAGCCAAGTTTTCATAAGTTTTATTACCAATGTAGCATTTAATAAACTGTGAAAATAAGATTATTTTTATGCAAATCTAAAACAATCTTAATTTTTACGTGTCTTGTGTAATTTGAACCAATCGCCAGTAGATGGCGCTATACAAAATATTCGATATACATATTTATTAATACAATTAGTTTATGCTGCAGGCTTCTCAGCAATGCTGCAGCAAGTCGGTGATGGAGCCGGAGGAGTCGGTGGTGAGCGTGTACACCACCCACCCCACCACCTATGGTACTGACCCACCTCTGGACGTCTACCACCAAATAGCAAGTAATATCGCCGAGAGGATCACTTCGCCTATTTACAGGTACTACTTCGTTATAATTATATTTTATTCTGTATCAAGACCCCAAAAAATTTTCCTCTTTTGTGCCTAACGTTGTCTATTTTTTTAAGCGAATTTACGAATCGTAAATATCGTAATACACTCTCGATTGTAAGGCTCGTGCCCTGCAGTGGGACGTACATGGGCTTATAAAGACACAAGGATATTTTCTTTCTTATTAGGATGTTGTGGACACCCAGTTATTACTTATTAGGTATACCTAACTTTTATAATAATTGTAACTAAAACATTACCATAAAAAATGAGTAATTTAATACCTTCAATTCATCTTTTATTTCCCCAGATTCCTAGGTATAGCGAACCGCACCGAAGAAAAAACGACCAAGAAGCCCTGGGACAAAATAGAGATCCTCGACGACCCAGAAGAAGCCACCAAACCCGACCTCAAGCCTCTCGACAACGACATTACAGTGCGAGACGTCGAACAAATCACATCAGAAACGAAGAAAACCAACAGACCAGAGAAAATCACTTTATTCTCCAGTTATTTACCATCTACTGATGTTTCGAAAGACCATTCTAATGATACTGAAGGCATTGACGATGATCTTCTCGAGTTAGACGATGTAGATGAGAAGCCTAGAGAAGGACCTTTTATTTATGTCTTAGAGTTCTTTGGAAGTATATTTCAGTTGCTCTTGGGTGGGTTCTTGAACCTCTTCAGGCCAAGTAACTCCAGTTAATTAGAACAAGGGTTGTTTAAATACTTTAAGTGAATTACGATATTGTACATCCAAAATATTACTTCGCGGTATAAAAACATTATCAGAAAGATTCACAGCTTAATTAGCGTCTATGTTAATCTTATTTTGTAGAACTGTGATATGAATTATCTTTTGTTTGAACTTTCTAAGGTGTTGTATTATCAAAATTTTATCATATTCGGTTTGAATTTTTGATACCCAAAGATTTTTATCTACACCCAAGGAAGTTGCGAGGTTCTATATGGAAAGAAATTGGGGTTTCCAATAGTAGAATACCATGTGGAGACTTATATTGTGAACATATTTATTACCTAGAGTGAATACAAATATTTTGGTGTTATACAAGCATTTTGATACGAGAATGGAACCTGTGACCCTGGATCACACTCGGCTTCTCACTAAGCTTAAAGTCATATACACGGGGAGAGTTTCTCGCCTCGAAAGATACGATAATCGTAAGGTTATAAAGAAGCTGCATCGTGTAAAGTCAGTCAGAACACGATAATCTATGGCGGTTATGTCATGCAATAATCGCATACGATTCTCGCCGCGAGGAACTCTCCGTGTACATGGCGCTTAAGGCTGTCCAATTATCTTTAATATTAAAATATTTAATGAGGCTAGAGAGAGTACAATCAGCACTTTACATATAAGTTATTTCTTATTTATGTTTTATCTTTAATTATAATTAATTATATCTGTATATAATTTCTACGGTATGTAAGTCCGCCAACCCGCACTAGGCCAGCGTGGTGGACTATATGGCCTAACCACTCTCAATCGATTCTCTCGATTGTAGAGTAGGCCCGTGCCCTGCAGTGGGACGTATATGGGCTGATAAAGAAAAAAGAAATTATATCTGATTGACTTGTATCTTATAAACAAGATGTTTTAAATATCTCCCACCAAAGCGGTGTAAGTTTCATCATGATCATCGTAATCATCATCATTATCATCATCATCCTCATCATCTTCATCATCATCTTCAGCCCATCGTCTCCAACAGCTACCAGCCATACCAATATAAAAAAATGTGTAAATTTAGTCATTGATAATTAATTAATAGTCCCGACTATTCTACTATAAATGCAGATGATTTTTTTTTAGAAAATGTTGAAAGAGCAAAAGTTACTGAATCTGAAAAACTGAACACTGCGAAATGCAATCAAAAGTTTAAAGATAATGCTACAACTTGTCAGAACATCCCTCTATAAAATACTATTTATTTTGTTATAAATAAAAAATACTACAGTGACTCACATATGAAATTAGTTTCTAAATTATACTCCACAAAATTCCTCTTTGTTGGAACTCTGTTGAATGTTTTTCGCTTAATGCATTTCCGAATCGACAAGACTTAGCGGCCTTCAAGAAAAAAGTTAGTTATTGCATAACGTCTGGCAATGCATCGACGAAGCTACTGTTTTTATTGGTATTTTTGTTCATAGATGATCATGAATTCTAACAGCCGAGTTTGTTGTTATTTTGTCTTCTATAAATATTGTAGATAAAGTAATCCCATTTTGGTTCAGATAACCTTTGAGGTAAAAATAACCCTAAAATATCTTCAAAACGTGTAGAATTATCAATTTAAAATCGATGTTTATTAATTCTATAATTTATCGAATTATTTTTTTTCGAAATCAATCGAATACGTAAAATGTAAATAGATAATGCTTATTAATATAGTCAAGTACTTATTTATTGACATCAGTTGTTTTATTTCCATCCAATATTATGAGATAACATATATACCAGTGTGTCCTGTACCGGTTTCAAACTTGTCACTAACAAAAGTCCATATCTCGTTGAATATTTCATTTGGATTGCTATGCGCTTACCGCCAACCAATAATATGTCAACATCTCAAAATAGAAGGCCCGTCGTCTGCAGTGGGAGGTACACAGGTTATAACATACGTACATAAACTCACGCCTTTATCCCAGAAGGGGTAGGCAGAGGCGCTACCAGGACACCCACATTTCGTCTCGTCCCTTGATGTGATAGGAGGCGAACCTATCGCCATATCGGGCTCATATTCTTGACTCCGGGCTGATAATGAATAGAAAAACTCAATATCACTTTGCCCGACCCGGGATTCGAACCCGAGACCTCTGCTTTGTGACTACAAAGTGGTACCGTATGACTGTACCTCAGTACAACTACGCCACAGAGGCAGTCAGAAAGGTTATAAGTTAATAATAAACTTGTCTAGATATTAAGATACGTATATGATCCACATATTGAAACACAAAGGGCCACGTGTGGCGTCGACGCGTTTTTAATATCCGCCTACGCCCTACACGAGTAATTATACCTTGCGATGGCAGCTTTTAAATTGAAAACTTATATCGATTTTTCATGAAGTAGGGAAATAAGATAGACATCTAGTTTTTCAGTCTTGATTAAAGCCGTATCCTAGAACCTAATTCGTAGCCCGTAGACGCTGTAACTAGACATTGAGGAACCCTATCGGGAAATCAGTATTAGTACCTTCGCCCAATGTTTACAAATCGTAGTGGTATCCATTTTGTTAATACAGCTATAGGGAAAGCTAGAAACAAGAAGAACGAGAGAAAAGAGAATTACTGCGTAGGAATAAGAGAGATAGACAGAGAAATACCGGTACATGTACCGATCTTTTGTGTTACACATATTTTCTTCAAGATGTCTCCTCTGTATTAATAATAATCTCCCATTTTTGAAGTTCATTAAAAATAATAGGCGACACGCATGAACTATAAGCAAAACTCCTACATTGTGTCAATACTGACTATAATGAGACTACAATTTTAAAATCATTTAACAAATAACAAAGCTGTAGGTTTTATAAATAAACGCTGGGATACTTGGCAATCACAATAGTCCATCCTGTTTTCAATGAAGTTCAATAAATTCCAGTTGAAGAATTGACAATTGTTTAGAAGTGGTCTTCGGATCTGACAACCTTCACTGTTTTATATCAAACATTTCTAAAGCGGAAATACAAGGAAAATATTAAAGCGCGGGAAGAAAATTCAGACGACCGAGGAACATCTGCGCACACTAGTGATTATTAATTGAATACATAATAAATAGTAGCAGTTATATGTCGATTGATCAAGATTCGTAATATTATTCATGGTGTTGTTTGGTTTTGCTACTGTCCATGAGCGGTCGTATCGCTTACCATCAGGCGCATGGCATGCTCGTCTCGCCAATCACAGCAATAAAAAAATCAGGAAGCAAAAAGGGAGCAAACAAGACGAAAAACGCCAACAAAGCCGTCGCTTCGCGTCAGTTTTTTGTAAAATTCTTATACCACACAGATAATCCAAGGCAAGTGTAGTTATTTTACATTTTAGCTACCATTCGCTTACTAAATAATCATTTGATTTAACAGTTGCTGGACAACCGTTAGTGTGCGAAGCTCTTTAATCTTTTAAAATTCCATCGGGACTGCGGACGAAGTGGTCCGCAAAGGACATTTGAAAATATTATTTTATATAGCAACGTTAAGTCTGTCTCTGGGGGTTTTGTTCCATTTATAATTCATGAAAAAGTGTTCGGTGTCGATGAAAATGAGCGTTTCATCTTATTGACAATTTTATTTAGTTAAATGAATGTAGGTGTGCAGGACGGGGGGGGGGGGGGGGTACACTATGGTTTTAAATAATCATCATCATCATCAGCCCTTCTGCGTCCACTGCTGGACATAGGCCTCTCCCATAGCACGCCACTGGGCTCGATCTTCAGCCCATCGTCGCTCCATCTGGCTGGAGGGCGTCCTACACTACGTTTGCCGAGGCGCGGTCTCCACCCGAGAACACGTCTACCCCAACGGTTGTCGGTTCTCCGACAAATGTGACCGGCCCACTGCCACTTCAACTTGCTAATCCGTTGGGCTATGTCGATAACCATGGTTCTCTGTCGGATAAGCTCATTTCTGATTTTATCCCTCAGAGAAACACCGAGCATAGCCCGCTCCATAGCTCGTTGAGCGACTTTGAATTGGTGGATCAGTCGCACCGTCAGTGTCCACGTCTCAGCACCGTATGTCATTACGGGTAGGACGCACTCGTTGAAGACTTTCGTCTTCTGACTTTGCGGTATTGGCGACGAAAAGACTCGACGGAGTTTCCCAAATGCTGCCCAGCCCAGCTGGATTCTTCTACGAGCTTCACTCTCAGTTGTTTCTACCCAATCGCAATTTCTGCCCGAGGTAGATATATTCCGAAACAACTTCAAGAGGAGCTCCGTTGACAACAATCGGCTCCAGATCAACATGTTCATTAAACATGATTTTGGTTTTATCCAAATTCATCCGAAGACCGATGCGTGCTGAAGAATCAGCTAAGCTAGTCAACATATGGCGCAAATCCTGAGCGGTTTCAGCCACGATGACGATATCGTCCGCAAATCTTAGGTGTGAAATGCATTCGCCATTGATGTTGATGCCGCGTCCTTTTCAGTTTAGGGTCTTGAACATATCCTCTAATGCATTTGAGAACAATTTGGGGGATATAATGTCCCCTTGTCTCACACCTCGATGCAGAGGAATATGTTCAGACTGCACATTCTGTACTTGGACGGACATAGTGGCGGCTTCGTATAATGATTTCAACACTTGGACGTATCGCCAGTCGACTTGGCACCGTTGTAAGGATTCCAGAACAGACCAGGTTTCAATGGAGTCAAAGGCTTTTTCATAGTCCACAAACGCCATACAAAGGGGCTGATTATACTCCTCTGCCGCACTGTGTGTATGTGTTTTAAATAATGTCCCTATTGATTGTGTTGGTTTGTGTTTATATTTTAGTTAATATTAGGAAATCAACAAATAAACCATTTCAAGTAACAATTCTACCAAGTTTTGGAAGGTTGTTTGCCAGGGACCCAAAGATCTTTAACCTAAAGAATCCTTAGGTCTTATGCCATATAACAGTGATTGAAATAACACAAAAGTACTTAAATCGAAACAAGTGATCACTATCTTATGAAAGATAAATCTAACCACACATCAAAATGTTCAGGAGTGACTGAAATAAAGTATTGAAAACTAGTTATTTTCAGCCATTCCTACTGACATTTATAAATCCTGTTCCATTGTGATGCTCCTGATGGATGTAAAGATATCTCGACTAGTATCAATAGAGCGACGAGCCAACACTCTCAATATTTCTTTGTGTATTGCTACCGGAAAATAAAAAGGTTGCTGTCACACCGGACTTTGCATATTTCATTAGTTTTATTTAGAAAGCCGTAGTGGCGAATTGGAAAATAAAAGAAAATCTTTTATATGAGGACTATTCTATCGTTTTACAAATACATATTCAATTAATAGCAGCGCCTGATCAAATATAATGAATACTCCACGTGACCTGATTGCTCATCTGTTGGACCTGGTTTTCTAAAACCTCAAAGTAAAGATTTTGGCTGAAGGAATTGAGCTAGAATTTACAAAATAAATTTTGTGACATACCACAGTTAGAATCGGGCGAAAAATATTCTTATTTCTAAAACGACCCCTATTGCACAATACTTTAGAATTGACACCAGCCTTCGAAAAGTGACTTCAAACGAATAAAACACAGCTTAACTCCTCCGTGGCGTAGTTGGTTAGACGTCGGCTGTGAAACGAGAGACCGCGGGTTCGATACCTGCTCCGAGACAAATGTTTGTGTGATCCACAGGCATTTGTTTCGGGTCTAGGTGTTTGTGACACCGAAAAGCCTCTTAAATTCTGATACTTACTACACAAAGACTCAATTTTAGTGTGGACTATGCATGTGACAGTTGGGTGGATTATTTATTATTTAGATTTATTCTTAAAAGTCGATAAAGACATTAGAATATTCAGCTCAAAATGTCTGTATTAGCATCGCGTGAGGTTTAATTAGAATTGAATGACAAACTGCCCTGGCACACGGCATGCTATTAAGTGCAGGCAGTGATTTGGGGTGTAAGGCACGATTGCTTAGATTTATATCGGGTATGCCCTGGCCCCTGACGCGTATTTATTGGATCTCGGGCGCGTGATTGCGATCTAGGGATTGTAGTCGTGTTTAAAGCTTCCGTGTTTAGTGCATGGTTGTGTAAAAAATATAGCTTTATAAATCGCTGAATAACAACTAATTTGAAGCGTCATTTGTTCTGTATTTCGCTAATTATGAGCTTTTGACGATGCATATCTTATACTTACTCCATTTTTGATTCCCCTGCACTTACCGTAACGCATTGTAGTCCCTATGTCATATCAGTTCGAATATATACCGAATAACAGACCGTAGTTTTTGTGATTACAGACACAAAGCAAATAAAAAATTCACAAAATAAGCGTTAGTTTTATTGTAATTTTTTAAATATTATAGTATTTGGGTGGTAATTACGTAGTTTTTGTAGTCTGGATGTATGTATATTGCCGTAAGCTGTGGGATTCTTGGTGACTTCGAATCGCTCTTACGTGAGACAGTGTTACCATCTTGTTCGAGGCAACCGATTCCCGTACCCATAATTTTAACTTGTTTCTACTGTTTCAATGTAATATTTTTTGGTATTTTCATATACCTACATATTTTTATTGATTATTAAATACGTCACTAACACTAAAACAATCCAAATTGAGCTACCAAATGGGAAAATAGTAGCGTGTTACAGTACCGTGTAATTGATTCCATCAGGTCAAGTTTTGACAAATAGCAGCAGTGGGGACATTATTGCGAGGATTGGGGCCGCGGGGTCTCCTTCTACCTTTATACAGAAAGAAGCGATCCCATCGCTTCTTTATATCTTTATTGCTACAGAAATGTCCTCTTTTGTGCTCTAAATAACCTAATTTTTAGGAAATGAAAGGACAAATGATTTACAATCACTTTGAAGCGAAGAAGTTTTATCGTAATTACCACTTTTAGCTACAAATCTTCTTTTGGACATAAGTGTGACAATGTTGTTAAATGCAGACATCTTTCAACAGATTGTTTGAAAACCTTTGAACACCAAATATTAGACATTTTATGGATGATGATAATAAGAGCTCAATTATTATAAATATACTCCCTCGGTGGCGTAGTTGTATTACGGTACGGTTACAAAGCTGAGGTCTCGGGTTCGAGTCCCGGGTCGGGCAAAGTGATATTGGATTTTTCTATTATTTATCAGCCCGGAGTCAGGAATTTGTGCCCGATATGGCGATAGGCTCGCCCCCTATCACATCATGGGACGGAACATACAAGGCGAAATGTGGGTGTCTTGGCGGCGCCTCTGCCTACCCCCTTCGGGGATAAAAGGGGTGAGTTTATGTTATTTATGGGGATACCTATGTTCAGCTGTGGACTTCCTTCGGCTTAAGAGAGAGAAAATTTCAACATCAATTGCTTCATCCCGGTTATCAGTCGGACACTATTGTAATGATTTCGTTAATTTATATTGTATGATTGCATTTTAGTACTGAACATTTTATTCACAAAATTATTATAGTTTTATATCAGTAATATTAAATACTTTTTCAAACTTAAGGTAGCGATTGAACTGGCGTGTTTTAAAAAGGAATAGTTTAGAAATGTGAAAAATGGAATGAGGAATTTAAAAATGTTAACGTTTGTCTTTTGAATATCGTTTTGTTGGATGGTCGGTCGGACTGTAATAAGTAGAAAATTAATGTAAAACTATTGTAACATTCGAATAAATAATATCTGTTGCTATTGGACGAGACGGCGTTTCATTTCTAACGGATTACTGGATACGGAGAAGGGGGGCCGAGTGAACCTGAGGGATTTCATTAAACTATAAATTATATTTTAAAATCACATATATTTATATCATATTATATTCAACCACTATACGCTATATGAAATACGATATTAATAATACAGGCTAATAATCACAATAAATACAAAATGGCGCCCGATATTGAGCAAAACATTTCACAATTCCTAAAAACATTATAAAAGTATTTAATATAAAATTGTGTTTTTGCCTAGTCTACGGCAATATTTTACGGCATTTTATTCTATATTAATAAATTATTCATGAAGTGAAGTAATATAATTTCTTTGCGGTGCTATATAATTTTAATCACTAACAAAATATTGCTAAAAAATAATCGACCCTGCAGTATTTTTACGTTATATATACCTGTTAAAATAACGAATTAATAAGCTTGTTTCCCTGTCATTAACTCATTATTGTAACTGATTACATCACCTAATATGTTTTTAAATATCAATGCGATAGATTTACCTAATTGGAAAAATACTTGTTCATTTTCACACATTCGTAGAATTCAATTTGTCAATTTACTCATAACTTCATAAGTACCCTGAACTGACGAAAATGCAAGATGGATGAAAGTGGATGAAGCGAGAGTAACATGTTAGGACCATAGTCTCTACCTTTAAGTTACAGACGTGTGATTGTGTAGTTTGTTTCGTGATCTAGGGGCGCCATTTTAAACCTAAAACTTATAAACCAAAGGCTGCAAATATCTCAGCTCTGAAGAGAGTTTGGACTCGGCCTTGGCGAGCTCCACGACCATTTCTTTGGCCCTGTTGTTGGCGTATTCGTGTCCGCAGTCGTGACGTTCCACCATCTTGTTCAGAGCCATCCGGAGCTGCTCCCGGGCCCCTCCGCTCGAGGACTCCACCAGGAACTTCATCACATCGGGGGCGAAGCCCTGGAAGTGGAAGGGTTAATAGTAGTTACCAACATACATCATAATTGCTCTTATAGTCTCATAGGTAATGATACAAGTCTTGTGTTATGGGCAACCAGCCCATAAGAAATGTTTGTTGATCACACAATAAATAGGTACGAGATCGTACCAACAGCCTCTCGTTTCTGAGCCGGTGCCAAGCCAACTACCCTAAAAAGGGGGAGACGTATTATATCAGTCTGTACCCCAGAAGAGATAGGCACAGGTGTGACAAACACAACTCACATTAGCAGTATGTTATACTTTAATTGTCTTACATGAACTACGTTTTTTTTCTTAGGATAAATGATACTTTATGACCTGTCAGTTAAAGATACCTCTGAGCCTAATTAAGCAGGAGTCTAATTAAAACCAAAACCAGAAAAGGCACAGAATAAACAACATAGGAGAAATTAATTTTAAATCTGTAGGTAGTATCTCATAAGAAGAAAAAAATATTCTGCGTAAAAATATATTTATATTAAATAAGTCGATCCCGACTAACGACTAAGATTTACGACGCAGAAAATTCGTCCCGCTGCGGATATAAAACAATAAATCTCGTATTTTCTATTTACGTCGATAAATGAGGAGTCGAGTAGAGGTCGTAAATTGTATATTGGATAGGGTATTGACATGATCTGACCAACGAGAAAGATTATATGGAGAATAGCATTTTGGTGCGTACAAGAATGGTTAATGGCCGCCACACACGTTCAAGTGCGTTTGCGCAAACGCGAGTTTGCACCAGTCTCAAATCGAAAATTGCAACGAAGTTTTGCGCAGTTATTTGCCCACACACGTTCCAACATACTGGTGAAAACTAAGACTTGTGCAGTTTTATCATTACGTGTGGAGCGGCCATATGAATACGAAATTTTGAAAAATGATAGTAGCTTGAAAAAAAATAGAAATATTAAAAAAAAATAGTTTACATTTTAGTATGTTGAACTGGTAGCATTATTATAATAGATAATCAAATAAAACATATTCTCACAAAAGCGTGGATGGGGTTTTCGTACAACTTTTGCCAATAATTAGTGCCGAATAATCACAATCTTACAATAATAATGTAAAGTTTGGTCCTCGTTCCTACCATCGTAGTGCCGTGGTAGTATAATACCTATGTAAAATAAATCAAAATTAATGAAGTGATAAAATAAATGGTGACAAGTTACATTTATGATTAACGAGTGTTGAGAAGTTAATGTAATTATCGAATATTCTCGCGTAATTTGCGCTCTTCTAAATTTAATTACGTGTCAAATTGAGTTCAAGGTTTAATAACACATATTTCCTTATGTATTCATGTTTATCGATAGACTTCGTGGCATAATTGGTTAAGACGGAAGAAGAAATCTTTGATCAAGGTCTGGATGTAGTGACACCAATAATTCAGGGAGTTTCTGATAGCATGACATGACACATGACATTGTCTGTTAGTTTTAAGTCATCACTTGTGTTTGACTGTTGGGTGGATTTTTTTAAAAAGATATATATATAGTGCCAACCCGCACTAGGCCAGCGTGGTGGACTATAAGAAGTAACCCCTCTCAATCGTACTCTCAATTGTAGAGGATGCCCGTGCCCTGCAGTAGGACGTATATGGGCTGATACAAATATAAGCTATTAACAAGGTGACGCTTCTGCAGCCAGTTATTACTTGCCATAAAGTTGACTTAATTTCATGTGTAGTCCTCAGTATTAATATATTCGTTTATAACATAATAGCCTCCGTGGCGCAGTAGGTTAGACGCCGCCTGTGAAACGAGCGGCTGCGAGTTCGATCCCCGCACCGGGACAAATGTTTGTGGGAACCTGAAGTATTTGTTTCAGTCTGGGTGTTTGTGAGACCGAAAAGTCTCTTGTAGTTCCTGATACCCACGACACAAGACTCGATGTTAGTGTGGGGTCAGGACTATGTATGTGACTGTAGGGTATATAAAAAAAAAGTAAGCTTAAAAAAACAAGTCCCTTTTTTATCACACACCGAGTGTTTTTGTTCATAATTCAACATTTGCTTTAAAAACACAGCTAGTGCAAAAAACACCTAAATATACATACAACAGTACCCTCATAATTTCCGATCATTGACCTGTTTATGTAAAACCTACTAACACGAACGAGGAAAATATTAAAGGCTCGAGATACTCGTAAATTTTCCGTAAAGTAATAAAGATAACTAATATGATCTCTAAAGATTATTATATCGTAACAAACTTATATCTTTAAAGACAGTATTGCTGAGTTTTTTGCGAGCCTTATTTATTGACTATAAATACTATTTATATTTCATATAATTTTGAAGTGCCTCGCAAAATTTAACTGTTTTCTTGGCGGTGCTGGCAGATTTCTGAGTAGTGTCAAATTTTCCAGGTCTGAAAATTTCTCAGTGCTTATTTCTGATAATTTTATGACCATGCCCCAGTAATGTTTTACACCTGTATCGTATTTAAACACTTATCCATCGATTTTTTTCTTCTTCATAATTTTGCATATATGCAGAAACGTTAGCTATTTACCTCACTACTTCCTTACCAATTCATTGTTCAACCATATTTTAGTAATTTCCCACAATCCCAGTTAGGTACTTACATTTAAAAAAAATTACTGCCTTATCGGTAATTTACTTTTTTGGTTTTCAAAGTAAAAATATATTCTTAATTTTTTTTGTAAAAAAAAACATTAAAGAAACCAGAGTGCCCTCAAAATTATTAATCGCATCCAGAAAAACTGTCGTATTTTAATTTTCCCTATAAATAACGTCATAAATTAACGTTGGGTTAGTTTTATTGCTTCATTGGGTTTGGGTAATTTAGATTATCACTGCAATAAATTTTGGCTGTAGTTTTATATTTTACCTTTAATTTTTATAAACGGTCACCGCTTTTAGGCCAAATTTGAATAAAATAAAACTTAGCAACCAATTCTCGGTATTTTAAAGTGATCTGATATGGACACGTGAAGGTTATGCCTAAGTCTTATTGTAATTATGTTCTGGCTATATTAAATTAAAGTTATAAGCTTAATGAAAACTTTACGGGGATTACAATAAAAACTACATCACCACAATTGCATTGGACTATACTTGTAGTGCATATAACAAAAGTAGTTGCATTATTAAGCTCTTTGAATAAAATGCGTTAGGCTTTAGTTATCTGGGCCTATAGACAAGATTTAAAACAGAAAAAACTGGTGCATCGGTGGACCAACGAAAGATTACTTGTTTCACACTTTTCTATATGATAAAATTAGCTTTTCTTCGCTTTAGCCTAGTACGAAATCAAAAGTACTTACAACAAAGTCCGAAAGCTTTTGCCTCTTAGCGTCCCTGCTCAGAAGATCATACAGCAACAGAAGCCTCAAATTAGATGTCGACAGTTTAGCCTTGGTTGCGACCGAGTTCGGCCCAGACTTAAGCCCATCCCAGATGTTCACCAGCCTTTCATCATCCGGGTTCCGCGCCATCTTAATCATTTCCTTGACATCATCAGACAGATACTGCAGGTTCTCCTCGCTAAATTCATCATCGACTTTACCGCCATCTGACCTGGATACTTTGACGTCAAAGTGTGGTGGGAGGAGGTGGGGGCCATTTGGACTCGGGTCAACCAGAGGTCTGATTTGCTCGTGGTGTATGGAGAGGTACGGGGCCTCTGTTTTTCGTTCTTGAGGCTTGATGACTGTGTAGGGAGCGTGTTGTTCGAAGGGTAGAAGGACGAACCGTTGCTGGTAGCTCTTGTATCTGTCTGCGGGCGCTGGAGGGGAGGCTGGGGCGTAGTATCCCGGCTTGTGATAGGGTGTGGTTTCGTCGTATCTGGAATTTTGATGAAGGTAGATGATGATTTGTTATTCTTGTTGTCTTGAACGAAGCATTATGGAACAAAAGACAGGTTGGGATATACAGGCAAGACAAAGAGACTACCATAGAGCTGATTGCAATAAAAGGTATCAAAGATTATAATAAATGAACATTTAATATTTCCAAATAGACATAGAAATAAAAACTGCTAATATTGCGAGCTTAATAATGTTAAGGTCTTAAAATTCAATATTGGAAATGAGAGAGAAAAGCAAAGCAAGTTTTTTGAATAGTGTAAAGATTTAAAATGATACGAATTTTACAAATAATTGGCAAGAAGCATTATTTTGTAACACAAGAAATATATGACAGGTCAAACAGGGTGAAAATATAAATTTCGTATTCCATACTAGATGGCCTAACCCCTCTCAATCGTACTCTCGGTTGTAGAGGCCTGTGCCCTGCAGTGAAACGTATATGGACTGATACAATACAGTTCATACTTTAAAACTCAAGCCTTAAATAAGCTATCAAAGCGTACATGCATTTGTTAATATACAGGGTATATCAAGACCGCGACCGAAAACGAAGCCAGGTGGTAGTTTTAGCGGCTACAGACACAATGCAACTAAAAATTTTGCAAAATAAGCGACGGATTTTTTTTTACAATTTTTTAAAAATCATGGTTTTTGAGGGGTAAATACCTAGTTTTTGCAAAAATAGTAATTTAAACCCTTACGTACCATTGCGTGTTTAAAAATTAAGCGATGTACGTCATTATTTTAGAAAAACTATGTTTAATCACTCAAATACGACGATATGTAAAAAATAAAAAAAAAAATTGACGATTTTTTTGTAAAATTTTTACTTGCATTGTGTTTGATATCACTAATACTACCTCCAGGCTCCGTTTTCGGTTGCGGTCTTGATATACCCTGTATAAGCTGTTTCAAAATAAGACAATAGCGTAATAAACCCATGATAATGTAAACAAAATAATATACTTTAGACCACCAAATTGAATTATTACATTTAGCAAAGTAACACCGGAGGCATCTTGTTATTATAAAAAACCGATAACCTAAAATAAATAACATTTCCGTAACATGCCCTTATTACATTTCAAACAATGGAATATTCCAACAGAACTGTTGAAGGAATCGATTCCTGAAATGAAGAATAAGATTACGAAATTATCGTTTTTTGAAACCCCTCAAGGCATTTTTGCGTTGTCGAAATAATAACGAAATTCGATCTACATGTTATATTAAAATTACTGTTGACATTTCGACGTAATAAGATATTTTTGGCATAAAATTATATTTATTTGATTCTTAATTTATTTTCATTCAACACTCACAATAAATTGAGTTTCAGTTTCGTGGTATCAAGAATTCAAAATAAATCATGTTTTATTAAAGCTCTTAAATGTATTTGAACGGGTCTAGATTCCACCCCTTTTTGTTCCCAGTGTAGATTTAGTGTTGTTCTAGAAGGCAATCGAGGATCTTTATTCTATCAATAATACTTAAACAAGTACTACAACATATAGTAGAATCATTAACAGCCGTAGGATATCCAATGCTTAATATATCCAATCTCTAAAAATCGTAAAGTTTTAGTACCGAAAACAATCAACATCTATCTATCCTCTACGTCTTTTGTCAAGTCATCATAAAATACCTTATAGACTGACTTTATAAAATACCAAAAAAATTGTAAGCGATTGTCTCACGTGGACAAGTATTTGATACCAACTACTTATATATCCTTCTTTCTAATTAATTTCCTCAAAAAGACAAACTGGTATCCCTGAGAAATTCATGGAGCTTCGGTGTTGACCCTAGTTTTCAAGAGTGACAGTACGTTAGTGATCCTTTGTAAGAGTAATAGGTTAGTGCGATGATACAAAACATTCACAGCTTATACAGAAGCCAAAACCTAGAAATTCCATAGCTCATGCGCCACCCAAAAGCAGAAGACTCAAAGCCAGCTGGATATTTTGATTTGGTCTCATACGCTGGTCGAGGAGTTGTAGTGGTGCTGGGTTTGCTGGATGGAGTCATTTCAAGGTCCACCTCGTATGCCATTTGGTCGGTCAGATGAGCAATGACCTGCATTGCTACGGGCAGGTATGATTCTGATAACTTCAGATTTTGTTTTGCGCAGTGGACCTGAAACAAATAGGTTCTTTAGGTTTCTAGATTTTGATTAGGTAAATAAGAAGTGTATTACAATATTAGAGTTTTAAGCGAAGATATTGACTTTTTCCTTCCCTTTCACCTCCCATTTTGAGAGCCCACTTAAAACGAAGTGTCTTGTCTAACTATGAAACAAGTGATTTGCTTCTATGCTAAGTTTCACCCTAAGCAATAAACAAGTTGTACAAAGTCTTTGGAGAATAAAATCTTATTGAAGAAACAAAAGTTTGAGGTTTTAAGATTGTCTAAGGTATCACCAATATAGTACGTATGTGTGGGCTCGACCAGACCAATGTCCTACAGAAAAACGACGTTAAGTAACTACGTGTTTTGCATTTTGGGTTTAGCTTTGATACACAGCCTGTCCGGCAAATTAGTCAACTAGATACAACCAAGTTATAACCAATCTCTTATTAAATTTAGGTTTAACGTAAAACTTTGACAGACATCGTTAGGGTTTTTAAACGGAGAGTGAAACTTCATTACACGCAAAAACAATAAAGATGGATTTACACGGCGACACGAGAATTTAAATTAGCAGCACTAATTTATTCTAAATATTCTTTGTCATAAGTTTTGCTTTCTTTGGCACTTTTTTTAGTTTATCTTAGATAGTTTTAAGTTTATAATGGTTCTTGCTATTAAATTTAACTTTTCCTCTAATTTACCATATATATTTTACTTCCCAGAGTTTGATCTTTATTGGCAAAATTATCGAATGCTGTAATAATACAGCATGTAATTTTTCCAAAATCTTTGGGTTCAATTCTTCGACAGGAGTATTCTTTTTTCAAAAATCAACGTATGCAGTTTTAGTTTTCAAAGTCAGGCTGTGACTCCTTTCAGCATTTTTCACTATTCCTCATAGTTTCGGATTTGGCCCTCTTCAAAAAAATTCCTTTATACATCTTTTTGTGAATTAAAATGTATTCGTGATACCAAATAAAGATGACCCGTTTTACCCTTCATATTACTTAGCTATGTACTTGCCTTTAGATGTCACAACATAATGTGGGTTGACATTTTAAAAGTGAAATGTGCGAGGCGTTAGTGAAAATAACAATCGCAATGCCGGCATAAAAGTAGCGATTAATGAATTATTCATATAAGCAGGTCATTAGCGACGAATGGGCTACTATTACGTTAGTTTCCACATACGGGTGCTGTGACGTCAGAGGTAAATAGTTATGTAATCTATTTACTGAAGTGATTATTAAATGGTAAGATATAAATATATTTAACGGTGAAGGAAAACATCGTGAGGAAACCTGCATACCTTTACGATTTGTAAGAATTGATGTGTTATGTTAAGACCGCCAACCTGCACTAGGCCAGCGTGATGGACTATATGGCCTAACCCCTCTCAATCGTACTCTTGGTTTTAGAGGAGGCTCGAGCCCAGCAATGGGACGTGTATGGGCTGATTCAGTAGAATACAGTACTCGAAATTGAATATACACAATATTTGAAGCCGAAACGCGATACATTTGTAAGGATACATTTGTCATTATTATATGTTTTCTTCTATCATGTACAATTATCGCTTTCAGAAAGGACACGAATATCATTCAATTTTCGTTCAATTCAATATGGAAAGCAAACCAATATCTTCATAATATTCAGGTGAGTTAATTGGCTTCGTGACGTCAGTGATTTAATAAGAATACGGGTGTTACGGGGAATGACGTGCGCACTAGTTTATCTAATTCACATAGATATGTAAATTAAATAGGCCTAATTATCCATTGACGTAACTTAGTACATGACCTAGAATAAAGACTCACTGAAAAATCTAGGGCAACTCTGATAAAGTAACCAGTACTTACAAAATTATGCTCTTAATTGTAAAAAAGTCCTGATTACACATGTTGTGCCGTGCAATTGAAATAGACTCCAACGGCTAGAAATCTATATGCTTAACCTGCGACACAGCCTGAAATCTAGGCTACCAATGAATATTCGTAATAATAACACGTTCGTAATAGTTTGTTCGTATAACACCAACAAACATCACCTGTGTCGGGAGAATCAAAATCTAAACCACATTCGGTCCTCAAATACTTTGAAAGCGTAGTGATTTCTTAGATTTACGCGAATGTTACATATTGAAATAAAAATAATTTTACGGATTTTATCGCGGCTTTGGTTTAATTTAACATTTTTAATATCCCGACGTTTCCATTGCATTCCGGCTTTCGAAAACTCCGCTATTCCATATTAAAAACCGTAAAAATAGTTTTATTTCAATACTATGAATGGACATAAATACAAAACAGTCACATACATAGTCCTGACCCCACACTAAGATCGAGTCTTGTGTCGTGGGTATCAGGAACTACGAGAGACTTTTCGCTCTCACGAACACCCAGACCCGAAACAAATACCTGTGGAGTGTGGATCACACAAATATTTGTTTCGGTGCGGTGATCGAACCCGCGGCCTCACGGTTCACAGGCGGCGTCTAACCAACTGCGCCACGGAGGCTGTCCAATAATATATACAATCACACAAAAAATTTGGTCAAAGTGGAGGAAGAGCCTATGGTCATTTGTTTTATAACCTGCTTGTCTTCTCCACGAAAGCCATAAGTATTTTTTTTGAGAATATTAAGAATATTGACGCTTTTATTACCAATTTGAAAAAAGCACCCTAGCTTTTTAACCATAAAATGAATGATTTTCACTCCATTTTCTATTTTTTTATAAGTATCAATTATTTTCGGGCAAAGTGATATTGGATTTTTCTATTCATTATCAGCCCGGAGTCAGGAATTTGTGCCCGATATGGCGATAGGCTCGCCCCCTATCACATCGTGGGACGGAACATACAAGGCGAAATGTGGGTGTCCAAGGCGCCTCTGCCTACCCCTTCGGGGATGAAGGCGTGAGTTTATGTATGTATGTATGTATCAATTATTTTAATTTTTATAGTTAGGTCTTTTACTAAAGGGTGATTTTAGTTTTTAAAAATATTTTTAGACTTACACTTACCGTTACTATGGTCGCCAGTATTGATATTAGCAACCCGTGCCGAATCATTTTGTTGCCTGAAACAAAAAGCACACAAAAATGATCACCATCATACTCCTAAGGCATAGGAAATCTCTATGAGTATAGGTCTCCCTCGAGGACTTTACGGCTGTTGTAAAAACTAAAAGAAATTGAATATAATAATACTTTTTAGTGGGATATTGTTTCCGTTTATGCAATTATTTGCTGTGTTTTTGTTACTTTACTTAACGTTTTGGTTATCCCAAGAGAAATTTAAAATATTTCGGTGAGGTTAATACTATTAATAGTGCCCTTTAAGAGGTTTAAGGAGTAGAAATATTTTAGATAATCTCATACAATCTTCTGAAAAATTTGACTTCCAAAATATCATCACAAGCGAGGTCTTTTAAACACAGCTTTTGCACATGAATTGTTTAAGAGGACCTTTTATCTGCTCCACATTCGATAATCTTCACAACATCAAAGTTAACTATATCCATTCGGGGATAAGGAGGGCTGTTAGTGCAAACATTAATATTTGATCCATCAGTCGCCATTACTCCTAAGGAGGAAATCAGATAGTTGCGAGAGGCCGTAAAACTTCCACTCGTAAATTTTATAACTCATAAAGAAATTGCTATGGAATAAACATTGTGAAGGCTGGCTCGTGTTGGCTTTATGGGTCAAACATTGGACTAAGTTGCCACACGTAGAATAAGAAAAGTTTTGGTAAGATTTGTGTATTTTGCCCTTCGTAATGAAGAGTTTCTATAGACAGCCTCCGTGGCGCAGTGGGTTAGACGCCGCCTTTGAAACGAGAGGCCGCGGGTTTGATCCCCGCACCGAAACAAATGTTTGTGTGATCCACAAGTATTTGTTTCGGGTCTGGGTGTTTGTGGTACCGAAAAGTCTCTCGTAGTTCCTGATACCCACGACACAAGACTCGATCTTAGTGTGAAGTCAGGACTATGTATGTGACTGTTGGGTGTATTTATTTATTTATATTCAACAGCTTCTTAATGCAGTTAGTAAGACGCCAAATGAAACGAAAGGCCGAGGGTTCGATCCTCGCAGCGAGACATTTTTTTGTGATATACAAATATTTGTTTCGGGGCTGGTCGTTTGTGGCGCCAAAAGTTTTTCGTCATTTCTGATACCCACGACACGAAACTTGTGTTGGTGTGAGATCAGAACTAATATTTGTAACTGTTGGGAGTGGCTTTCAAACCACTCGTCGTTTCACAGCCGGTGTCTAACCAACTGCGCTGCGGAGACTGTGAAACCTTCAGCCAGTAGGCTTACCTCAAGAATTATTGTAAGGTAATTGAATTCGAAGCCTCTTGAATATGTGCATATTTCTTAATCCCACAAATCAGAAAAGTCGTTGCCTTAAAACCTATTAAAGTAATAGGAGACTGTCCCGCCCTCACACCCGCCACTGCAACTCCTGTAAGCCAGGATCAACAGTGGCACGCATATTAATGACACTGAGCATTGAAGCTCAGCGCGTCTCCGGGAATGTCTAACTTGTCTTTAACCCGCAACGAAATCAATCAAAAAGTTAAATTAATAGGAGGAGTTGGAAATAAATTATTGTCCACTTCCCTCCCTAATAAAGCGGGTGACAAAACAATGAACTAAAGAGGCAAACAACCTCAACCTATTAAAGTAATAGTCAATATTATCCCAAGCATTAGTATATTATATGTATTTGTATGTATAAAACTCGGCACATTAACATCGGTCCTAGTCCAACAAACCGGAATCTAACGGTGTTCGGTTGAGGACTCGCGCAAACACATACTTATACACCTCGATTCTTACCATTCTTATACATTGTACTATATTTCGGTATTATTGGTTGTATTCTACAGTTAATAAGTCCATTTATAGGTAAGAAAGTAAACTGTTATAAAAAAAAAATAACTTATACGAACACCACAAGTACTTCTTTCTGTTTATTTTCCACTTTTTTGTTGTATATCTGGTGTACAATAAAACTTTAACTAAATAGAACAACGGCTGTTTTCCTCCGGAATAAATTAGTTCCACGACAATTCCGCGTCTCCCGGGATTTTCTGGCCTTCGTCATCTCGGGTTAAATCTTTAATGAGGTTGCCTTCAGGTTCCGTAGACTTTGTGAATCAGTATATCCCGGGTTTAGTGTAAACACAAGTGAAAAGGTTTGTGAAATCATTTGATTTTTTTTCGAACAAACGGAAATAGTTAATGAAGTGGGGTTCGTCAAGCGGCAACGTTGGCTGAGAACTCTGAAGTTTTAGATTTGATGCATCACTAGTAAATCTTATTTGTGTGAGTTTTGATATTTCTCATTCGGGACTACAATTTATTTCCATCGTGGCTATACGCTAATACTTTTTACAATATATATAACTGTAGTAAGCTGTGATTGACTGCTTGGTTGATTGATTGATCCATAGTCTCTGCCTACCCCTAAGGGATACAGGCGTGATGATTATGTATGTATGTGAGCTGTGATTGACACTAGTTGCATCTCTGCTCACCACAGTTCTGCTCATTCCATTTGGAAGTGATATAGCAACGCTGTCGTCATGACTCAGCATGAATGGGCAGGCTCGTCCGGGGCGGTACCACTGCTCATTCCATTTGGAAGTGATATAGCTACGCTGTTGTCATGACTCAGCATGAATGGGCAGGCTTGTCCGGGGCGGTACCGCTGCCTCACAGAATCGACTTGAAGCAACAGCTTCCTTGTCGCGTTTCGTTCTGTGAGTGAGATTACCGGATCCCTTTCATCTTCCCATCGTTTTTCCTTCCCGATCTCCTTCCATATCTATGATCGAAGCGTTGTGGATGTTCATGTGCAATGTCACTTACCGTCAAGAGACCAGTTTGCTCGTCTGCCGGACCTATGCAATAAAGAAATACCTTCAGATGCAGGCATTAACTTTCGATACATACATACATAAACTCACGCCTTTATCCCCGAAGGGGTAGGCAGAGGCGCCACCAGGACACCCACATTTCGCCTTGTATGTTCCGTCCCATGATGTGATAGGGGGCGAGCCCATCGCCATATCGGGCACAAATTCCTGATTAACTTTCGATTGGTCATCAAAACTGACTCAGTGAGTCGTTTTCCTTTTCAATCTTTGCTAATTAATCCCAATATAGCAATAAAACTTTAAAGCATCCAATAAAGTAATAATCGAGAGGAAAATACAATTTCGAATCAATACTTTAAGCGGGTCGCTTCTTTATTTACAATCAAAGATTATTAGGTTTTTATTATGAGAGTTGTAGTCCTGTTAGTAGTTATATTCGGTGGTTGCGGGTTCGAAGCCTAGGGAACATCCCATTTTATCATGTTATCATGTTATAAATATCATATTATAAATATCATGTGTTCAACGGTGCAGGAAAATATCGTGGTGAGGATGCGTCTAGAGATTTTGCCAATAATCGTTATGGTAACTATGTGAAGTCCATCCCGCTGTACATCAGGTTGCATTAAGGTTTCATTCTTAGCCATTTTTATCCACTGCTGAAAACCTTCTGCAAGAGTCTTCCACAGGGATCCTTAGATCTACAAAATCCTAAAGCTGTTATATAAAAAACGAATCTAGATTAATACGGATAACATATTATACAACCATTTTTAATATGTCTGCAATGAACTTAACGGTACATATGCACAGTGTAAACAGACCATCTATTGGTCGACTAAAATACTCTGGTCTGCTCAGAACCGAAGTTACATAAGCTAAGCCCGAAACGGGACATAGTTGGTCATTGTACGGGCTTACCACCATTATATACGGTCGATACTATCTGGGCTGATACGAATAAATAAATAAATACACCCAACAGTCACATACATAGTCCTGACCCCACACTAAATCGAGTCTTGTGACGTGGGTATCAGAAACTACAAGCGACTTTTCGGTCTCACAAACACCCAGACCCGAAACAAATACCTGCGGTTCATACAAGCATTTGTCCCAGTGTAGGGATGGAACCCACGGCCTCTCGTTCACAGCCGGCGTCTAACCAACTGCGCCACGGAGTCTGTCAATTTGATAAAAAACCTCATTTTTGAAATACGGACTAACAGGTAATCACTATGAATAATACTTGGTCAGGTAGTCGGTCCGATTTCGATGTTTTTCGTCTTCCAATAAGGTCAAGAATCGCGTTAGTACATGAGGTCTTTGACCATATGAGTGTGGCGTTGGACCAGCTATATCATGGACGCTATGAGGAAATTACTATGGGTCAGTCATTTTGTATCTGTATCAGCCCATATAAGTCCCACTGCAGGGCACGGGTCTACTATATAATCGAGAGTACGATTGCCAGGGGTTAGGCCATTTGGCCTATATAGTCTTGGTATAGTCCACCACGCTGGCCTAGTTCGGGTTGGCGAACTTTACATCCCGTAGAAATTCTTCAATTCGCCACGGTATGCAGGTTTCCCCACGATGTTTTCCTTCACCGTTATAGTGCGTGGTGATTGACTATCAATACACACATGAATTCGAAAAGTCAGAGGTGTGCCCTAGGATTGGCTATGAAGGGTCCTTAACTGCTTGCTACAGTGGAGTAAATTCTAACACTAGCAAAATATGCAACGCCATTTTCTTAACTAATCGATTTTGGTCCGTCCAGTTGTGACATTAATTATTAATTTAACCCCTAGTCTAACACAGTTGACTAGTAATATACAGGGTATATCAAGACTGCGACCGAAAACGAAGCTGGGTGGTAGTTTTAGTGGTTACAGACACAATGCAAATAAAAATTTCGCAAAATAAGCGACAGATTTTTTTTTGTAATTGCATTGTGTCTGAAGTCACTAATACTACCACCTGGCTTCGTTTTCGGTCGCGGTCTTGATATATCCTGTATATAGATCTTTTAGTACACATTTGGTTAAGATGGAAAGACCATGTAGTTTTTAATAATTGTCAAAAGACCTCGGCAAGGTTCAGGCTTCATTGTTTTGTGTAATAAATAAATTTAAATAAAAATTAATTAAAAATATTTCAAATAATTAAAAATCTACTCCGGCAAGTGGGGTCAGGAATACAACTTGTGTTAAATATACGCAAAAACAAAACATTAGAATAATAAAGAGGACGAGGTATTTTAATTTGCGGTCAAAGCCTTCTATACGTATAAATAAACCTGTTTCGTGCGAGATAAACACTTAAATCAATGTCTTTCCTTTTTAAATTTATATCACTCAAGAGATTTATATTACACAAAAATGTGTGAACAAAATATATTCTGGATTTCGTGTGGACAAATTTTTGAAAACGAAAATGCTATAAACTGGATTGTTCGACTTGGGATTATAACTTAAGTTGATTCATTGCCAATACAATGAGACGACAATGTTGTTAATGGTGCTAACACACGTGCACTTATTAAAATTAATTAACTCCGTATACTAAAAGCTTATTTAAGCAAATTTGCTCATTTGTAATTCCATATTACGTGTATATGAATGTTTCCTTTCGAAATATTCATCACTAGTAACATAACAAAACAAAATAAACCTTTTTTGTTTTTAAAAGAAACAGTAACACAGCTTAAACGTATAATAAATAAAAAAATATTTCGAATAGGAAAATAGTCGACAAAATAACTGCAACTTTCGCATTTCAACGAAACTTATCAACAAAATTGGGAGCAAAACAAAGTGATAATATCTTACGACAAGGATAATCGAGGAAAATCCAATTCTCGAAATAAACAGAAAAACTTGCCACAAAAAACAAAATCTCCAATCATTCCACTTATCACTGTGGTTTTAAAAGTGTACAATATACATATAGAGTGAATACATACCAGTCCCCGATACAAAATCACACACAGTAAAACACAAAACGCGTGTGTAGGCTGCGCAGGCGCCGAGACACTGGCACAGCATCCCAGGATACTGACCTCTCGCCTCCTTGTGGACATCTATAGAGCTGTTCGCACCAACTCGTCACATTAGAGGTAGAGGCTATAAAGTATAATGGGCGTAAAATCGATATTTTGTTATCGATTAAAAATATTTGTAATTTTTTTCTTTTTTCGCCTTGTAATAAATAATCTTTCTAATTATTGTATTTAGAGCAGCGTAATTTGTGTGACGTTCTTGTATACAAATAGCAGTGGAATATAAAATCCGACGATAAATTTTAGCTGAGACTTATTTTTGTGCCTATGAATTCTCCACAAGACCTCGTAATTTATGCTTTATTCCGTTAATTAAACGGCATTAAAGAAAAAAATAGACAATATTTAAGACCTTATTTGCAAATTAGTCAGCGAGAAAAATGTTAAAGCAAATACTTTTAGGGGTGTCATATGTAGGTATGTGTACTGCTAAACAATATTATTTACTAAAATCGTAATTATTTACCAAATGTTTTAAACAAATAACATAATTTAACGATATCTATTGCAAAAATCTTGTTTTTTTTTTTAATATAATGAATAGTAAGTATCATCTCTATACACTTTCCTAAACAACTGGCTGGCGGTTCATCGACCATTTGCGAGGACCGCGGTGGTACAGGTAAAATTCGCTTGCAGTGTTTATATTCTAAACATGTCGCAGTAACTGTTACGCTTCATTTAACATATTTTGACGATGTCTTTGCGAAGAAACACTTTTCTTTGTGTAAATTGATAAATAACAGTTACTTTTGTCGAGTGAATTATTGACACACCACTAGACGCTTCGAGCGCTAGCGTATTTTTGGCTTTTTGAAGTTATATGTACTAGATTTTCGTCGGCTTGACTGTCTCTGTGGCGTAGTTGTACGATACGATTAAAAAGCTGAGGTCTCGGGTTTGAATCACGGGTTGGGCAGTCGACACAAGGTCGTGGGTATCAGAAACTACGAGAGACTTTTCGGTCTCACAAACACCCAGACCCGAAAAAAATACCTGTGGATCACACAAATATTTGTTGCGGTGCCGGGATGAGGGATCCTACCCGCGGCCTCTCGTTTCCCAGGCGGCGTCTAACCAACTGCGCCACGGAGGCTGTCAAACTGAGATAGAACGATTGAGGGGTTAGGCCATATAGTCTACCACGCTGGCCTTGTGAGGTTTGGCGGATTATATTATTATTCATAGTTATTTCACCTCAATGGTAAAGTACCTAGTTAAGGTCGTAGGAAGACGCTGGATGCATGCCGCTTCCAGCAGGTCGATGTGGAAATCCATGGGGGAGGCCTACGCTCAGCAGTGGACTTCCTGAGACTAAAAGAAGAGAGAGAACGCTAAAAGAAATTTTGAGGAAACCTGCAAACCTAAAAGATCACTATGTGTACAAAGTTGTGTGAATTCAGTGACCTAACATGGTAAACAAAAAGGCTTCGTCCGAATGGTTTAATGTTATAAATCATATTATAAAACAATAATCTATTCTTAATAATAAAAAGAGTACTGATATCTAATTCAATGTTTTGTTAAGCTACATGTAGTGTACAATAAAGGATAAAATATAAATAAATAAAGTAAAGAGGAGTGATTTGATTGTTTGTTTGTATTGAATAAGCTCCGAAACTACTGGACCGATTTGAAAAATTCTTTCACTGTTGGGAAGCTACACTATCCCCGGGTGACATAGACTATATTATATTTTTAAAAAAAAATTAGGTCCTTACTAAAAGTCCAATAATGTAACCCAAAGTGTAAACCACATAAAATATTATTTACATCGCGTGCACTGCGAAAACTATAATATGTTGTTGGTGTGGACTGGACTCAAAAACTACCTGCACCCGGGCAAAGCCGGGCCGAGCCCATAGTACCAAATAAAACAAAAGTATATTTATCTAGTTTTGCTTAAGTACATCACTAGACCTGAGTTTTAAAGTAATATTTGCATAGGTAAACGATTAATTTAAGAGGATTTCGAGTATTGATATAAATGTATAATTAAGGTTAATTATTTTATAACGACGTGAATCATATTGCCTTTGAATAAATAAGGGCCGAGTGGGTTTAACAATAGTAATATGGAATCGGATGATCGTGTTTACAGTAGAAAAACAATGACATAATTATATCGACCGGCAAAAGATTAAGCCCAAATATAAACACGACTGCCTCGGTGGCGTAGTTGTGTTACGGTACGGTTACAAAGCTGAGGTCTCGGGTTCGAATCCCGGGTCGGGCAAAGTGATATAGGATTTTTCTATTCATTATCAGCCCGGAGTCAGGAATTTGTGCCCGATATGGCGATAGGTTCGCCTCCTATCACATCAAGGGACGGAACGTACAAGGCGAAATGTGGGTGTCCTGGTAGCGCCTCTGCCTACCCCTTCGGGGATAAAGGCGTGAGTTTATGTATTTATGTATAACCACGACTAGTATTACTCGCTAGCGTGAAAAAGGTTTTCCGGGTTAAAAAAGCCGCTATTTTTTTTTTGGGATAAAATTTACCACATAGCCTTCCTCGAAAAACAGACAATAAAACGCTATAATAAGTGTTCTATTCGAACGGGTAGTTCCTGAGATTGGCGCGTTCATATAAACAAACTCTTTAGCTTTATATGTTAGCATAGATGGGAGAACGCCTGTCATACTGAACTCGGCAATCGAGCCACGCTAGAGTCAAGCTTAGGATTAATTCTGAGTATATTTGTTTTCAAACAAGCCAGCATAATATTTTAATTTTAAGCTCATTTTTATCAATAAGCACGAATTATTGCGACTTAACATCTTATTTATTAGAATAGCGAGCGCAGGGGAATGCCACGCATCGCTTTGTATTTAATGGTGTTGCTACTGTCCATGAGCGGTCGTATTCCTTACCATCCGGCGAATAGCATGTTCGTCTCGCCATTAATTGCAATAAAAAAACGACAGATATTCAAAATCTCACAAAATGTAATTCGAACCAGAAATTATCAAGTTAGCAACATTTTTTCACAGTGAAAGAAAAGGGATATAAAACAAAGCTAGTGATGCCACTTTTGTGTGTGTGTACGTCAAATTATGTAAAAAATCGAATGTAGTCAGAGGCCCTCTTTTGTCCTTCAGCGAGAAATACCAATCTTTACTGGATACTTACGGCCGTATTCATAGACAGATTAAAAACCTATTTCAGTTATCAATTGTTTTTATCCCTTTCGAATGACTTTTGAATTCAGTTTGAACGAAGAAGGCAAAACAATCGACAACCAAAATATGCTTTAAATCTGTCTATGAATAAAGCTGGTAATAAATAAATACTCTTTCTATTCGCCACGGCACTTAACAACGGGTGCATTTGAATTAATTTGTCGAGCCATAAAGAATGAAAACTAAATTATTATATTATAGTTTTAATTGAATGACATAATTTTATTATTCATACATTTTATTAAATTTATAATACACTAACATATTTATGGTGGTGTATTAAATTATATGCTTATATTAAATAATATAATTTATTAAATGCGATTAATCAATCACCAATCCAAAACAAATAAGTTCGGGCCACAGAAACGTGTCGGGACGGGGATCGAACCCATAGCCTCTCATTTTACAGCCAGCTATCAATTAAGCTACAAAAACTCCAAGTTCAAGAAGGCTAGTTTTTATTAAACCAGCATTTGCAACCAAAATATTATACTCGTATTATTATTAGTGTCTTAATTACAAAAATATTTTCATTGGTATATTATACGAGTAGTAACATTTACAAATTTCATACCATTCGATAATTTAAATAATTGATTTTACAATTATAATATAAATTTAAATAATATAATATGTATATTACCAAAGATCGATTTTAATTTTTTAAACTCTCGTCGATTTTCTTTTTGATCCAAGCATGAATGCTCTTAATGACTTTATCTTTCAGTTCTTTAAAAGTCTTTCTGATTCCTTCGAATAAATTGTCATTGTGTTCCAAGTCTTCGACTTCTGAATAGTTCTCCATCGGGCTGTGGCTGGTTTTTTCGACGTTGGTATTGTTTGGCAGTACGGCTAAGTTCAGCGGTTTCTGAATGCTGTAGTTGGCAACAATTGGCAGTTTGGGTCTTGTGTCTGGCACATCTATGATGTTTTCTGTGATTTCGTAGCGGTATTCGGCTTTGCTGATTCTTGGTGGATATTTTGTGTCGTTCTTTGGGCATAGTGGACTCCCTGCTGTGGTAGATAACAGCACCTGTTTAACAAATTGAAATTAATAAATTTAGCAGATGAATTGCTAATAGATTTTTAACTGCCTCGGTGTACTACGGTACGATTACAAAACTGAGGTCTCAAATCCCGGGTCGGGCAAGGTGATATTGGATTTTTCTATTCATTATAAGCCCAAAGTACTCACTATTTACTTAGCCTTCCATCACAACATAAAATTATGATAGGATGCGAACCGAATACAAAAACAGGTAAATTCACTTAATTATTATTATTCAGTAAATTATTTCAATTCATTTGTGTAATTTTCATTTTATGTAAATGAATGCACGTAAATATAGTTGTACCATTCATATTTCTTCACAGTCGTAAAGTAAATTTAACTTTATATTATTACGTACACCGATAACTTTAAATTAATGAAGTCGTTAACAAATAAATTGGATTGGATGTTATTTTAAAATATGTGTTACATAAAAATGCAAACCTTATCAATTGAGAGCGGTAATGAGGCGAATACGTTTAAAATTTGATACTTAAAATCGATGATGTGTGAAATCTAATTAATAATAAACTTAATATAATATGCATACATACATGCATATGTACATATGTATACACATACATAAACTCACGCCATTTTCTCAGTAGGGGTAGGCAGAAGTCTACCAGGGCGTCTACGTTTCACCTCCTGTGTTAGGTCCTACTTTGTAATAGAGGTGAGCCTGTTAGCATGCGTTTGCGCAGACCACAAGTCATTGCCCCAGATACCCGCGACACAAGACTTAAATCTTAATGCGGGGTCAGGACTATGTATGATAATGTGTTAGAAATGATTAAGAGGATGCAAGAAGAATGACGAAAGATATAATGCGAAATTGAGTGGAAGAGTCGGCCGAGGACGTTCCACGCGATCGTATATAAACAAAATACAAGATCTCTTAAAAAAGCATAATACAGAGTCCTCAAAACCGACGAGCGTGTATGAAGAGGTCAATGATGATGATATACCGAGGTAAGTATGAATGGACCGCAGCACTTCGCGCTCTATAGTCTCCTACTCCTCTCTACCTATTTCAATGGGACTTAAGCGTGAGAGTTTCGAGTTTAGAGACTGTCCCGCCCTCATATCCACATCTGCAACTGCCGGGATCAACAGCATTTTAATGACATGCATTGAAGCTCAGCGAGTCTGCGGAAATGTCTAACTTGTTTTTAACCCAAACGAAATCAATCATGAAATTAATACGAGGACCTGGAAATATTTCTTTCTAATAGTCTTGATTTCTATGTATTATTGATGTTCCTCTTATTTTTCAACAATGCCCGAATAAGAACTATTGATACATGCATCCATGTGGTAGATATCCGTCCCCTCCTTTCCCTTCCTACCACATCCAGTCCCTTCCCGGCCCTCTCGTCCCTACTCGCCCATTCCGGGGTTGAGTAACTTCTGGGATAATCGCCATCAAATAACATATTACATGGCCAGCGTGGTGGACTACATGCCACATGGCCTAACCACTCTCAATCGGTTCTCTCGATTGTAGAGTAGGCCCGTGCCCTGCAGTGGGACGTATATATGGGCTGATATAGATAGAGATTATAATCTTCAATACTGTATTTTTACACTTATATTATAATATCTGTTTAAAGATTCACGGGGATCTAACAGCAAACTGCAACAGCGGTTTTGACAGGCAATGTGTATATTAAGCTGTACTTTTTGTAAATGTTTGTAAGAAATTAATAATATAAAAGTTAATATTGTTTGTAGCCGGTTTTGATGTTCATGAACGACGTGATCACGTAATATCAAACAATTACTCATTTCCGAAGATACTAATAAATATGCCAATGTCAAGATATTCAAATTTGAAGTGATAGGAGGCTTGTCTCCGCTTAACGATTGTTGCAAACTTAATTTATATCGTTGAAATATATTTACATATGATATACATACATAATCTCACGCCTTTTTCCCAGAAGGGGTAGGCAGAGGTGCTATCAGGACCCGTACATTTGGCCTTGTATGTTACGTTCCACGATAATAGGGGACAAATCGCCATATAGGGCACAAATTCCTGACTTCGGGCTGATAATGAATGGAAAATTATCACTATTTACAATTTAATTGTATGTAATTTAAATTAAATGTAACTCTACATACATACATACATAAACTCACGCCTTTGTCCCCGAAGGGGTAGGCAGAGGCGCCACTAGGACACCCACATTTCGCCTTCGAGGCAGTCTTATTTGAGTGAATATAATACCTTAAGTATTAAATCATAGTAAATTTAATTCCTCCAATAATTTCATTCACTACAATAACTATAAAGTACGTTACTCGTATAATATCGAACAGGAAACATAACGTAGCGTATGACACATCGGCATTACAATTGTTAATTTAAAGCGGATATACTATTTCTAGATCAAGACAAAAACAGTCTAGACCTATTTAATCTCGTTTACAGATATAATATATATTTTTTTGTAAAATGTGTCTGAAGTTAAGTTTAATTTTTATTTTTATTATTGATTGCTTGCATAATATGTCTTTCAAAATAATTATAAAGATAAATAATTATGATGATTAAGAAGAAAATTATCTTGAAAAAAACAATCAATAAACATGTTCACATTATTAATTATATTTTTTGTTAATATTTGTTGATGTTTTGTGTAAATGCCGTGTCACCTTGTTTAACATTTCAGTTTCGTTATTTCATAATTTTCATATTTTTTGAAAAAAGTGTACGATCTGCTTATCGTTTTATTCTGAGCTTAAATTACTATCAGGGTCTACGTATGTTACATATCGTATAATCTTAGAGAAATTACCAAACTTTTGTAACAATGAAAACATACCTTAACACAAAAAACGAAGTACAACTGAACGAATTTCATCTTAAACTCGTGCGGTACACCTCACGAACCCAAACCGACTGACGAACCAAAAAAGCCGACACTAATTACCGCGTTATCACAAAAAAACTAAATTAATCGGTTTCACTTTTTGCCGGCCGGCGACGTAGTGCGGGTTCGAATCGTGAGGACGCGTTTTTATAACGCCCTGTGACTCAGTGGTGAATCAATTGTACTTTCTTCGTAAAGTTGCGGTTGAGTTCCCGATTAGGGATATTTTTTCCTTTAAGTACTGTAACAATGGAACCACAAATATTGTTTGTCATGGTATAATTAATTACGTGCATTTCCTTAAGCTATTTGTCTGTTGTTGAATTTATATAATTGGATGTACCATGGGGAAAGTGTGTATTTATTTTGCTGCTTGAATCTCGACCCCACACTCCCGTATCCTTATTCCATAATTAAGTGGGAAGGCGCAACTTATTTTGCATGATAGAGAATTCTGTCAGTCCGAGTTCGGTCTTTTGAAGAAACTACCATATTAAAATAAAACTATTTTTTACGGTGTTTATCGAAAATGTGAAAATAAAACGATTCTATTTCAATGTGTAATATTCGCGTAAATCTAAGAAACCATTAAATTATCATAATATGTTTCCACCAGCTCAAAACATCGAATCCAACTTGGATAGGCAGCATTCGGGAAACTACATAACTTCTCGTTCAAAATCCCTCAGTGTCTAAAGACGAAAGTCTTTAATTGTTGTGTATTACCAGTAATAACATACGGCACCGAAACGTGGCCTCTCACTATGAGCCTCATAAGACGGCTCAGGGTTACTCTACGAGTTATGGAGAGGGCTATGCTTGGTGTTTCCCTACACGATCGAATCAGAAATGAGGAGATCCGAGAGAACAAAGGTTATCGACATAGCCCTTAGGATAAGCAAGTTGAAGTGGCAATGGGCCTGGAATATAAATAAATAATTTATAAATACACCCAACAGTCACATACAGACACCTGACCCCACACAAAACACACATAAAATCGAGTTTTGTGTCGTAGGTATCAGAAGCTACGAGAGACTTTTCGGTCTCACAAACACCCAGACCCGAAATAAACACCAGTGGATCACACACATATTTGTTTCGGTGCGGAGATCGAACCCGCGGCCTCTCGTTTCACAGCCGGCGTCTAACCAACTGCGCCACGGAGGCTGTCTAGCGCGAAAAACTGATGGCCGTTGGGACTGCAAGGTTCTAGAGTGGAGGCCACGTACAAGCAAGCGAAGTGTCGGACGCCCACAAGGTGGACCCACGACCTGGTTAAGGTCACAGGAAGTCACTGGATGCTGCCGCTTCCAACTGGTCTATGTGGAGGTCTATGCACAGCAGTGGACTTCCTATGGCTGTAGAGATAGAGATCAAATTATCCAGGTTAATGCCAGAGTCATCAGATATTATCAGGGCCCATCGCTTTCTGTTTATAAATATTAATATGACAAAGACTGCGTATTATTGGGACAAACATACCTAGTTTTAAACATAGGTTTAAGGACTCAGAGAATGACACATAATGTTGTGTGTTGACCAAACCGTCTGAGTATTAACGTCTCAAAAAGGAAAATATACAAATGCGTGACAATATTTTGCCTAAAGGTATTAATTACGTGCAATGTGGTTAATTGTTTAAAAATATTGTGTGAAGTGTACACCAGTGTTATTGTAAGTTAATTCATATTATGTGCATGTACCCAAGCTTGTATGAGGTAGTATAGCCACCAATAGTGAGATCTTATTTTCGTCCCAAAATATAGGAGTGTGCTGTGATCCTATCCTAATGTATGGCGGAAATACAAGTACTAAACAATACATATAAGATTTTTCTAACTAAGGAAAGTAATGCTAAGTACCGGGGAACCAAACCCAATACATCACGCTTTACAGTCCATAGATATTGCCAATAGACTGCGACATTTAATAGGTAATTAATAACCACGCGTGATCGTACCATGAACTTTTTTATTGTTTCAAATAAACCTTTATTCCCAAAAATCGAATCCAATCAAATAACCTATTTCATTCAAAACAGAATCCTCTTGTGTCTATTTCAAACATAACCTAAAATTATTCTAGAAATTTTGGCATAGCGAACTAGATTCTCTCGTCTATTGTCCTGTTAAACGTGGAATCTGATTACACCAGAACATTTGCACGACAATCCCCGAGGCATCGGAGGCCGGAGCTAGCTCGTATTTAAATAGAGCTCGGTTTTAAGTTAATTAATTGACCTTTGCTGGGAAATTCTGCATTTAACATACATAAACTCACGCCTTTTTCCCTGAAAGGGTATGCAGAGGTGCAACCAGGACACCCATGTTTCGCCATGTGTGTTCAGTCCCACAATGTGATAGGGGGCGAGCTTATCGACATATCAGGCAAAAATATCTGACTCAAAGCTGACAATAATTAGAAAAATTCAATATATTGCCCGACCCGGGATTTGAACCCGAGACCTCAGCGTTGTAATCTAATTTAATAGAATGTGCTTCTATTCCTTTGGTTCAGGCATAATATACTGATAGACACTTTACTTGGACTGTATTTAATATTAGACAGTACTTATCGATGACATAGTTATTTAAGTCGCAAGCAGTGAAACGAGAGGCCGTGAGTTCAATCCCCGAAGATAAATATTAGTGTGGGTCCCACATTTGTGCGTGTTGTGGGACCGAAAGACTCTTGTAGTTCTTAAAAACTGATTAGTATCTTAACATGGGTTTAGGATACGTTTTAGATTATTATTATTTCTAATTCAATTATCTGTCGTTATGCCGGTGTCAGCTGAACCATCACGAAACCTTAATCTTCGACATTTCGCCCTGTTTTTTGTAATCATTTATTTTAGGACTCTTGACGGCTGACGCTTATATCTGTCTGAACAACGGTAAACTGTAAGATGCATTTATTATAACTTTGTAGTTCAAATACATGTATTACATAATATACTAATATCAGAGCACCCCATGACCACGAAAGCTGGAAAGTAATAGAAACCTCGGGAAGGTAAAAAATGTAAAAATTAAACCAAATCGCGATAAAATCCGTAAAAAAATTGTTTTAATCTAATATGAAACATTCGCGTAAATCCAAGAAACCATTATACATTATACAATATACATGTAGTACATAAATTGATATTTAATAACTCACTTGTATATTTCATATCTGAGTGCTTTAAACTGACTTTTCTTTCCCATCCAGTACATAATATCGAGCCCGAATGTATAAACCAGCTGACGACAAAGTTATTATCCATGGCAAAAAATATAGATGTAATAAAAACAATAAAAAGAAATGGCGACCCGATATCTACGTGTGTCCGTCTCGACAAGGTCTTGGTCTGATGCTGTAGGCTTATGTATACATAATTAATAGTGTGTCTGTCCGTTTATACATAAAATGTTATGATATTCACGTTGGAAACGTAAAGATGTTTATTCAATGTGGAGTTTAAGACAGGTCGAAAACTCTGTACCAGGTATTAGGTTAAACTAACGACTTATATATACACAAATGGTTGTTTCTATTAAAACTAGATGTAGACAATAATATAACATTGGATTTACATTTAGAATTTTTTACTAGGTAGGTAGTAGGTACCACCGCAATGTATTTTTCTCCCGCGAAACAGCAGTGTAAATACACTGTTTTGTTCCGGTTTGATGGACATTGTAGCCAGAGTAACTACTGGACATAATGAGACTTAACATCTTATGTCTCAGGATCACGAGCGCAGTGGACTGCCAAGCATTGCTTTGTAATTCACGGTGTTGTTTGGTTTCGCTACTGTCCATGAGCGGTCATATTACTTACCGTCAGGCGAATGGCATGGTCGTCTCGCCATTCGTTAAAATAAAAAATAAATAAAACATTGGAAATTTTCTAGCAACGCTGTTAAGAATTATTTAATTATTTCAGGCTCAGATTACTTACTAAATTACTGTTTAAGATGTATTTTAATACCTTTGAACGGAGTTGTAGGCTTTAACTAGTTTTCATAGTAATGCGAATGTTTTTCTATCTGCGATCATTCTTGTAAATCGAGAGGCGATTGTCCATTGGACATGTTTTTGTCTGATTATATTATTCCTATGATTATCACAACAGCTATGAATAATAAAATATTGCTTCGAAGCCGTGATGGATAGAAGAATAAAAAACAGCAGACATACTTACATAGGTTGTTCGGTAATTTTCGTCTTGCCAAAAATCTTGAATATATACAAAACAAACAAAAAGACACATTTCACGTGTTTTCCCAGAAGGCGTAGACAGAGACACCCAGGTTTCGCCCTGTGTGTTCCGCTCCACGACGCGAGCCTATCGCCATATTAGGCTCAAATTCCTAACTACGGGCTGATAATAATTATTATTAAAAAAATTAATAGCAGTTTGCCCGACCTATGCCCAAAAATATATCTTGTTTGTATATAACACGAATGCCGTGACGTATTCGAAACCTCAAGAAGTTAAAGTATTCTGTAAATAAACCAAATCTGCGACAAAATACGTAAAAAAGATTTATTAATTTCAGATCCTTAATAATTTACAAACAAGCAGCACCTATAAATACTTACGGCCTCATTAAAAGACAGATTTTAAACCTATTTTAGTTATCGAATGCTTTGTCTTCTTCGCTCAAACTAAATCGTTCGAAAGGGACAAAACATTCGATAACTAAAATAGGTTTTAATCTGTCTATGAATAAGGCCTTCAGTAGGTGTACCTTTAGGATATAAGATCTCAACTACCTGGTGACTAATACGAATTACTAGTACAAAAGGAATGCGGAATAATCCACGCCTAGATATTGATAGAAGCAACTCGACGAACGACCGATATGGGTCAGCGTTTGAAGTACGTGGGGTGAAAATATTTTCCTGCGCCACGTGTACCATAAAGATCGGTAGGTTACCGAATTCGTTGATTTCTTGGCTTAATTGATGTTTATCTGTCTAGTTAACTATTTTATACAGTCGCCAAATTTGACATCCTCCATGTCGCAGTTGGTTAGACGCCGGCTGGGAAAAGTGACGCTGTGGGTTGGTCCCCGCGCCGCAAATAATTATTGTGTGATCTACAGGTATTTGTTTCGGGTCTGAGTGTCTGTGACACCGGAGTCTCTCGTACTCACATTAAGTTTAAATATAAAACAGTTAGTACGCGAAATATTATGTTGTTGATGTGGACTCAAAAACTTTGCACAATGACGAAGCCAGGCCGGGCCGCTAGTTATCAATAAAAAACAAAACCCAAACTGAAAAAAAAAACAATACATAAATACTTCAAGTTATATAAGATCTAAAACACTATTTTAAATAACAAAGATCCGATACCCAGCTTATCCTTTGTAAGTTGTAAAGGTTCCGTGATATAAGTAAATAAGTTTTTCGGCTTTGAAGGGACAACACAAACATATTATTTACTATAAAGAGGTTCTATTCTATTCTATTTTTTACCCTAGACACAAGACATACATTTTATTGGGTCGGAGCTATTTTCTGTTCCTGAAAATGAATACAGTGCACCTTAATATAGGTAAAATTTGACAGCCTCCGTGGCGCAGTTGGTTAGACGCCGCCTGTGAAACGAGAGGCCGCGGGTTCGATCCCCGCACCGAAACAAATATTGGTGTGCTCCACAGGTATTTGTTTCGGGTCTGGGTGTTTGTGAGACCGAAAAGTCTCTCGTAGCTTCTGATACCTGCGACACAAGACTCGATCTTAGTGTGGGGTCAGGACTATGTATGTGACTGTTGGGTGTATTTATTTTATTAAAAAAAAAACAAAAAATAATATTTAAAAGATGTATTCATCTGATAGTTGTTGTACCAATTGTAAGAATTATGCCAGCCTACTATCCAAATGCATAGGCTGAACCCGACACAATTATGCGTGGCCCACTATGAAGGGTTTAAAATAATATGCTTGGATTGTAACATGTGCTATCTTGTACTATGTCAGCCCATGTAGGTCTCACTATAGAGCACAAGTCTCCTCTACAATCGAGAGTACGATTGAGAGAGAGAGAGAGGGGTTAAGCCATATAGTCCACCACGCTGGCCTAGTGCGGGTTGGCGGACTTTACATACCATATAAATTATTACTAATCACTTAGGTATGCAAGTTTCCTCACGATGTTTTCCATCACCGTTATAGTGTGTGGTAATTGACTATCAATACACACATGACTCCGAAAAGTCAGAGGTGTGTCAGATTTCAACCCGCAAACACTGTGAATATGTTGGCAGTCGTGTCTGGTCCGTTACCAACAGGCTGACACGCACTTGTAACATGTGTGGCTCTCTAATCTCTGCTTAACCCCATGAGTGATTAATACAACATTGTGAATGTACAGAATTATGTAGACCCATCAGAAATAAGCTCTCCTAGATAAAGCCGGACACCGGAAAGGTCTACCAGGTAGGTAGTAAAACAACGCGACGGCACACAATCACGAGAACAACTCCACTCGCCCCGAATTAGTTCCTAGTTTTGACGAGTGTGCACTGTCAGTAACGACAGAAAAAAAACCTTTTTTTTTTTTGGCCTAGGTCCAGCTGTGATAAAGCGCCTATATCATAATTTGGCGTGAGGCAAAATAAAAATACAAATAAAAGTAAACAATTATCTGTTTAACGCTTTGACTTTACATAATTTAAACAACGAACATTCTTAATTAAATGGTAATAACATCCAATGATAAGGGAGAAAAACTATCTATCAGTTCAGCCACAGGGAGTCCACTGCTGAATACAGGCTTCCCCCAAAGATCTCATCGACCTGTCGGAAGCTGCCTGCATCCAGCGACTTCCTGCGGCCTTAACCAGGTCGTCCGTCCACTCTTCGCTTGCTTGGCCGTGGCCTCCACTGCAGAGAGAAAAAAAATTGTTATGACACAAAGCGCTTTCGGCGACAGAAGATCGTAAGACCTATAGCATGCAATGTTTCTCGTGACGATGTCAAAAAGGGGGAAGTGTAGGAGAATTTGAGAAAGGCTAAGACACCAACGTATGGGACTCATAATAATCAGGAAGAGAGAGTGAGAGAGAGTTAGTTTAGAGCCCAGCACAGTGCCCCACGTAAGTGTATCGGGTTTTGAGTTCATCTTGTGTATATCCGACTACAATTAGAATGCCGTAATTGAAATCGGGGCGCTTCTCACTCAAAAATAATTATTATGATTTTCTGAAGCCATCAAAATGTTTTTTTGCTGTCCCTACCCTCATAACTATTCATATCCCGGGGAGAATTAGGCAAAGTCAGTGAAAACCTCAAATGACATCGTCCCCAGTGTAACACGGCAAGTTATAATGAGCTATAAGATTAGAAGTAACACATAAAAGAACCAACACGAATTACAAAAACTACGTCAACATGCTTAGATTTAATTTTTACAAACTTTACACATAAGCTAACTTTATGTACATCGGTAGAGGAACTAGGTTTTTCAGACCATAATGCAACAATCATACATATAGACACCTCGATACAAAATAAACAGACAATATGGTACACAATGAAAAGATTATACAACAAACGAAATATTAAACAATTTAAATCCAAAGCAAACTTACAAAACTGGCAAGACATTATTTTACCACATAGAAACATTAATGAAAACTTCGATGCATTCAATAATACACTGTTAACTTTCTTAAACCAATGCATGCCAAAGCGAAAAATTAAATTAAAAACGAAATATAAAAGATACTGGTTGACTCCAGGTATCAAAAAATCTTGTAAAAATAAACGATTACTGAAGATACTTACGACAAAAACAAATAATCCAATCCTGTTGAAATACTATAAACAATATGAAAAAATATTAAAGAGAACAGTTATAACAGCTAAAAAACAACAATATATAAAAACAATCAGCAAAGCAGAAAATAAAGTGAAAGCCATGTGGAGTATAATAAATGAACGAACTAATAAAAAAATAAAAGGGAATAAACATAACATTAAAATACAAATAAATAACCAACTCGTATCTGAACCGAAACTAATTGCTAACCATTTTAACAACTACTTTGCGTCGATGGGCGAAGGAATATCTGCTTCATCTACCAACGCACCCAAAAGTTACTCCACACTACAATATACTGAAAACTCTATGTTCCTTAGTCCGGTAGACCATAAGGAAGTTAGCATAATTATAAAAAAACTAAAAAATAAAAAAAGCCATGGAATAGACGAATTTCCACCAACTCTATTGAAACAATGTGCTGAAGAACTAACTCCTCCCCTTTGCCAATTAATTAATCAATCATTTGAAGAAGGTATATTCCCAGACCAATTAAAAAAAGCTTTAATAAAACCTATCCATAAGAAAAATGATAAAACAGACGCAAATAATTATCGCCCCATAGCGCTCCTACCCACAGCTTCAAAGATATTTGAAAAAGCCATGTGTGTTCGAATATATTACTTTTGTGAAAAATATCATATATTTAACGAATGCCAAAATGGTTTCAGAAAAAGTAGATCCACCACGTTAGCAGTTTATAAATTCATTCAAGAAGCATTAAATATAATAGATAATAAAAAATATGCAATTGGTATATTGTTAGACATGACTAAGGCTTATGATAAAGTGCAATTTAAAATACTATTAAATAAACTTTATGAAATAGGAATCCGTGGAAAAGCTCATGAGTGGCTAAAATCATATTTAAAAGATAGAGAGCAAATAGTAGAAATAGAATTTTTTAACCAAAGGAAAAAAACTATAGAAAACATTCGATCGGACAAAAAAATTATAAATGCATCAATACCCCAGGGAAGCGTCATAGGTTGCCTCTTATTTTTAATATACATAAATGACCTACCCAAAATAATAGAAGGGCCATGCGTTTTATTTGCTGACGATATCTCCCTTCTCATCCCATGCCAAAATATAACTAACCTCAATCAAACCGTAAATTCCATATTGAATAAAACAGTTGACTGGATGAATAACCATAACCTTGAAATAAATTTCTCAAAAACAAAACTAATGACATTCCATCCCCATCAAAAGCCATCTTTAAATATAAATTTCGACTATAATGGTACAAAATTAGAAATAGTAGATGAATTTAGCCTGTTAGGAATAACTATAGATACCCATATAGATTGCAAACCTCATTTAAAAAAACTTAGAGCAAAAATAGCAAAATTTTCATATGCTCTACGAGAAATAAAGAAATCAACGAATTTACAAACAGCTTTGACCACATATTACGCCTATGCGTACTCATGGCTCAGTTATGGCATCATTCTATGGGGAAATAGCACAAATACACCAACCCTGTTTACACTACAAAAGAAACTAATTAGAATATTAGTAAACATAAAACAGACTGACTCTTGCAAACCACATTTCCAAGAACTTAAAATTCTTACCTTACCCAGTATATATATATTAGAAATATGTAAATTTGTCCGCAAATATCCAGATTTTTATACTAAAAGAGCCGATATACAAACTAAATACCCACTTAGACATAGAAACAGATTAAACCTACCAACTTCAAGACTCACTATGCATTCTTCTAGCCCACTTGTGATGTCTATTAAAATATATAATAAACTGCCAGACTACATAAAAAACTCAAATAATGAAACATCCTTTAATAAACAACTAAAGCAATTATTACTCACAAAAACTTACTACACAATAACAGAGTACCTAAATGAAAAATAAATAAGACATCTTAATGTAAACAAAGGTAAACTTAAATAAATAAAGACTGATTTAATTACATACATAACTGAATATAAAGACAATGGCTTCCTCCTCTCTCCTAAAATTTTAATTTTTTTGCCGTGCCCTACAGGGTCCACATTGTACTAAATAAATTGTAACATCTTATTAACATGTGGAGTGCAATAAAGTATTGAGTATTGAGTATTGAGTAAGTTTCGTGCAGATTGCGGAAGCTTTTTATTCTGGTCAGGTTATATTTAATAATGTTCATTTATTAATTCATGAAATTCCGGTTTGAGAATTAATATAGATATTATAGTCATATTGAATCACGTAAGTCGTATTTGCGTTATAAATTCGGTTTCAAGAACTTGTGTATGCAAACTTAACTTAATAACTTAAACTTAGCTTAACTTAATGGGGTAGACTGATTCGAATAGAGACTTCTTGAAATAACCAGAAACATTAACTTGTTAGCCCAATTCCCCTTCAGACCAGTTATTACGATATTAAATTCATCCGATTATAGATTCTCCAATATAAATTTTATAAGAAACATATGAAATGATAGAACAAACATCACTTCAAAAATATATCCTGATAATATTAAAAAAGTTCCGAGCGCGGGCGTTCTTGCCGCGCCTGTTGGAATAGTTGGTTGTGAATGTGCCGCGTTATTGCTATTGTAAACTGACAGGCGCTTGGCGTTCGTTAAAACTTGCCTTCGCTACATTTTACTATATATGAATAATTTTATGAATTGATGGATTTGTTATTCTTGGGTGAAAGTTAAAATATCTTTTGTGATTTAATGTACTTACATTAAGATGTATTCCCCACAAAAGTTTTCGGTATCTAGTATTTGGTAACTATAGATATATATGTTGAATCAAGAGTTCTATTAAGACTTAAACCATAGTCCATACTGGCCTATTGATTGACTTCATGTAGTATAAAATTCTTGCCTAGATCTATAAAGTACCTACGCAAGTTTCCTTACAATATTTCCAATGACAAAATGCGACTAGAATTTCCTCTATGTCTCTCTTTACATAATAATGTCTCTTTACATATATTCTACACATTCAACAAAAACCACAACCAAAACTTGAAAATGAAAATGAAAAGTAATCATCATACCGTCCAGTATGCCTATTAAGATGGTGGACGGTATGAAGAGGACATCGGTAAAAATACATAAAAATATCTTTAATAGAACTTTCTTCTTTTTATAAGTCGGTTAATATAAAACTATACATATTTAGTTCTACAGCAAGACACTTAAAAGCAAACTATTGTCAGAACGCCATATTGAATTAGCACTTCCTAACAACAAACTAAAACTGAATCATCCCGGACACGAACCGCGCCGGGACAGACACTTATTCACAGACATAAGCCCGGAAACAGATGCCATCCGGGGTCCTACCCTTTGAGTAATCAACGTACAAGAATGGCTAATATTTTTCTTTTTATAATACGTATTTTATTTCTTGTTTTTCTCACAAAAGTCTGTGTTTTTTTTGGTATGTGGCACTTATTGTGTATCCCCTTACCTTCTTAATTTACTCAGTCTGTTTTATTGTCGTTCTGTTTGGACGTAGGCTTCTCAACTAACCGCTTTTCCCAGAAATTAATTTATGTAACTATATCGACCCAAATATGTCACATTAATTAGGAAAGAACCTGAGACTTCAGATTTGAAATCATGCCGTAGTCCAACTACGTCACCGAACCACCGAGGGTTCGAATCCCGGGTCGGTCAAAATGATATAAGATTTTTCTATTCATTATCAGTCCAGAGTCAGGAATTTGTGCACGGTACGGCGATAGGTTCGCCCCATATCATATCATGGGACGGAACATACAAGGCGAAATGTGGGTGTCCTGTTAGCACTTCTGCTTACCCCTTATAGGAAAAAGGCAATTTTAGTTATTTATATTAGTTATTTTTAAACATTTTATTTATTTATTAAGGCCTTATTCATATACAGTTTTAAAACCTATTTTAGTTAGCAAATGTTTTGCTTTCTTCGCTCAAACTGAATTCAAAAGTCGTTCGAATGGGACAAAACATTCGATATCTAACTAAAATAGGTTTTAAAAGTGGTCTATGAATGAGGCTGTAATTCTTTATGTACACCATTATAGATAAAATTATATAAAGAAATAATAGAAAATCAAAATGACAAGTGGCGGTCTTAACATTTACATACAAAAAAAAAACAAAAAAAAAGAAACAAATTTCTAGAATTTTTCTCCGAATAGCTTTGATGTCGCCAGCCTTCGTGCAAACGTAATACTTTTATTAGGTAATTGGTTTGCGTTTTATTTCGTGTTCAAACATCGCTAGCCGCGTCTAGACTAGACCTGCGATCTAGATTTCAAGGCTGGCATGATAGTTACGCTTTGGTATCAATTTGGTACGGGTAAACATTTTTATGACGATCAATATTTTTATACTAACACGACTATACTCGTATAGCCTACACTCTACAGAGCAGCTTATATAATACAGTGCAATACAATTAAAATAACAATGGACAAGAGATTATTAACTTTCGGTTAATGCAATTATTTGTGATAACTAATTTTGTATTAATATAGATAATTATTTGTATTTTTTTGTGTGTATTGATAGTCAATCACCACGCACTATAACGGCGAAGGAAAACACAGCAAGGATTGGCGTGGCGATTTTAAAGAATATCTACGGTATGTAAAATCCGCCTACCCGCACTAGGCCAGCGTGGTGGCCTAACCCCTATCAATCGTATTTTCGATTGTAGAGAAGGCCCGTACCCTGCAGTAGGACGTAAATGGGCTGGTACAGATACAGACAGATAATACAACTGGAATATACATAAAATTAATCCGACACGCGATATTCTTGCATGCCGCGTGGTTCAATATGGCGAGATTTTCAATTTGAACGATTTTGTTTACCGGGCGGATAGTGAATGCGTTTATCCTACGACCAGTTAAAAGATATCCGAAAGGATTGAGTTAGGGGATCTCTCGACTTGCGGAATGGCATAAAAATTACTGGTAGGTTTCTAATATGTGAGAGGCTGTCTGGTTAGGCACCACCCGACGTCTATGTCTCCCGCCAAACAGCAGTGTAAATGCACTTTTGTGTTCTGGTTTGAAGGACATTGTAGCCAGAGTAACTACTGGATATAATGAGACTTAACATCTTATGTCTCAGGATGGCGAGCGCAATGGAATGCCAAGCATTACTTTGTAATTCATATTGTTGTTTGTTTTTGCTACTGTCCTCGTCTCGCCATTCATTGCTATAAAAAAAGAAAGTTGTGTGTGTGTATTTGAAAGAAGAGAAAAATGTGTCTACAATGAAGCTTGTATCGTTCAATAAATTATTTTTTCTCTCGTATTTCAAAAGCTCGAGCATTCGCCATCCCAAGTTATTCGAATTTATTATAATACTTAGAAACTTTTTAAAGTAATATAATTTTTGAAACTTGGACTAACGCTACTTATAAATTGAAATTATAACACTTAATTTGTTTCCTAATAAAATCGTTCTTGTTCAAATGATTCTTTGCAGAGGCTCAGCAACTTCGGTGTTTTTTAAGATAAAGAACTAGATGGAAAATTAAGAGTTATTACTAAGATAATATAATTTTTTGATAAGCGCTTCAAACATTAACGCCTGAATACTCAAACATCATTTAAATATTAAGTTGCACTTAACTGCCACGTCACACTTAAGCAGTACATTTAAGCGGGACTTGCGTAGAAATGTGCAACATAATGTTTAAGTAGCATTTTCCATATCTGTGACATAATAATATAGAGGGTTAGGCTAAAGGTTATATTAAGCCTAAAGGGGAATGGTATATTGATTATAATAAACAATTTTTACTAAGAGGCCAACACTAAAATCGCGAATAAAAATATTCGTAGTTCCATTCATTCTGCAGACGATATAGACGGTACGGACAAGGAGCCTATATGCGTTTGGGGTGAATAAATGATTTTATCTCTAAATCTACTCGTCCGATTTTGATGCAGTTTTCACTAGTTGGTTCGGGTTTGATTGCATGTTCTCAGTTAGGTGTTACGATGACAAACCAAAACTGCTAGTCCGATTTTGATGCGGTTTTCAGTAATGGGTTTGTAGTGGATTAGTTAAGGTTCTTTGATCGGTTCATGGGCAGTAGTAATATCTTACCATCAGGAGACCTGTTTGCTCGTTTGTCGGATCAAAGCAATAAAAAAAATGTCGGCCCGGAGTCAGGAATTTGTGCCCGATATGGCGATAGGCTCGCCACCAATCACATCATGGGACGGAACATACCATATAAGGCGAAATGTGGGTGTCCCAGTGGCGCCTCTGCCTACCCCTGCTCGCATGAAGGCGTGAGTTTATGTAAAAAAAATGTAATAACAACACCAACTAAAAGCTATAACGAAATGTATGGTTCTTAAGCCCTTTTAACATTGACAGTAAATGTGCCTCGTTTCAAAGCATTAAATATGAATGCCCCGCCAATAGTTCCCGGTATTGCTTATGTAGAAATGACAGACACTTTCTGGGAAGCGAAATGAAAAGTGCACTGTATTGCCAATTACGGGAAAATCGTCTTTACAAACCGTTGGCATTTATTAAAGAAGGAAATTAATTTCCAGTTCATCTTTGATGTTCGTGGGTTCATTCTAGGATCTAGAGACTTTTAGAACTACAGTAAAGTTCAGCTCTATAAAAAAGATTCCAACGAATTGAGAATCTCCTCCTTTTTTGAAGTCGATTGAAATTAGAGGTGTTTTGAAACACAACGACGAAATGGCAACGTGAGATAGAACGAATTATGACGGCACAACAAAAAAATCGGAGTCTTATCCCTCATAATTCTCATGATTTCTAGTAAATATTTAAAAATGTCTACCATGGCTAACACATTGTTGTAATGTAACCGGTTATATTAAACCTAATTTATTATTGTTGTGGATGTTTTGTAAGATGACTGCCTGGGTGGCGTAGTGGTACTACGGTGCGATTACAAAGCCGGGGTTTCAGGTTCAAATTCCGGGTTGGGCAAAGTGATATTAGATTTTTCTATTCATTAACAGCCCGCAGTCAGGAATTTGTGCCCGATATGGCGATAGGCTCGCCCCCTATCACATCGTGGGACGGAACATACAAAGCGAAATGTGGGTCTCCCGGTGGCGGTTCTGTCTACCCCTTCTGGGATAAAGGCGTGAGTTTATGTATGTATGTTTTATAATGTTGAATATATTACCTTAAGAACCATACTAAATGAAATCTAACCAAGTCGCTATTTCTATTTTTAAACTACTCACGATTCACTGAACTACCAAAATAAAGCGAAAAGCACTTGAAATACGTGGAACGGACTCGTACTCCGATACACCCCTCGAGCCGTGATAACGCTTATCAACCGTAAATAATTATCATTCACTATCACAGATGGGGAGATCGTAAACTGTACGGTTGTCATGGTAACGGGGCAGCGCGCGCACCCAGTCATCGTTCAACCACCGTGCGAGCCGGTCGCGTCCACCCCGATGTAAATAAATAATTCGCGATACCAGTGAGCGACTAGATTGGTTGCGTTATGGTTGCAAGTGGTCGCCGATGGCTGAAGACGTGAAATGCGCCGGCGGTACGGTAAGCCGATTTGATAACTTATCATTGTTTGGCGATATTGTCGCGAGCTTTTTCGATATGTGGAAAATTTAGCTTCTGGCTTAGATCTGTGAAGGTTTTTTGCGTAATTTTATTTGGAAAATTAAAGAAGTTTATGTAGTTTTAAGTTTGTCTTTTTTGTGTGTATTTTTGTCGTGTGGGTAGAATATTAGGTATGTAAACATTATGGTAAATAAACATAAAATGTTTCGTTGTGTATAAATATGAAGGAATTAGTAGAGATACAAACAATGCACTCAATTTGACGAGTATTGAGCTTGCTTATCGCTCAAATCTAACAAGGTTTACTTCCTGAAAAATCCTTATTATAGTAAACAACCTATTCTAGTCAATCATACAAATATGCCACGTTTCGAGTTCCACCTATATACATACATACATATGTGGGGTTTCCAGCAGGCTTGTAAAATTGTACGTACCTTGATATAACTGTCTTAAGAATACACATTAAGATTGCAATACAATCAATTGCATTGTTTTCATTGTGTATTGCTAGTAAAAAATAGGTTTCTCAATGTATTTCTTTTCACCAATAAAAACATAAACAGGCTGCAATAGTGCTTCTTGTAGTATTACAGACAGCTTTTACCCCCAATTTTGTCTGTAAGTAATTATACAGATGTACCAAACAAAAACAAGCAAGCTATTACCTGATAAGCGTCATATAACAACACCACTCAAAACTTATAGTTATTTCGCACTAAGATTAGACATTTTTCGTTAGAAAAAGCATTACATACATGCACGAACTCACCCCTTTTTCCCAGAAGGTGTAGGCGGAGGTAACCAGGACACTCACGTTTCGCCTTGTATTTTACGTCTCAGGATGTGATGGGGGGTGAGCCTATAGGCATGTCCGGCACAAATTCTTGTCTCCGGACTGATAATGAATAGAAAAATCCAATATGACTTCGCCCGACCTGGGATTCGAACCCGAGACCTCAGCTTTGCAATAATATAGTAGTACAACTGCGCCACCGAGGCAGTTAGCAAAAGGACCACATGAATTTATTACAAATAAATAGACTCAACCGTCGCACATACCGACCTCATCCTACATTAAAATCAATCAATTTCTGTGTGGTAGTTATCAGAAACTACGAGAGACTTTTGTGGTCTCAGTTCTCAAAAACATCCAGGTATATTCGTACCTGTGCATCACAAAAATATTTGTCCTGGTGCGGGGATCGAACCCGTGACCTCACGTTTCACAGACTTACCAGCTGCCCCGGAGGTGTGAGAATAACTTAATATGGCCAAGTTAGGTTAGAATTTACTTCGCTTTAGTATGTACAGAACATCGACAATGTTTTAAAAATGTTAAACAATATGCAAATTAAATTAGAATTATAATTTAAATATTATTTCAACGAATTTAAATATGCTAAATTGTTAATTTAATTTGGGCCCAGAGTGACTTGTGGAATAAAATTAAAGAAGAAAATGTTTTACAGTTGTCAAGTATGTTTTTGAGTGTTAAACTTATTAAAACATTTTTTTTAATGTAATTCTGTTTTAAATGACGAAAAATCGTAAGTTAAGATATTCTAAAGTATTTATATATAAATAATCTTTGGATATTTTTTATGACAGCATGTTAACTTCGATAATTACGACAGGACGTGAACAGGCCAAGCGGACGTCGCGGGTTCAAATCACGAGACACACACCTCTGATTTTTTGTAGGCTTTTGTACTGTTAATCAATTACCACGCCCTTTAACGGTGAAAGGAAATATAATGTCCAAACCTGCATATCTTTAAATAAAGAATTACTATGTAATGTAGAGTCCGATCACATGCAATAATTCAGTGTTGTGAAGTACCTATGCCTTAAGTCCTCTCAATCACACACACACACACACAAACACACACATACACACACACACATACTTATTTTTTAATTGGTACTTATTCTATTTTACGGAAGGCCTAATAACTGCAATACAACAACTTACTACTGCGGTTATTAAGGAAAAGATATCTTGGTTAATAATTTTTGGTACAGATTTTGTTCTTTGTATCTAAGAACAGACCCATTAACTTCTGTGGGACGTATATGAATAAATTCATTATACAGGGTATATCAAGACTGCGACCGAAACGATGCCAGGTGGTAGTATTAGTGACGTCAGACACAATGCATCAGAAGTTTACGCGTTTTTTTTTTATTTTTTGAATTTTTTACATAGCGTCATATTTGGGTGATAAGTACATAGTTTTTTTTTAATAATAATGTATACCTTTTTATTTATAAATACGCATTGGTACACAACGGTTTAAATTACTTTTTTTATTTTATTATTTTAGAGTTACCAAAAGAAGATACATTAATCACAAAAAGTATTACAAGCAAAAATAAAAGCAAAGTTAAATGTTCCCCCGTTAACAGGTAACTACAGCTTACAGCTTTTTTCGCAAAAACTAGGTATTTCCCCCCAAAATAGGACGATATTTAAAAATTGCTAAAGAAAATCTGTCGCTTTTTTAGCGAGATTTTGATATTATTAAAGTAATGACTGCATTATATTAGAATGCAGCTGAGCAGGGTTGCTGTAGATAATAATAAATCCCTTAAAAGCGTTTTGTCCACAACAAAGTGACAGCTGTTATAAGACATGTCTGTACAGAGTGGAAAATGCATCCTTTGTGTTGAGACTATATATAAAGATATTTCATTATATTTATCTTAACTGCCTCAGGGGCAAAGTTGTACTACGGTACAATAACAAAGCTGAGGTCTCGAGTTCGAATCCCGGGTCGGGCAAAGTTATATTTTTCTATTCATTATTAGCCTCGAGTCAGGAATTTGTACCCGATATGGCGATAGGCTCGCCACCTCTGCCTATACCTTCTGCGAAAAAGGCGTGAGTTTTTGTATGTATATTGTATGCATATAATTTTATTTCATGACAGCTAGACAATGACAACATCGTTTTTAAGAGCTTTCACAGTGCATATTATGGTGTTTACATCCTCAGGTTCAGACAAAATATGTTTGTGTGCCTATTTGTTAGATTCGGCACATCCCGACCTTACGTATCATCAGCCCTTTTGGGAGCAGGGCTTTTAAAAACAGCCGATGGTGGTTTCATTTCACATAGCCTAAAATAAGTAAATAAATACACCCAACAGCCACATACATAGTCCTGACCCCACACTAAGATCGAGTCTTGTGTCGTGGGTATCAGGAACTACGAGAGAACTTCGGTCTCACAAACACCCAGACTCGAAACAAATACCCGTGGAGCACACAAATATTTGTCTCGGTGTGGGAATCGAACCTGCGGCGTCTCGTTTCACTGTCGGCTAACTGCGCCACGGAGGAATGAAGGTAGAAAATACCTGAAATTAAAAACATACAATATTTTCGGTGACCAATACACCCTAAATCAGTGTGTAATAATAGTAACATATATTTTCTGAAAAGGTTAATGTATTTATAAAACAACCTATACCGCCCCGTTTAATAAGAGAGAGGAGCCTCAATAATACATTTCTCTAAAATAAATACCTTGTGTTATTCCTTCGACATCGAGGTGAAAATATGGGATAGGCTGTTTCGGGTCATGGCCATCGGGCGTGACCGAAATTCAGTTTGAATACAAAGCGAATAGGTATACATACCTGTATGTATATGGTGGTGTTAACCTTGGACTCAAGTTGATAAGGCTGCCATATATCTAAATATAAATAAATACACCCAACAGTCACATACATAGTTCTGACCCTACATTAAGATTCAGTCCTGTGTCGTGGGTACCACAAGCTACGCGAGACTTTTCGGTCTCACAAACACCTAAACCCGAAACAAATACTTGTGGTTCATACAAACATTTGTCTAGGTGCGGGATCGAACCCGCGGCCTCTCGTTTCACAGCTGGTGTCAAGCCAACTGTGCCACGGAGGCGTCTAATATGTATGTGAGGTCCGCGAACCCGCACTATGGTAGCATGGTGGACTTTGGACAAAGCTGTCTCGTGCCTAAAGACCCGTGGAAGATTATGCACTTATACAGTACTTATGTATGTAGAAAAGGAAGCCTTTTTCAACATTAACCTGTGGCTGAAGAACCGAGGACTAAGGTTCCTTTGTGGGTAGACGTTTGGGGTAGTCCTTTTGTTATTCTGGCACGGCACAGTGACTGCATTGCACCTGGTAAGTGCGAATGCCGTCCAGACAGAGTGTCGAATGGCAACAGACGGTAGTCTCATACCATTCGATACAATCATGCCAGCTAAGATGCCTCTTCACGATGTATTAATAGTTAGTATAGAAAAAATATTAGATTAAAATGGTAGAGCCACACTGTAGTTACCCCACAGTTGAATACGTGGTAGTGGTCTTGGACTTGACCGACGCGAACTACCCTCTTACAGAAAAACGATGTGAAGTGATGTTACGTAAGCACCCCGGCCTGTTTTCCTCGCCTTTACTCCTATTTTGAATGGCAAGTCGACGGCTATCAATATCAGTTGCCATCGGATGACTATTTCTCCCGCCAAACAGCAAGGTAAATGCACTGTTGTGGTCCGGTTTGAATGACACTGCAGTCAGAGTAACTACTGGACATAATGAGATTTAACATCTTATGTCTCCGGATGCCGAGCGCAGTGGAATGGCAAGCATTGCCTTGTAATTCATGGTGTTGTTTGGTTTTGCTACTGTCCATGAGCGGTCGTATCGCTTACCATCAGGCAAATGGAACGCTTGTCTCGCTATGCATGGCAATAAAAATAGATGAGCCGTTTAATCGTTTGCCAGATCTATATAATAAAAAAGTAAATCAAATTATAGCCGTCAAAGTTACTTCCTTTGATACTCAGATTACAGAATTTTTGGCTCCGAACCCATACAATGATAAACAACTGTATTTTTTCGGCCAAAACAATTATTTTTTGGCATGATAAAAAAAATATTTATTTTTGTGTCCGGAAATAAAAAGAGGAGAGCTTTAGGCTAGATCATTAATTTATCTATATATTTTATTTCGTTTGGATTCCAGATGCAATTTTCTACGTAATTTATATAATAAGTGAAATAAAAAAATGCAAGCAATAGTAACTCATATTAAGTGTTAGATATTTTGATCTCACAACACGTTATTTCAAAACAAATACACAAAGTTATGGCGTAGGGATTCTATCTGAGCACTCTTGTTCCATCATACAGCTTCATGAACTACCGATGTCAATTGGATTTGTGACAAAATGTTGATGTTATCTTCGATCTGCGCTGTTGTGCCAAGTAATAAAATAGATTTTCTCTCTTCACAATTTATTAATGAACATTTGAATTTTATTAGATTACAAGTATAAGTTTTGATTGTTTATATTGTAAAATTTATGACACACAATGTTTTAAACAGATATTTTAATTTTTAGTTCCGAATTTTGCCGCACGCCAGCTTATCGTGGAATGAAAGTAGTACATATTATAATTCCCAATGGCAATACAAATAATTTCAGTATTTAATTTCAATATTTTTAAACTAGCTACTCCTATCAAAATGCTGCATATTGTAATAACATGAACACCATCTACTTATAATATTACAATTTGTATTCAGGGTTAGTTATTTAAATTATTTTTACTGCAAACTGTGGTCTCGCATTTTGCTTTTTGCAATAGTTACTTGGAAAGTTAGGTTCTTGGTAACATATATTCCTATTTACATATCCATCCAAATGTTGCCAGTAAGAAATTGCCTAGTGTGATAAGGCCGCCTCTTGTACTATTATTATGCCATTTATTTACTGTAAAATGTAAATGTTTCTATTTGTGCATTAAAGGATTAATAAATAAATAAAATAAAAATACAGGGTATATCAAGACTGCGACCGAAAACGAAGCCGGGTGGTAGTTTTAGTGGTTACAGACACAATGCAAATAAAAATTGCGCAAAATAAGCGACAGATTTTTTTTTGCAATTTTTTGAAAATAATTGTTTTTAGGTAGTAAATACCTAGTTATTGCGAAAGTAGTAATTTAAACCCTATCGTACCATTGTGTCTTAAACAATAAAAAGGTGTACTTCATTATTTTAGGAAAACTATGTATTTATCACCCAAATACGACGATAAGTAAAAAATTTCCAAAAAAAAGTTGACGATTTTTTTTACGAAATTTTTCATTGCATTGTGTCTGAAGTCACTAATACTACCACCTGGCTTCGTTTTCGGTCGCGGTCTTGATATACCCTGTATAATTGAAATAGACACGATTGGAGCCATAAAAAAAGATTTTAAAGAAAATCGTGGCCGTCATTGCATCCGAAATCTTATGGATAGTGAAACTTTAGAAGACAGGCTTGTAAACTGGAAGAATCGGTTTGATGTAGCCTAATAACATAGGTGCGGCAAGTAAAGTGAATTACCTTACATTTCGTTAATTGTAAGTAATGAATGTAAATGGTGTTAACCGAATTGCATATTAAAATTTAAAAAAAAGACCTGACTTGTCCATAAATATGGGGTTAGGCGAAGAGATTCAAAATACTAATTTTAGATTCACGTATATTTTGTTCCCAACCAAGCCTACGCGTGTAACAAAACCATTTTAATATAACGTATTTCATCAAGCAACCTCCTATTCCTTGAATAATATTCATTGTTAAATATTAATTCCCTTCTTCATGTCGAAGAGACGGGTCTCTGCATACAATACGTATTTACCTACCGAGTAAATGAGTTAAGAAAAAGCCGCTCTTGATATTATAAAATACTGAATTCTACTCGTGACTTCGCCCACGTGTTTAAGATAACACCGAAACAGAATACTGTAAAAAATTGCAATTGCGTCAAAGATTCTATGTTGTTAGGTCGAGTTTGTATTAAAAATATATATATTAAGCTCCGTTTAAACGAAGAGAGTTTCTCGCGGCGAGAATCGTATGCCATTTTCGCATGACAACCGCCATAGATTATTGTGTTCTGACAAATGTTTACACGATGCTACTTTTTTTAACCTTACGATTATCGTATCTGCGAGGCGAGAAACTCTGCCCTTGTAAATGGGGCTTTACCGAATAATATAATACTTTTTTCCCAGTAGTCATAAGCATTGAAATTACAAACTTGAAAGAACATCAAACAACGGCGAGAACTGTGCTACTCGGTTCTGGTAATTTCATAATATAATACATTTTATCATTACAAATTCAAAAATGAGTTTGTATGTTACCCACATGTTACACATTACATTTACCGTAAGGTGCACTCATAGCTTAGCTTTACTATAGCCTTGTCGTAAGAAACGGGAAAAATAGGAACCTATTAGTCCTTAGCCAATAGCAATAACGAGGTATATTGACAAAGCAGTTACTTGGAATCTATTTTCGGTTTTCTATGTATTGCCTTGATCCGGCTGCACGATGTTATTGAAAAACTGAAAATAGAAACTCCATTATTTTCTAATAATTTCTCTTTGTCTCTGTTTTTTCGCCGTCAATCAATGTAGACAAAATTAAGACAATATTTTTTCCAAGCCACGCGCTTTTCTTAAAGCCTGCGCGATAAGAATTCTCTAGAATTTACTTGCTTTGTAATTTCTCGTTTAGATTTAAAATGCTTATTACGTCTCGGGGGACTGTGGTCTTTTAAATTGTGTACGCAGCATTAAAAATTCAATTACAAGCGGGTAAGAGAAAGCATTCTGCCATTTTCATTTAGTTTGTGTTTATAAGCTTATTAACTGTAAAGCAATCATGGACGAGTTTGTAATTTCAAACGCTTGTTTCCTATTTTAAGTCTTTCTAAGGTACATGTTCGACGGCGTCCGAAACGCGACGCCGCGGGTTCGAAATATTTGTGTGATCCACAGGTATTTGTTTCGGGTCTGTGTGTTTGTGTGTCCGAAAAGTCTTTCGTAGTTTTTGATATCCAAGACACAAGACTCGATGTGGCTGTTGGGTGTATTTATTTATGTAAGCGTGATTAACAAACACTTATTTTGCCAACCATTGCTTTGTAATTCATGGTGTTGTTTCGTTTTCCTACTGATCATGAGTGGTCATATCGCTTATTATCAGGCGAATTGGAGGCTCATCTCGCCATTCACAGCAATAAAAAATATATAAATCAATATCATAGGTGCATTAAACCTGCAAGCTTCACCGTCGATTCCCAATCGGCTAGACTGCAGATATCGATATATTCATACAAAGATATATTCAGCTGATAACGAGTTCAATTCCGCAGTTGTCTGGGCCGGGCTATTTCCAGACCTTTGAGAACTCGATATTAAATAAATAAATAAATACATCCAACAGTCACATACATAGTCCTGACCCCACACTAAGATCAAGTCTTGTGTCGTGGGTATCAGAAACTACGAGTGACTTTTCGGTCTCACAAACACGCAGACAACAAATACTTGTGGTTCTCACAAACTTTTGTCTCGGTGCGGGAATCGAACCTGCGGCCTCTCGTTTCACAGGCATCGTCTAACCAACTGCGCCACGGAGGCTGTCAAATAAGTCTGTCTGTCATATTGGACATAAGAATTGACTAACTGGGATCGATCTTAATCATTAAAATGACGGAGATATGACATTGATTCGTACGGGTCTGGACGTTTTGAGAACTAAAATGTCTCGTCGTTTCTGAGACATATAATGCAAGGTATCCTACTATGGGCTCTTGATTGTTGAATATATTTATAATTCAATAAATTTAACGCTATAGCAACTAGATATTATGAAAAGAAATTGTAGATAGACGTTTTTCTCATTTTTATTGAAAATATTGTGTTCTGAATTATAACGTGACACGTAATTAATTAATTTAATATTGTTGACTCCAAGGGAATGTAGCTTAGCTGTAGGTATTTTGATGGGAAACTTGTGGTTATTAATTTTTTCCATGATTTTTCCTTTACACACTTAAAAGAAGACTTGAACATGCGACCGGCGTTTTATTTGTCGAGAAAGCTCCTAAGTTTAACCTCAATATAAACCTCTATAAAAACCAGTTAAACTTAACTAGACGATCTTGTAATCTCCAAAGACTACAAGCTATTAAAACAATACCTTTAAAGCGAAGAAAAACAAAAGTTGTTTATACTCCAGAAAAAAACTTTAAACCTAGTTTACATTTCTTGAAAGGACGTCGCGTTTTATTTTATCCCTCGAGGGCATTGGAGGGTCGGAGCGGAATTTATTTCCATTGTGTCGTCAATATATTGTATATGAGACACCTAGCTTGAAATACAAAGATATGTTGAGGTGAAAACATCATACCTTAGAAGAAAATCGATGGTATGTGAAGCCTGGATGGCCTAACCCCGTTCAATTGAACTATCAATTGTAGAGGACTCTCGTGTTCAGCATTTGGCGGTTATAGGCCGATACTATTCACTAGGCAAAACACGTGACGATGTTTGAAAACTACCTATTCCCGTATAATCTTTTGTGCTGTCACTGCCGCTACAATGTCAGCGACTGCGTAATATTATAGTGACATAACACTCGATTAAGATAGGTCAAGCTAATCGCACCAATAGTCCGTGATAATCTTTACGTGTTCTCCATCTTTCGTGTCAATGGCTCAAAAGTGTTAGTTATTTTAGTTAAGTTAGTTATATAGGTATATAATTTTTCCTGTATCAGTGGTTCGCTACACTGATATGAACTCTATATCCTCACTTATGTCTTCACATGATAGGGCGAATACGAATAGATATGCAGGATAAGCGTAATAACACCTCGTTTCCCACAGGTATTAAAGGATCGTCTATCGATAACACAGGACTTTCATAAGCATTCATAAAAATGTAATAACTGTAAGTAAATACTACTTTGGTATGTAGAGCTAGTATAGGTGTCCCCTGGAAGGTTAAGCCGGCCCTCAACCATCGGCTCTGTAAACTTGGGAAAGTCCTAACGACGCTATCATGTTTGCAAACAAAACCACGAAGCCGCTAGGGCTGTCACACTTAAGTTTTAATGCTGCTATACTTCGCATATGCTGTGTGTACAGATTAACAATCGACTTATATATAATTGGATTTAATTTTTTCGTTTCATTTTGCATAACATAATTCTGAGGGAATCATTTTTTTATTTCACAGCTGGCGTCTAACCAACTGCGCCACGGAGGCTGTCAAATATTAATTGAAGCATGAATTTGTTGAGATGTGGCACTTTAACTTTCCAAACCAACTTAAATAACTCAAATTCTAATACTATTATAACTTATATCGTTCTATAAGTTAAATTCCATAAATACGCAAAATCTTTACACATTGCCCTGTTACTTATTACTATCTTCAAATCTTTTGGCTTATCATGGCTGCAGGTAGTGATTTAATTATATTAATTTGATAGTAACAGTCGCACATTCGGTATCTCCAATCGAACCGGTTCATTCAACTCTACAACTTATAATAATTTATGCTCCAATTACAATGTACAATATCAGTTGTAAACCTTAATGAATAATTTACTGCTCAAAATTATGGAAACTCATTTTATAAGAGTATCGTATTGAAGCAATACGAAAGGGTAAGGGATTTCCCTGCCACTTTAAATCCGGCCCTACGTTTGTTTGGACTAAAATCTTTTCGGCCAGAAGGATTAAACTTTTATTACGATGTGACAACCCTAGCTAGCTCAACCAAGACAAGAATTACTAAGATTGTCTTTTCATGTTGCAGAATTATAATGAAATGTTCGAACGTTAATTATGTATCTATAAAAACAATATGTCTTTTTATATTATATAATTTTTAAAAGGCTGAAAATTGCTACAATATTAACTATGGATAAAAGCTAGATAAATAAGCTCATCATTGTGTCATTGAAAGGGTAGAAATAGATGCCACTTATGCTGCAATTCAACTACTTCATTTCTAACCTAGGATCTGCTAGGGATCGTCCTTATCATCATAACCTCACAAATTCCAACTTCGAAAAACTTATATGGCATTTCTTAAACTGAAAAATCTTATAAAGCGGTTTGGCTGGCCTGAATAAAAAATCAGGACGCTATGATTCAAAACCCAAGCAGATATTAAAGAGGCTCACAGACATCCAAATTGTTGAAAAATATAGTTTAAATACAATATGTCAAGGTAGTTTTTAGTTTCTAGAATAGATTTTAGACTACAAGTGACAACCCTAGCCTAACCGCAACAGTGTCACGTGGCTCGTGGCCAAATTCGGCGAAATTCGGTTACCACGATACTGTGCAATTATTTGCTAAGTGTTTCAAAATGAACTGTATCTGTGGCCCTTAATATATAGTAGATATATAGCAGAGTATCTAAATATAGAACTTGAGTTAATAATAAATAAATACGCCCAAAATTACGCGTAAAGTATAGATACCAAGTATTGTGTTATGGGTATCAAACTGCGACTTTTTGGGCTCAAAAACACCTGACCTTGGCAAAAAATATTTCTGGACCACTCAATAATTTTCCTCGGTGTGAGGGTCGAACCCACTACTACTCGTTTTAAAGTCGGCTTCTTAACATACCACACCAGTAAGGTAAAATTGTATGTATAAAACTCAATAAATACACAAAGAATCCTACAAAAAACTGTATTTTTCAATGTACATTTTTCTCGGCACTCGTTCAGTGTAAACATTCCGAAAATATACACACCGCCCACGCCTTTGCCGAGTACCGGATAGCACTTAAAACTTGCAGACTTATACAAGAGTATGTGAAGAAAGTATCGCGTTACCGATTCTAGTTTTACAATTCAGGAAAATAATCTGAGGGTACATTTGACGACGGAGTGATGAAACCGAAAGAAAGATTATTACTTTTTTTATTGCGGTGAATGGCGAGACGAGCATGCCATTCGCCTGATGGTAAGCGATACGACCGCTCATGGATGGAATTATAAAGCAATGCTTAGCATGCCACTGCGCTCGCCATTCTGAGACATAAGATGTTAGGTTTCAATATATCCAGTAGTTAGTCTGGCTACAATATCCTTCTAACCGGAACACAACAGTGCACTTACACTAGTGATTGGCGGGAGAAATAGATATTGCGGTGGTACCTACCCAGGTCGCCTCTTACGTATAAGGGACCAACCAATAGTAATCAAAGGAAGAGTAAATTAGTAATTAAGGATCGTATGAGAATTACAGACTCTCGAGGTCAAAGAAAATGAAAGAAGATGGGAGGTGTCCAATAATGGGTCGTATACAACTATCGAACACCAAAAGACCATACGACGGTCTATAACCTACAACCACTATACTTGGGCTTCTAGTTCCAAAACATTATCTTCCCAGTCAGAAAGTATTAAAAATAAAAATATTAAAAATACCAATTCCAAAGTAATAACTTGGGAACATAATAAAACTAAGCTAAACGCGAGGGGATGAGGATGGACAAATGAAACAGAAACGAGCAAGTTTTAATTGAAACCGGTCGTATTCGATGGACGTGGCGATCCGACGCAATCAAGATCTTATATTAAACTAAACTTGTGCTTCAATGAGGATGCATAATTTGTTTTCTTTTGCTGTAGTTTTTATTGGTCCAAAGCAGATGATAGTAAATACGGTGCAGGTAAAGCCAAGCGAAAGATCGTTATTAAACCTGACTATAAATATAACTGAATTGCTTGATTTCGAGCGTCGCGAATTCTGATACGATAGCATAAGCAACTAGGGGCCCGGCCCGGCTTAGTCCGATTACAAGGTTAGATATATAAATGAAAACGAACATATAAAAGATAAATCAATACACTCAATAGTGATATACTATACATAGTCCTAACTTCACACTCAGATCAAGTTCTGTGTCGTGGGTATCAGAAATTACAAGCTTGTTTTCGGGCTCACATACACCTAAATCCGAATGAATAACCGAATCAAATGCTCGTGGATCACACAAACTCCAAATTAGCCAGCCAGTATAAAAAAATAAGTAACCCATTCGTTGTTGGTTGGCTAGATTTTATGTTTACTTTTAATATTGTTGTTGTTGGTAGATCGCTTGATTTCTCGGACGTCACTTAAGGTGTCCACTGAAAATAAATAAATACACCCAACACCCAACAGTCACATACATAGTCCTGACCCCACACTAAGATCGAGTCTTGTGTCGTAGGTATCAGGAACTACGAGAGACTTTTCGGTCTCACAAACACCCAGACCTGAAACAAATAAATAATAAATACACCCAACAGTCACATACATAGTCCTGACCCCACACTATGATCGAGATGTGTCGTGGATATCAGGAACTACGAGAGGCTTTTCGGTCTTACAAACACCCAGACCTGAAACAAATACCTGTGGTTCACACAAATATTTGTTTCGGTGCGAGGATCGAACCCGCGGCCTCTTGTTTCCCAGCCGGCATCTAACCAACTGCGTCACGGAGGCTGTCAAAATCAGTGTTGTGTCTTGGTTTACACCACATCACAACTTACGCTGAGTGGACACCTACCGATCACAGCCGCAACCGAACATTTTTTTAATATTTCGTATTGTTTATTTTAACCATGTTTGTGTATGTTAAAACTGTAACAAATAAACCGTTTTTCTTTCTTTCTATTTAATGCAAAAATATTGTATCTCTGATTTGGAGTTCACGAAAGACCTTTAAACACGCCATAGGCTGTAAAAGTACATTCGTATCGATTCTAAACCAATTTAGGATCTCCATCCCTCAGCGTAGTCGCCCACTGACCTATAAACAATTTAATTATATCAATAGATTTGCACATTAGTTCCCGAAGCCGAAGTCGTTCGGTTGCCTGAAATCGATTTAGTTATTTTAGTCCAGTAGCTAGTCGCTCTATTAGAGGCTTACATAAGAATAAGAATATTAATTTATTGACACACAAAAGGTTGAGTATTCAAATGCACTGTTGTGTTTCGGTGTGAAGGACATTATAGCCAGAGTAACTACTGGACATGATGAGACTTAACATCTTATGTCTGATGATGGCGAGCGCAGTGGAATGCCAAGCATTACTTTGTAATTCATGGTGTTGTTTAGTTTTGCTTGCCATGAGCGGTCGTAACTCTTACCATCAGGCGAATGGCATGCTCGTCTCGCCATTCAATAAAATAAAAATAAAAAACTTGGCTAAGAATCATATTTGATTAGAATTTGGTTGTTTGTGAGACTGAAAAGTCTCTCGTAATTTCTGATACGTACAACATAAGATAGGATCTTAGACACAACATACACCAAATTTAGCAGTTCACATACAAGAAATTATATTAAAAAAATGATAATTTAAAAAAATACAAAAAATAGCATGACTTATAAAATTACAGTGACACCTAAATGAACAAAAAATAATAATAAATAGAGTAAAAAGGAAAAACAAATAAAAATTAAAATCTCAATCGCATCCCATTATTGACTTGTGGATAGATTTTGAAAGTTTAGTCAGGGAGTCAGCATGCACATCAATAATATCACTGCATTCATTTATAGCCCATATACGTCCCACTGCAGGGCACGGGCCTACTCTACAATCGAGGGAATCGATTGAGAGTGGTTAGGCCATATTGTCCACCACGCTGGCCTAGTGCGGGCGGCGGACTTACATACCGTAGAAATTGTTTAAAATCGCTACGGTATTCAGGTTTCCTCACGTTGTTTTCCTTCACCATTAAAGTGCGTGGTGATTGATTATCAATACACACATAACTCCGAAAAGTCAGAGGTGTGCCCTGGAATTATTAATTTACACAAATTATAAAAGCTGCAATTTAACAGGGGGCCCCCAAACTAGGCAGAGCCTGTATCTTGGGGACCAGTACGTGTCCATTGTATTTGTTTTAGTTTTCTCACATAGTGTTGCTCTTAACATAATGGTTATATTATAAATTAAATTTTAATGAAGTTAAGTACTTAAGTTTAAACTTATATTCTATCAAAATATTAATAGTTATTATTACTTTGCCTTAATTTTACCTTACAATTTATATATAATATTATTACAATTTATATATTATAACACACATGATATTACACTAATGAAATTAACTTTAATTTTCCACTTTAGCTTAATTAAATAAAAAAGCTATTTGCAACGTTAACAAATTATAGTAATGAGTGAAGCTAATACTAGCGTAGTGTTTTATATTCTCTTTGCTAATACCGCGTTAGCTAGAAATATAAAAGCAAGTGTGAAACGTGTTCTGTAACCGACTTTTGACCTTTTGTAATGTTATTCCACCCACACACACACACAAACATAGAATATTACATACAGATCCTATTTATTTTGGTTTTCTAATTTATTTCTCTATTACCCATTAAAAATGTTATCAATTATTTATAAATGAGAAATTAACTCCAGAATACAATTTTACATGAATACAAATTCACGCCCGTTTCTGAAAGGGAAGCCAGAGGTGTTACGCAGTTTCAGGATTTATTCCCGTCTCAATATGTGATTGAAGCGATATTATTGGAGACACAAATTACTACTATTTGTAGTCTGTAGCCCCCGGTGTACCGTGTAGGCCCATTTCGTATCAGTACCTATTATAAATATAAAATGTTTGTGCGGCCCACACATATTTCTTTCGGGTCTAGGTGTTTGTGAGACCAAAAAGTCTCTCGTGCTTCTAATACCTTCGATACAAGACTTAATTGATCTTAATGTGGGGTCAGGACTATGTCTGTGACTGTTGGGTGTATTTATTTATATCTTATCCTTTTTTACTATCCAAAAACACTACCTACTTCTGTTTTCGCAGCAAGATATTCACTGTCTTGATAACCGTTACACACAACAACAAAAGGCTTTCCAAAGCCGTAAACAAAATATCAAACTCATGTTCCATTCACATCGGTATTTAACCGGGTTTATCCGGCTATACCCGGATAAACGGTAGCTTATTATGACCGTATGTCATCCGGGTGTGTTTTGTTAACGCTGTTAATTAAGCAGGGTAAACAAATGTAGCCATGTTGTGTTTGCTTAGCTATTCTGTCGGGTGGGTAAATATTGGTCGTAGGTTTGATTCGAGGGGGTGATAAAATGTCAATTATTGTATCTTTAGTCTAGTGGCAGCACGTATTGGAGAGTCGCGGATTCGATATCCAGGTCGGGCAATCTTGAGGAAATGTTTTAGGTTAATAAACTATAATTGTTAAGTGATTAATATTTAATCTGCTCTGCAACAAAGTAGCAATTTATGTATTGTAAACTATTTTTAACTAGAGTTTCTCGCCCTTTCTTGCAGATATTTATTTTATTTATTTATTCACATAAAATCCACAGCCCTTAATACTACTATAATACAACTGGGTTACCTATCTTACGGCCAATAACGGATTTACGAATGAAAATGAAAATGAAAAATGAATATGAAATGAAAATCACAATTCTCTTTCAAATCTGGAGTTAAAGTAAAAAAAAAATCCAAATTATGTGTAACATTTTTATGGGTTCAATATTCAGGAGGAAATAAAACGGCGTATTTTCTATAAAAATAATAGTACGTACGTCAGTTTCATTTCCACGAGCCTCAACTGAATGGAGCGGCTTCCTTCAGCGTCCTCGCTAGAAAAACAAGTGACACATTTATACCTGTGGGAGCTATGTCGTTCTACAGTTCTGTCTACCATCTGACTGGTAAAAGTGATTTTTATAATTCATATGAATATGGCGAAGATAGGGTAATATCTTTATTAGCTATATTCGAATATATTCACGATAAAAATATTAATTAATCGTTATAGTTTGGTTCGGTTGTAAGTACTCCTCCAAAAAATAAAATATTAGTCATAGAAATAATCTAAAAATGAATTAAAAGGGAAATGTTCCATAAAAAAACAAAAATTCGGAACAACAGGAAAACACGCCACACAACAGTAGGTTTTGTTGTTAACATTTTTGCCGATTTAAATCATGGGTAGAACCAGTCAATGTAACGTTTTTCAATTTCCATTCCATCTAGGAACATCTACATAATACCTCTAACCATTAAATAATTTGTTTAAAATCCATTTGTAACACAATAACCAAAAGATTCCAGCGATTCTAACACCCCAAACCCAAATATATACAAAAGAACGCTACAATTGCAAAAAGAACTTTACTGGTGGTAGGTCTCTCATATCTATATCTATATCAGCCCATATACGTCCCACTGCAGGGCACGGGCCTACTCTACAATCGAGAGAATCGATTGAGAGTGGTTAGGCCATATAGTCCACCACGCTGGCCTAGTGCGGGTTGGCGGTGCGGTCTCTCATATGTGAGAGGCCATCTGGGTAGGTACCACCGCAATGTCTATTTCTCCCGTGAAACAACAGTGCGTAAATGCACTGTTGTGTTTCGGATTGAAGGACATTGTAGCCAGAGTAACTACTGGACATATTGAGACTTAACATCTTATGTCTCAGGATTGCGAGCGCAGTGGAATGTTGCTACTGTTTATGAGCGGTCGTATCGCTTACCATCAGGCGAACGGCTTGCTCGTCTCGTCATACATTGCAATAAAAAAAAAATAAAAAGAAAAAAAAGAACAGTGTCCAACTGCTTCATAAATGATTTATGGGATGCGAGACGAGCATGCCATTAGCCTGATGGTATGCAATAAGACCGCTCGAGACAGAAGCAAAACCAAACAACACTATGAATTACAACGCAATGCTTAGCATTCCACTGCGCTCGCCATCCTGAGACATAAGATGTTAAGTCTAATTATCTCCAGTAGTTACTCAGGCTACAAAGTCCTTCAAACCGGACAGCAATAGTGCGTTTACACTGCTATTTGGTGGGCGAAATAGACATTGCGGTGGTACCTACCCAGGCGGACTCTCACATATTAGAGACCTACCAATGAATGACTAGAATATTATGGAAATCAATAGACAAGTGTATCTTGTAGTCGCTTTCCGTACCGGTCGGTTATCTTTGTCGGCCACCGTTCACTGACCATCCCCCGTCCCCGGACAATGGCTATTATGCATTATCAGAACAAGGCCTAGTTGATGTGACTATTCTTTGTATTTTGTTCTGTTTTTGCTGAGATTATTTATAAGTATACAACATTCATTTGCATGGATAAGTTCAAGTTTGATGTTCGAATAGGTAGGCAGAGGTAAAATTAATGCCATGGTCGCTTATTTAAACCCCAAAATATGAACCTATTGCTACACCGGGCATGAAATTCAGTCATGGCAACTCATATTATAGGGTTTTTCAAACCAATTTCTTATTAAGTATATTCCTTTTAACGCTTATAGCGAATAATAAAAGTCAAGTATTCATATTTATTCCTAACCTCTAATATCATTAAATTTAATAAACAAAAATCACGTATACCTTTATAAATAAAACATAATTGTAGTAATTTAATATTACGAAGTAAGCAAAGCTCTTCCAATAAGTCTTTTAGGGAAACTAAACCTTGACTCAAAGTGAAAGATCTCAAAATAGATTGTACCAGGGGATAATTCGAAGACGCTTCAGTAATATAAAAGGAGGTGCTGATAGACTAAGAGACAGGAGACCACTCACGTTACATTAAACAGGCTGTGTTTCTAAGCATATTTTTACAGCCGGAAAAATGGTTCATCACTTTGAACCTTAAGTCTTAGTGAATTTGACCCATAGCGGGACGCAAAGGGATATCTACCATAATTATAAGTTGGAATAACATTAGGTACTTAGTCATCATGTTACATATTGTAAAATAAAGGTACTTAAATTGTAACAGTCACTGAGCGGATGACTAATACCTCAGTCCGCCCCCTGACCACGAAAGCTGTAAAGCAATCGAAACGTTGGGAAGTTAAAAAATGTAAAGGTAAAAAAAACCAAATCGCGATAAAATCCGTAAAAAATATTTATGTTTTTATTTTATTTTTTTATTTAATTATTGTTTTTTTATTTCAATATTATGTCTTATTTGTGTCGCAGGCTCCTCGGCTAGTCGGAAGCGTGCCGAGGAGAGGCTAATAGATGTTTCATTTTGTTTTCCCCCGTATATATTGCGTACACACTCGCACTTCCTTTAAGGGGTGTTACAAGTTTCACTTTACGTCTGAACCAGTTGTGCGGGCTTGTAAATGTTATATGCCACAACTCGTGTTTTTCAACATATTACTGAAGTTAAATTGTTGATTATTATTTTTTTATCTAATTTTTTGAAAAACAGCACCATTCCTTAAAAATGTTTAAGTAAAATAAAATATTAAAATTGATATGAAAAGTTTTTAATGTAACCAAAAATATTTTATTTTATTTTCCACAAAGACTGCACTTCACCTACCATCAGATCGTGATTGTCGTCAAATTGACGTTTTAACAAATTAAAAAAAAAACCGCTGTTTTTGTACCGAAAAGTACAGTATTTTCTGATTTGGAACAAGTAGAGCCACGCTTTTTTAGGAGACTGTCCCGCCCTCACACCCGCCACTGCAACTCCTGTAAGCCAGGATCAACAGTGGCACGCATATTAATGACACTGAGCATTGAAGCTCAGCGCGTCTCCGGGAATGTCTAACTTGTCTTTAACCCGCAACGAAATCAATCAAAAAGTTAAATTAATAGGAGGAGTTGGAAATAAATTATTGTCCACTTCCCTCCCTAATAAAGCGGGTGACAAAACAATGAACTAAAGAGGCAAACAACCTCGCATAAAGACATTTACAGCCAGAGAAGCCAGCTGTAAAGCACCACGGAATAGTGATTATTACATTTAAATGGGACCTAATATGTAAGCTGTTATACTTGATTCCAATAATAGGTATGGCAAAATCGCCGGAAAGCACGGAAATTCTTCCTAGTCTCCACAAGGTCCATGTAGTATACAACACCAGATGTTATTTGCATACTATCTAGCATGGTTTTACGCTCATTCTGCCAAAGACTACACTCCCAAAGTACATGATGCGCGGACTGCTCATATTCGCAATAAGGTGTTGAACATGAGCACGCAGGCGAATCAACGAGCTTAAATGAGTACAGTTTAGACTTAAAGTTACCATGGCCCGTAAGAAACTGTGATACGTAATAATCGATATCTAGCCAAGTCTTTGTCAAACGATCACGCACGCATGGAAAATATTGGTATAGATGCCGACCCTTCAAAGATACCTCCCACGCTTGAGCACGCAAGAGCCACGCTTGTCAGTCATGACTCAGCATAAATGGGCAGGCTCGTCCGGGGCGGTACCACTGTCTCACATGAAATCAAATACAAATACAAATACACCCAACAGTCACATACATAGTCCTGACCCCACACTAAGATGGAATCTTGTGTCGTGGGTATCAGAAACTAAGAGAGACTTTTCGGTCTCACAAACACCCAGACCCGAAACAAATACCTGTGGATCACACAAATATTTGTTTCGGTGCGGGGATCGAACCCGCGGCCTCTCGTTTCACAGCCGGCGTCTAACCAACTGCGCCACGGAGGCTGTCAATCGACAGCTTAGTCGTCGCGTTTCGTTCTGTGATTGAGGATGCCAAATGCACAATTCCCCTTACAACTTCCCGTCCTTTTTCCTTCTGCTCTCTGCCTTATTTGATGGGCCGGCATCACATCCATGTTCCTGTGAGCAGTGATCACTTGATCAGTGACCTCTTAGCTCGTTTGCCGAAGCTATGCAATAAAAACATACCGACGTCACAAGTGCTTTCCTACTCTAATCCCTGGTGTATATGAATGTACATATTCATTCCTTATTCGTTTATTTTTAAGTATCAGCGCTCGTGAATCAGTGTTATTTCTTTCAAGCAATTTTACCAACAAACGTAACGTCCACCTACTTCAGGTTGCGCCCACGTTTATTATGCTTCGTACCGGGATTGAACCTAGCAATTACGATATTTCACGTAATCTTTAAATATAAATACAGCTCGATAGAGAATGATGTGCGCCTATTAATCTGTTTTCATTTATAAATCGGTTTTTCACGGGAAATGTTTTATACTGCGTCATCAGGCATCGTCACACATAAATTATTAACTACACAGCCACGCCAAAAATATTCTATGTGTAATGTTATATCTGTAATCCTTATTCTTACATGTTTTTTTATATGGCTAAAACGCACTCTTCATATAGTAGTAGGTCACACGATTTATACGAAAATATGAATGACAATGCAGGAAAAGTCTTTCCATCGTTTAATTTAAACCACAAAATTATACCCTTTAATTAACGAGAACTCTATGGTCCAAAATACCCAATAACTATTACAAGGGTTAAAGTGTCGGGTGAACCATATCACACGGTCACAGCGCTTCCTCAGTGCAGATAACATGGGAAGGGTTAAATGATCGGATTTATTAAGAAAGGGTCTGGGGGTATCGATAAAGACGAATTAAAAGAATAAATCTATTATGTGAAGAACATCACAAAGATCTTTGTTTGATTTTGACCCTGACGGAACTATTCCCACATACATAAAAGATAATATGATAGGTACATAACCAAAATAAGCTACGTCATCACATTCAGAGCAAAAACAAGATTGTTGATCACACGGAACATTAGGAAGAAAATAAGAGGAAATGACGTAACAATACAGCATCAAACGATGGCGACATCTACTTCCTGTTCGCCTTAGACTCTTCTATGATCTTTGTAAATATTGAGTTACAATGTACCCTACTACCATAAAAATATTGTCATAAATATTACAAAATGAGTGTATTGAGTATTGATCAAACAGCCACACATACAGAAATAATTTGTACCAAAGACTGATTGTTATTTCTTATGTCTTAAATCCCAATCTCAAGTTAACATGCATTTTATTGCGTTTAGTGTATTTTTGGAACAGAATTATTACTTTAAAAGGATATTTTTGTACATAAAAGATCTTAAATGTTCTTTTTTAGCTTCTGAATTGAGTTTTGTTAAAATAGTAGACGCTGCACGGGTTGAAACCAACATCTCACCAGAAATATAGTCCATTAAATATAAGTTATAAGATTTCAGCAGAAACGGAGCGTATATAACCCTCCTCTTCCCCGGGGAGGAGCAATAAAGACAATGCCTAACTCTTAACGTCAACTGAGGAAAATATCCGTTGGCCAGCTTCCAACATACATAAACATGTATATAGATATCCACAGACCGCTTGGTAAATGGGCCTCGTGTAACTGAATTTTATTCCCAATCAAAGGTCGACGACTTTCGGATTTGGGGTCGGAAATTGAAACCCAAAACTAGGAATAGGTTAGATGTTTTTGATATTCGCAACGCGAACCTTGAAGAAGTAACGGTTTAGGTGTCGCATTTCGTTAGTGAGATTTCCGGATATTATTCTTTCGATTTTCTTTCTTTATCCCTTTTTTTGGAGGCGAAAGCCTATAAAAAGTTGGATTATGGATAAAGGAGATGTAGGGATATGTGCTTTTTTGTATTATTGCGTTGCATGGCCATACGAGCATGCCATTCGCCAGTTGGTAAGCGATACAACCGCTCATGGACAATAGCAAAACCAAACAAAACCATGAATTACAAGGCAATGCTTGGCATTCCACTGCGCTCGCCATCCTGAGACATAAGATGTTAAGTCTTAATATGTCCAGTAGTTACTCTGGCCACAATGTCCTTCAAACCGGAACACAACAATGCATTAACACTGCTGTTTGTCGGGTAATAGACATTGCGGAGGTACCTACCCAGGGGGCCTCTCACATATGAGAGACCTACCACCAGTAAAACCAGTGTGCGGGTTGTATAGTGTGGAATATTGTTTTGTCTTCACAACAGTGTCAAAAAACATGTGATGGTATGCAATGCAATATAAATAGCAGTATACGTTTTTTAATCATTGTTACATCGTGATTATAAATCATTTTACATCAAACCAACATAATATGCTCATTTTATGCTCCAATAAAGCCAGGAACTAAGAAGTGACAAGATAATAATTTTATAATAATATATGCCCTAAATAAATTAATCTGAATATTTTTGCGGTACAAAACACTTTCAAGAAGATTTATGACGACAAAATTAGTTCGCTGATGTGCGAACCGCGATAAGCAAGTAGCAACTTGGCAAAGTTATATTTAAACTCTCAGCTTGGATGTAACTGATTCTGAATAAATTGCTTTTCAGTTTGGATCCTTGGATTAAGTGTTTGCTTCCTAGTTAATTATTTATTTGCATGTAGTTTCATTATATAGTCTTGCCCTACATCTTCACTAGCTTCTGTGACCTTATAACCGAAAGATTTTGTTGTACTTGTATTTTTATCAGCCCATACACGTCCCACTGCAAGATACGAAACTATTCTACAATAGAGAGTACGATTAAGAGGGGTTAGGCCGTATAGTCCACCACGCTCGCCTAGTGTGGGTTGGCGGACTTTACATACCACAGAAATTATTATAAATCACTATGGTATGCAGGTTTCCTCACAATGTTTTCCTTCACCGTTACAGTGCATGGTGATTGACTCTCAATACACACATGACTCAGATATGTGCCCTCGTATTTGAACCCACGACCACCATGATCATGTTGGCAGTCGCGTCTGGTCCGTTTACCAAGGGCCTCCACGCAATTAACTAAAAGATAATAAGATTATATACTGTTTTTTGGCGCCAGTAGGCAAAGTCAAGGATACTAACCCAGACGATATGGGGCCTGGGCAATACGTGTTATTGTAGCAATAACATAATTCTCGTCTATTTTCCCTTCCATTTTTCCATATTATAGAATTAAGGTCTCTACAAAAATTATGGAATTACCAAACTTTTTCGAATAATTTTGATAATACGCACCAGGGATTAGGCGATTCCCATCACGCACCCCAAATGTAACTAATGTAATAACATTCACTTTGTTTTTGCTGGAGACAACATACGGGGAACATATTTTTCTTCATTATCTTAAAAGCCTTCGTGTAACAAGTTAAGCCGTTCCCGGTACCACTGCCTTACAAATATAAGGTTAGTTGCTATTATTTTTTTTTGCAAAAAGCGTGAAGTTTTTGGTTAAAAATTAGCCTTTGGCTGTATCTAGATTATAGAGCATGCAAAAATCTTGTCGATATACAATAATTGTTCTATTTGACAGCCTCCGTAGCGCAGTTGGTTAGACGCCGGCTGTGAAACGAGAGACCGCGGGTTCGATCCCCACACCGAAACAAATGTTTGTGTGATCCACAGGTATTTGTTTCGGGTCTGGGTATTTGTGAGACCGAAAAGTCTCTCGTAGTTTCTGATACCCACGACATAAGACTGGACCTTGGTGTGGGGTTAGAACTTTGTATGTGACTGTTGGGTGTATTTATTTATTTATTATTTATTGCAGTGTCAACAGAGATGAAAGTAATAAACCCTATGTTGGATTTATACCAATTATCATTATTATATTCAGTCGTGGTAAACAAACCAATACTCAAATTTTGGATATTATGACAACTTTGAAAATACAATACATAAACTCACGCCTTTTTTCCAGGGGTAGGCAGAGGTGTTACCAGGACATCCACATTTCGCCTTGTATGTTTCACGAGCAAACTTACGCCATATCGAGCTTTGAAAATCTTCTAAATTATTCCAAAACCATTCCAAGAAGTAGTTTCATCGTCTAATTAAAACTATAAACACGATCAGCAGTTCTCAAGGCGTTAAAAACAAACAAACGATCAGTGAAACAGAATTCCCCCTTGTTTTTAAGTCATTTGAAAACCACCAAAAGGCAGAAGGTGACACAAAGTTAGGAGAACTCAGTACAGTTTTAATCCCGGAAAAAGCGACGTTCCCCAAGGATGGTATCCAGGGCAAACAAATAGAATCACTGGTACTAGATTTGAAATTTCGCTCGTCCACAGAGTTGAATCCAGATGGATGACGCAATACCTTTGAAAAGAGAAGTTGACTTATTTATTATCATTTTTATCGAAAGGTTATTTTATAAAAAAATCGTGCTTTGACGTCATCTTCTACTGAAGAAGTTCTAAGCTGCGTGGGTGCGAAAGTGAAAGCAAATCTGCCACTACACTAAAATAATATCTTAATTATTTTACCACCAATTTTAATATTGTTTTATATTAATCTTTGGTAGTAAAGTTTACCTATTTGCAGTGTATAGATAATTAAATACTGTTTAAAATTATAAATAAATACATCCAACAGTCACATACATAGTCCTGACCCCACACTAAGAGTCTGAGTGTTCGTGAGACCGAAAAGCCTCTCGTAGTTCTTGATACCAACGATATAAGACTCGAGCTTAGTGCGGGGTCATGACTATGTACGTAACTGTTGGGTATATTTAGTTATTTAATCCAAGCTTTTGGACACGTGAAATTGCGACATCTATTTATACTTATTTCTGTAAGTCTGAGATGCAATACCGAGAGCCCGTGCACAAAGCTTCCCGTATCATTGATGTGGACCGAGATCTGAATAAACCTTTGCATTTTCAAGCATGTTGAAATCTTGTTTGGCTCTTTTTACCGGAATGTTTTGCTGGAATGGTTCGCGTCTTATGAAGTTTTGAGAATTCCGGTATGCTGTGCTGAATTTGTGAGGTTGTCAGGTGTCTTTATATGTTTGTATTTACCTTTATAGGCCGTCTAAGTCTTCTATCGCCGAAAATACTGTTGTCAAAACAATAACAATAGTTTTTCTCACATATCAAGCGCACTCTTAACTCATTAGTTTGTGTAGGATAAAGAGGCGTGTAAAGACATCTAACACTATCCGAATTGATACAGCAGTTATATGAAGTAATTTAATTTAGTCTTTGTAAAACTCTATGTTGAGGCAAAATTGTTTTGAGTCTCTAATATCATACTAACGATCTAGTGATATTGGTTATTGGAGTTCTAGAATCGATTTGATAGACTTTACTTTCTTTTCGTCGTTCTTTATTTCACAATAGATTCTTGTTACAGCTAGGCTAGCTCTCCTAGTAAAAATTGAGTTTAAAGTCCAAAATTTTTATCCAATTTTGAGCTCTTGTGCACGACGAAATATTTACTAACATCCCAGAAAAAAATACAAGAATAAAGCGTCGTTTTATCAGGAACCCATTTCACGGTCAACGTGTCAAGATTATTATAGGGGTGAAAATATCAAACATCCCCAGATCCGATCCGTAGGTCAAGCAGCGCTTTGCTCTATTTATACCGCGGCCTTGTCACCGTCTTTAAATCATTCACTTTAGAACCAATAAAGATTGGACTTGTGCTATGGATTTTACTAAATCAAGAATCTCCTATTTTTCTTCGTCTACTTAAGTGGGATGGTGAAATGTGATTATTAAGATGACTAAGAGCTGCGATATAATATGTTATTTAGTTGGCGGACTGTCTCGGTGGCGTAGTTGTACTACGTAGGATTACAAAGCTGAGGTCTGGGGTTCGAATCCCGGGTTGGGCAAAGTGATATTGGATTTTTCTATTCATTGTCAGCCTGGAATCAGAAACCAGTGCCCGATATAGCGATGGGTTCGCCCCCTATCACATGGTGAGACGTAACATACAAGGCGAAATGTGGGTGCCCTGATGGCACCTCTGCCAACACCTGCTGGGAAAAAGGCGTGAGTTTATGTATGTATGTGGTTGGCAGGAAGAAGAAAATTCTAGTTACGACTTTCGAAATTGAGAAATTATATATTTTGAATTTCGATCTTACGTAGGTAGGTAATAAATATTGCTCACCGTTTAGTGTTTTCACTTACGGTCAAGGAAATATTGTCAAGAAATCTGCATGTTTTTAGAATATTTATATGTATGTGAGGTCTACCTACTTTTATTAGGCCAGCGTGGTTGTTTGGAAGGCGGTAAATCCTGGTCTTTTGTTCCTGCTACCCTCCCTCGAACACGCAAAAAAGCTTAAGGAGCTTTTTCATGAAAAAATGATGACTCTTGTGAAATAAAACTAATTTTGACGGTTTTTATAGGGGAATTGGTTTATTTTTTGCAACTTCCCGACGTTTCGATTGCTTCACAGCTTTCATGGTCACGGGCCGGACTCACCTTACTTTCAAATTAAACGAATTCCGCGGTAAAATCCGTAAAAAAAGGTTTTATTTCATGTGTAACATTCGAGTAAATCTAAGAAACCACTCTCAATCGATTCTCTCGATTGTAGAGTAGGCCTGTGCCCAGCAGTGGGACGTATATGGGCTGATACAGACAGATACAGATTATTACCGTTGTAAGTTTAAATTAAATAACTATAATAACAACCGCCCATGGGGTTAAAATTAACGCTCGTATTTCATCTAAACAGATCAAATCAGTTTAAAACTTGACCAATTTGAACCCTTTGAAGTTGTTAAAGTTCAGAAGGGTTCTCATTATGCACGGCGGTGTAAAGGCATTTAACTCTATCGCGGATCGAACCCGAGGTCAGGGTCAAGGGGAGGGCAGGGCGTATTCATGGGAGGGGTTGGAAAAGAGGATAAGTTCCATAGTTCGTAAAGGGCAGCTGTATTATGCAGATGGTTAGGTGTTAGGATGGTTAATTGCGGGCTTAACGTATTGTGAATGTGAATTTACTTGCTCTTATGCGATACCTCAGTGAGTTTTGGGCTTAAGGTCTTCTATATGCCTTTGCATAAACTTATATGTTATGGTATTTAACTCGCCGCCTATCGTTGTCTTTATTATGGATTTCTACTTTGTTTTATTTTGTTTTTTATTGCACAAGTCCGTCAAACGAGTGACAGGTCACCTGATAAATAATAATAAATAAATACACCCAACAGTCACACAAATAGTCCCGACCCCACATTAAGATCAATTAAGTCTTGTGTCGCAGGTATCAGAACTACGAGAGACTTTTCGGTCTCACAAACACCCAGACCCGGAAGAGATATTTGTGGGCCGCACAAACATTTCTCTCGGTGCGGGGATCGAACCCGCGGCCTCTCGTTTCACAGCCGGCGTCTAACCAACTGCGCCACGGAGGCTGTCACCTGATGGCAAGTGATCACAGCCCATGAACATCCACAACGGGTCATGAATGTGCTGTCGGCCTATCAAATCGGGAGGAAATCGGAAAGGAAAATCGAAGGACAATAGCGTAGCTCTACTATTTATAAATACGACTAATATTACGGTGCCAGTTAACTCATAGATATAGCTGTTAAAGCAAATATGCTGGAGTTTACTATATCTAAAGCGCCCCATACTACGTATATGTATGTACATACGTCCCAATGGGAAACAAACCCACCTAGATTTTGAGCCTGCATTCGTAAATCAAGTTTATCGGTTCATGACAACCAGTGTGCCAGTGGATGTAGACCTCTCCTTTGCCCACAATATGTATCGTGTTCTACTGTATGCAAGGGTCGAGCTACTGGACAGTCAAATGTCCGTCAATTTGTACTAACACGTTGTATGGCCGTAAGCGTTTCCTACAGATTTAGGAAGTCTCAAATGGACGTTGGTGTGAATGTCGGGTTGAAAACGGAGGTCGTGTGTTCGATCTTTGTAGAGGTGACTTTTAGTTACCTAAGATTTTTAAAGATTTGTTTAATCTATGCATTTCTAGTTCAGTATTGTGGACTAAGGTACAATTCCTGGTGGTAGTGTATTCATTCGTTTCCGTCTGATTTATTTTAGTACCTCGCGTGATAGTCCAAGCGAAATAACTTACCATCCGGGGAATATTATAGTAACTTTCAAATAACTTTTTAAAAAAATCCAGTAATTATTTTAGTATAAAAATATTTAACAGCAAAAAAGCTCAACTTTAACCTTTCAGTATTACGACGTACCTAATACCAAGCACTTTATCTATAAAGAAAACATCGTCATTCAGTATACGGTAGAGATTTTTGGAAGTTCTATGTCACTTAAATTCCCGCGTAGTCGAAATACCCCACCGCGAAGGACTATAGTCCATACCTCAAGCTATCTTACGGCGAGTCGAACATGCCATTTACCTGATGGTAAGCGATACGACCGCTCATGGACAGTAGAAAACCAAACACCGTGAATTACAAGGCAATGCTTGGCATTCCACTGCGTTCGCCATCCTGATACATGTGTTAAGTCTCATTATGTCCAGTAGTTACTCTGGCTACAATGTCCTTCAAACCGGAACACAACAGTGCATTTACACTGCTATTTGGCATAAATGTATAAACTCATTGGTAGAGGTGTGTCAGTACGTGTATGTGGCATATATGTCAATAAAACTCATTCGTAAAGGTTTCATACAGTACGCGTATATCTAATATCGAACAACATTCTCGACAGGTGACAAGAATAGTCCACAATACCCACCCCGTCACACCACCCCCGCAAACATTGGACTGTGGACACAATTTATCGGACAAATGTTTGGACCAATCAACGTGATTGTATCTCGGTTAATAATTAAATACTGGTGGAGGTTTTATATATTTTATATGAGAAGGGTTTTGGATATTGTGTATATTGAATAATTGACAGCATCCGTGGCACCGTTAGTTAGACGCCAGCAGTGAAACGAGAGGCCACGGGTTCGATCCCCAAACCGAGACAAATATTTATGAAGCCCACAAGTATTCGTCTCGGCTCTGGGTGTTTGTGAGACCGAAAAGTCTCTAGTAGCTTCTGATACCAACAACACTTATCTCTTACTATGGGCTCATAACCATTTGACTTTTGGTTAAAATTCACACAAAGCGAATTGCCCAACCTGGGATCTAAAACCAAACTTTCAAGGTTCTCAACCAACGTTACTACTTTTAAAATAACGATAAAATAATATAATAAATTCAAAAAACGGTAATGAAATTCCGCTGTCCACCCCCTCAACATCAGATTGAACAAGCAAAATTCTTCTCACGTACCTCTCAAACAAAAAAACATAATAGTCATTAAAATGGACAAATAAAATAAATCCATCCCTTATCAAACAGGGGTTGTCTCGCGTCACGCGCACCCCCTGTTTTGTCACCCCTGCACAGTGGGGAGGCAATAATGTCACTCGTAGTTACTGGCGAATCATCCCTTGAATATTTTATCCGGGTGATATGGGGGTTTCATATAAATTGTTGGTGGTTTTCCGCAATTATTTTACTAAACACATAAACTCACCCCTTTTTCGCAGAAGGGGTAGGCAGAGGTACTACCAGGACACCCGCGTTTCATCCTGTATACTCAACACCACTATTTGAACTGGGGTGAACCAATCGCCATAGCGGGCACCAATTTTTTGACTCTGGGTTGATAATGGATATAAATATCACTTTGCCCGACCCGGAATTCGAACTGATGATAAGTGATCACTGTCACCCATCAAATCGAGAGGGGAGCCCGAAGGTAAAATGGGGGAGGAAAGGTGTATTGAGTATGCAGCAATCTCACTCACTGATTGAAACGCAGCAACAAAGCTGCTACATCACGTCGGTTTTCTGAAAGAAAGTTGTAACATCCCGATTCATTTGTGCTATATTTTAACGATTTACATCACGGCTTTACCAATTACACAACAATCTTTTTGTTGATGAGCCCTCAGGATTGACACAAATAACACATGTTGTACATATAAGTCATCTATCAGTGGCGAAGGGTTCTTACAAGCCGATTCCTAACAGCACGCCTTATAATTTAAAGGAAATTATTAATTATTTACATTTTTTTAAACAAGTAAATATAAACAATAAACAAATGTTATTCGATATTAATAAACAAAATATTATCGATCAATTAATAACACAACGACAAACGCATTGCGCGATGTTCAACGTAAGTACATGCATACGAAACACGCGGCCGCCTAGATCCCGATGACGTCACGTCAGGCTACAAGGACACAGCACGAGTTCCCGTTGCTCTCGCGCTCATTTCCAACGCATTATTTGCCATCTCTGTTACACGTTTGTTGCTCAGAACTGCATGCAAAATTGCACCTTAAAACTTATAACTTTTAAGGTCTAACTTTATTTGTAGAAATACGACGGTATTCGCTTGTGAATATGCCGGTGGGCCTACGGCTTATAAAGTAATTTGCCAGTTCGCGCCTCTTTTATTTCGTGTTTATAATTAGAAAATATTATTTACTACTGTGTTGTTTCAGTGTATATGTATAATGCGGTGTCTATTTTTAGGTTTGTATATAATTAGTGGGTAATTTATGAAATTTTACTGGTTTCGAAGTGCAAACAGATCTATCTATTTAGAAAAACTTTAATGATGAATGAAACTTGATAATGTCGTATGTATTGTTTTATCTTATGAATTGCATTATTAAGAGGTAATTTTAAAAATGCTGCATTTACGTAATTAAATAACGCACTGGAAATTATATTAAATTTGATAATACATTTAAGTACCAGAGAAAGAACGGCAACTGACAAGTTTTAATTATTTAATAAATATTGTAATGCCGTATTTTTGTTAGCGTTGATTCAAAATAGGACATACAAACATAACCCACGCCTGCATCCCATGAGGGTTGCCAGATTCGATAGATCTCCAGTTAGCTCTATACTGGCATCGTTTTACTTTCGTCCACTTACATCAATCTCTTCATCTTTTTTTTTATATATAAGGAACGTTTGAAATTTTATTGTCGATCAATTTCAAAACAGGGTAATGTTGTCTTTTGCATTGAATCGAAATTTACTTTAAAAACGGTAAAAAAGCACCTAACGGGCACAGTGCTATTCCGTGCAAGTGTTGTATGAAAATATAGTAAGTATTACTAAGCAAATATGTCGCTCAATATCTTACGTACATAACGGAGTAAAAATATAAGTATGAGTACTTGTTAATTTAATAAAACTAGTCACCAGAAGTATCGGCTTCCCTTTTGAAAAAAGTCACCCTTCGCCACTGTCATCTATCATCTGTTGGCATGCGGTGAAATTTGGAACTACAAATAAAATTTAAAAAATATTATCTATTTAACGGACTGTTTGAGGTAAGTTTTCATAATGTGAACAACAAGCATTTATACTAGTAATCTAATCATATTAACACGCCAATATAGTAAAATGTGAGGAGGTAAAATCTATTCTTATTATTTTAACAACAGCGCTTTCGTTGAGAGATTAAGATCGTAGACGACGTATTCCGAGAGAATTTACTACACATATCACAGACAGGAAATGTTTAATGTACTATACAAATTCGACGTGTCTATATAGAGGCGTGTCTATAAAGATAATACTCTTGACTCAGTGACAATGGTCTTACACTCCGGCTGAAAGGGACGCAATGGCTCCTCACTTCTTGGAATCGCAGTGAAGCTATTGTGACAGCAGATATACATACATAAACTCACGCCTTTATCCCCGTAGGCAGAGGCGCCACCAGGACACCCACATTTCGCCTTGTATGTTCCGTCCCATGATGTGATAGGGGGCGAGCCTATCGCCATATCGGGCACAAATTCCTGACTCCGGGCTGATTATAATGAATAGAACAATATCACTTTGCCCGACCCGGGACTCGAACCCGAGACCTCAGCTTTGTAACCGTACCGTAATACAACTACGCCACCGAGGCAGTCATATACTCAGATATACTCGCTTGTATCTGTGTACTGGCATAACAAAGTGACTAGGTACACCTGTCTGTAATGCATGTGATTATAAGCGCAGTGCAGCCCCATAGAGTACCACCGACTAGGGATGGTCTATGGCCAGTGGACCGCAACCGATGATGATGATGAATCCGAAAAGCTACATACTTACGTAAATCACTATTGTGAGTCTTAACCGGGCGGATACAGCTGTCCTACTATTTGTAGAAAGCAAACGCAATCTTGAATATAATACATTTAAATAGGTGCCTACTGGTGGTTGGTCTCTCATATGTGAGAGGCCGCCTAGGTAGGTAGCAACGTAATGTCTAATAAATTACATAATTGTAATAATTACATAATTAATAAATACACTCAACAGTCACATACATAGTCCTGACGCCACACTAAGATCGAGTCTTGTGTCGTGGGTATCAGAACTACACCCAGACCCGATACAAATACTTGTGATTCACACAAACATTAGTCTCGGTGCGGGGATCGAGGCTGTCATTTTATACTTAGCTGTTATTGGGAAGTACATTGATATGTAAATTATTCGATCGATATTGAAGTAGGTAATCCAACTTTTGCTTTTCCGGGAAGTCAACACATCTTACAACTTGTAGATAAGTTTCAGCGGACTTGATGATCCAACTTTTTCCCTTTATGCGTATGCATAATTTATTAGCGTTATCTTAGTTGGGAACATCCTTATATTCACGAGACTCCAAAATCTGGTACGGGGATCTGTTGCGGGTATCTCAGACTTTTGGTAGTTCAATTCTGAATAAGTCTCTCACAAGGATTTCAAGCCTGCATCCAGCGGCTTCAATTATTTCTGCATTTGTATCAGTCCATATACGTCCCACTGCAGGGCACCGGCTTCCCTTACAATAGATAGTATAATTGAAAGGGGTTAGGCCGTATAGTCAACCACGCTGGCCTAGTGCGGGTGGGCCGACTTTTGCATACCATAGAAATTCTTCCAAATCACTACAGTAAGCAGGTGTCGTTACGATATTTTCCTTCACCATTATAGTGCGTGGTGATTGACAATCAATACACACATAACTCCGAAAAGTCAGAGGTGGGAGATTCATTTGCGTCATCATAATTATTTATTATTAAATTATTCACCACAGCACAGCTGTTAAAACTTTTTGTTTTATCTTTTAGTTTTGTTTCTTACACTTGATTTTTTATGTATAATTTAATTAATTAATCATATGTTTACTAGTAGATGTGTAAGCTTCGAAACCACCCCTAATATCTCCTATATATCAAAAACCTCTACTTTAAATATCCTAAATCCTTGGGTATCGAATAGGATCTAACCCCGGAAATCCTTTAACAGAGCCTTTGGGATTACTACCCAAATCGCTGGGATTAATTGCGTACAAAATGCGGGTAACCGTCTATATGGATCCATTTATTTGTCTACACTTGGATTTATCCTGATCGAATCCACTATTTGAAATCTTATTTCTGTTGTAGAGGATTTGAGCTGTTGTTTTATTTTCTGAGTGGTGTTGCTTTTGTGTATGAGTAAGTGTGACACATATTAGGCGAATAACCATTTTTACAGGATCTATAATCTAGTTCTATTTTATATTTATAATAATAGATCCACGCTTGCAACATTACGGAACCACGGTATCTTGTTCACTACTGTCGCCTGAACCAACTTGTTCGCTATTTTCTATTTTCACCGGGCCCTAAATAGGGAAACTTTGTCACCTTACGTGTTCATTCTTTGCTACAGCAAGGATTATGGTCATTGATAATGAAATAAGCCCATGAATCCCGTTGATTGGGAAACAAATCTATCTATTAGGCAATACTTACTGACCATCACGTGCAGTATAGTAATTTTACTGTGCCAGCAAGAAAATAAATATAATCATCCTGAGACGAACCGTTTCCGTCCTCAAAGCTTTAGTTTCGTGTCGTCCTACACGAAGTTGTTAAAGTGTAAATTACAAGTAGTTATAGAGGACCAATTGAGTTATTAGGAAGCTGATACAAAGTTGGTAATGAAATTCTCGGCTCGTCGATGCCTTTTTAATTTGCTTCTTCATGTAATACGACAGGCGGCGTTTCAAACTTAACTATAACTGGATTATTTAGATTGTTAATTTATGGAGCTTTATTAGGTTTCAGCTAATCTGAAAAAGGGGCTCATATATCAGCAAGATCCACTTCAAATCATTGCCAATACGAGACCATCAATGAATGTTCATTGCCGAATATGGATCTAATGCTAGGATTTCTAAAACAACCCGTACCTAGTGACTTTCTACGGCATACTATGGTAGCAAAGTTTGATATTATAAAATTGATATCTTGCATTAGTAAACAGGTTAGATTAGTTTTGTCTGTTATAATTTAGAAATGTTTTAATATCCACGGATTCAGTCGGATATTTTACTATTTGTGAGACTAGAGGTTGTTATAATAATTTATAATATTTTTCTTCTTTGTGTATTTTTGTTACTTATTTTGTTACTTACTATCAAATAAAAAACACCGAGTCTCCTGCTTTTAAATCAATTTCTTACTGTAATATTTTTTCTACTTTCCCATAAACAATTATTTGGAATCGGTAAATTCTGGTTAACTCTTAAATCTCAAAATATCTTAAATTTTACAATCGTCGGCTTCCTTTGCATCAAATATTTAAGGAATATCAATTATTATCACAACCAGAATTTCAGATATTAAAACAGATCTACCCATAGTAAAAGTTTGGCAAACTGATTGTGGATGGTTCACAGCTGGCTCCGTCGAAGTTTGTATTCCATGCGGCTCCAGCGGGAATCAAGTTTGTGTTGAATGGCTTAGTTTAGTGCCGGGATGAGATCAGTTTGTGGAACCTCCTCGTTGGTTCTGTCATTGGATTTTAATTTATCGAGGTATTGTAAACATTATCCCATATAGCCCAGCTGCAGTAGATTAACAATTGAAAGGAAGACAAAAGCCAATGGCGTGAATCCCTTATCGATAATTTTAAGTGTAGTAAAAAATCAGCTGAATTGATTCTGCTCTTTTTGTAATTGCTTTTTTTTAAAGCTCTTTTTGTCGTTGTGTTATTTATATGATACTAGTAATCGTTGATATGATACTTGTTTATCATAAACAATCTTTCAGTTATGCGTGTTTTTTGCAATAATTAACCACAAATACACACAACTTGTCCGCCAACCCGCACTGGGCCATCGTGGTGGACTATATGGCCAACCACTCTCAATAGTACCCTCGATTGTAGAGTAGGCCCGTGCCCTGCAGTGGGACGTATATGGGCTGATACAATACAATCTAGGTTCTTACGCAAAATGATTTATTTCCCAAAATACAGATGCCATCGAAACTTCTATAAAACTGCGACGTTGGGCCGATAAATCTAATATAATTGTTTAACGACTCCGTCTATAAACCTCGATGAGTACAGTTGAAACAGTTTCGGATCGGAGCAGCCAAGGTTCCCCTTTTATTACTCCATTTGAATAACAAGAGTAAAGTCTTCAAGATATTAGACTTTGAATTATTTTCGTGACGGTTGAAGATTGCTGAAATTTTTTAACATACATACATAAACTCACGCCTTTATCCCAAAAAGGGAAGGCAGAGGCGCCATCAAACACCCACATTTCGCCTTGTATGTTCGGTCCCATGATGTGATAGGGGGCGAGCCTATCGCCATGTCGGGCACAAATTCCTGACTCCAATCCAATTTTTATTAACAGGCTTTGAATTGTAGGCTGTATGGAAGTGGCCTGCATCCAGCGACTGCAGGACCTTAACCAGGTTATCCGTCCTTGTAGGCAGGCGTCCGACACTTCGCTTGCCTTTGTGGCATCCACTCCAGAACCTTTCAGCCGCTTCCAACAGGTCGATGTGGAGATACCTGGGGGAGGCTTTTGTTCTGCAGCCGAATTCCTGTGGCTGAATAGATAGACGGATAGTTTGTATGGTGGAAACAATTAACAGCCCCTTCGTCCCAGTTAGTTGAGAGTCGGCTCTGTGGTGAGCGCTCACGAGTTCGATCCTCAAATAAGATAAATGCATGTAGCCCACAAATGTTCGTGGGTCTACGTTTTGTGAGACTGAAAAGTCTCACGTAGTTTCTGTTTATCATGACGCAAAAACGATTTGTATTGTGTTTGACGATGTATTTTGTTTTTAAGTCCAAAATTCAAAACCACGGCATTAATATATGTAACTTCACGAAGTTTTTTTATTAACCAAACAGGTGATTTTCCTTACCATTCAAAATGTAAAGAAAACCTTAGTGTCAAATAACCCTCGCGTCGTCTTCGAGCATAAAGTTAATTAAAACTGCACAATGTTTCATTGTTTTTGTGAGGAAAAAAACCTGGCACAAACAGCTAATAACATCACGACTTCTTTTTCCTTTTTATTTTAATCAACGCTTAGCGTCTTACATCCAGTCCTATAATTTACTAGTTGATTATCCTTAGTCTCTCTCTTACTCTTTTCTCTCTCTCTCTACTTCTACAGGAAGTCCATTGCTAAACATAAGCTTCTCCAAGAATTTCCATAGGGACCAGTTGGCACCGACCTGCATCTAGCGATTTTCTGCAACCTTAGCAAGGTTGGGTCGGTGTCCTGACTACCGTTTGGCTTGACTAAGTATGCCAGTGCATGGCCTGCACTGAGCTTGGATGCCAGGATTTTTTAGGTATACAATTTGACCGAAAGTATACAGGTCTGAAAAGTCCAGTGACATCGGCATACCCTTTTCAAACGTCCCCAGGATACCAGAATACCAGAAAGGGAGCTTAATAGAGAAGACAATTCTTTTTCGTCTATTCTATCTGGATCTAGATAGCTTCAAATTTTCTACCAGGTCACATAACATATCAGAGTTTTAAAAGAAGTGTATTCAATGAAGTAATTTATTTCTTCTATTAACATTTTCCACATATTGAAAATTTTTACAAGTCAAGTCACGGATAGAACTGCGCCTTAAAATATTCAAAACTACGTTAACACACTATTTACTGCGCTGTTATCTAGTATCATACTTCAGCAAACAGCAGTGTAAATGCACTGTTGTGTTCCGGTTTGAAGGACATTGTAGCCAGAGTAACTACTGGACATAATGAGACTTAACATCTTATGTCTCAGGATGGCAAGTGCAGACGAATACCAAGCATGGCGTCGTAATTCATGGTTTTCTTTGGTTTTGCTACTGTCCATGAGCGGTCATATCGCTTACCATCAGGCAAATGGCATTCTCGTGGCAATAACATAAAAAAATACTCAAGCTTAAAACATTATATAAACAAATCTTTTACAACGATGCTATCTACCCACATCTTTGAAGTAAATGATTAGACGAGGCGCCGCGATAAAAAGCGTAATTAATATGAAATGGACGGGACAAAAACTATCAAAGCTACCCAGAATTCATTATGGCTGATAAAAAGATATTTTACTTTTTACAAAGTTAATTGAATATTCTTAGTGTGTTTTAATTAAGCGATTATACGCTCACCGCTAATTACTCTGAAGAATTTTTTGAAGATCCATTAAAATAGTTTTTAAAAATATTTTTTGCTGGCAAATTTTTGCTGAAATTCTAACATGATTTATTAATTTTTTGTTCTATTTTTATGGTATCGGGGTATCGATTTAAATTTAGCCAAAGAAAAGCAAAAAATAAAAAATTGGCACCATAATTTCATGAAACTCTTTGTCGTCAGTTTTCGATATGTGCTTTTTAAATTAATGATTATTTAACATACGTATAAACAGACTCTTACAAGTGTAGGTTATAAATTCATGATATTGTGATTTGTGATATATAAGGTAAAAAACATTTTACAAAAATCCACTGAACTACTCCCATTTTTTTGTCGTCCTTTGGTTATCCCTTTCTTTTCTATTTTGAAAGACCGCTTATAAGATTGTTTTAGAGCTCGTGATTTCTTGTCTTAAAAAGCAATAAGACTAATTAAGGTACCGACATCCCGGGCTGCGTGGAAAACCATTATTTTTCCGGTTGGAACGCACCCGGCTAACCGGATTCCAACGCACCGGGTAATCCGGTTAACCGGCCCGCAGCCGGCTAATAGAGTTGCCGAGTTAACCGGAATACCAGCATTTCCGCGAAACAACATTTTATACTCAAAGTACTGTGCGTGGTTCTTATAAATCCCATTATAGAACGTTGATTGATTTCGTTTGAAATTTATTTACCGTTCAGATATTTTTGTTTACAGTATTAATATTTACTTTTCTTGTATATTGTTGTCTGAAGTTTTTATACTTTCAAATGGAGGACAGGAAACAAATCAGACTTTGACAGACAGACAGACAGACTTTGTTTTCTGGCCAGTGCAATATAATTTGAGCCACAAATGTTTGTGTCTAGTCTAAAACGTCTCCTGTAGTTTTTGATACCTGTGGGCTGTGACATAAGACTTGATATCTGACTATGGGGTAAGGTCTACGTTGAACGTGAACTTTTGGGTGTATTTATTCATTTAAATTAGCTACTTATACGCTTATTTGGCATCTACTATGCTTAAGAGCTTGTGACTAAAGTAATCAAACAAGCTTCAATATTATCCGTTATAGAACCACCGCATTGTGGTAAAGTACGTCGACTCTAAAATACGAGTTCAATTTTTGAGTATGATTTTCCCCGAGGTTAAATTTACGAGGGACATAGAGATAGAACCAATTTCTGGTCGTGAAGTATTGCTACAGCCGCTGGCGAAATGTGGACATTATTCTTTTCTTGTGTTTACCTAGTTAGGTGCTTATTTAGTTATTATTATATCATAAAACTTCATGGTGTTGTATCGCTTACCATTATGCTCGTCTCGCCAATCAACGCAACAAAAACCTCTGCTTAGTATTATCACAGTATTATGTGGTATTATCATTCAAATGGCAGTGTTTTTAAGCTATGTCCCGTGAGGTGCTGCGTTCAATTCGCGAGGGCGGTACTTCACTGAGTATGTGTTTTTATAACACTTCTCTACTTTCGAAGATTCTGAAGATATATCGGGGTGGGAATACTGACAGCAATGACACAAGCATAACAATATGTAGTAAATAAGATAATAATAATCAATAGAATCTTTATTGAAATAACATGACTTAAAACAACATTACCAGATGCCTCTTGTATCAGATTTGGGTAACCCCAATCAAGGCAACGTCTGTAATTTGGGATACCAAGACAATTACAAAATAACACTTGCCTAGCATTATAAAAAAACATGTTAGGTATACACTACAATTTCCTTAAAATTAGTAAGTTTAATTATACATACATACATAAACTCACGCCTTTATCCCAGAAGGGGTAGGCATAGGCGCCACCAGGACACCCACATTTTGCCTTGTATATTCCGTCCGATGATGTGATAGGGGGTGAGCCTATCGCCATTTCGAGCACAAATTCCCGACTAAGAGCTGATAATAATGAATAGAAAATATTACTTTGCCCGGGATTCGTATCCGAGATCTCAGCTTTGTATTCGTACCGTAGTACAACTACGTCACCGAGGCAGTCAGTAAGTTTAATTATTGTAGTGGATAATTTATAATTCTTTTTCGTAAACATCCCACATTAAAAAAAACTAGCAATAAATTTTAGAAAACTAATTGATTCCTAACTTGGTAGAAAACAAAATTTATTGTAGAATTTCTGATTGTCTTAACAGTAATGAAACTTGTTTCTACTTTCTAGATAACTTTAATAAAGTTTCTTCAAATAATCCAGTTCTGAAAATGTAATCAATATTTTGTCTGCTTTGAACTCTCCTTTTCTAACTAGCGTAAATATTTTAATAATAATCTTTGTTACCTACTTATGACTGCCTCGGTGGCGCAATTGTAATACGTATATTTAAACAAGCAGTTTTTTATTGCACGAATGGCGAGACGAGCGTGCCGTTTGCCTGGTGGTAAGCGATATGACCGCTCATGGACGGTAGCAAAACCAAACAACACCATGAATTAAAAGGCAATGCTTGGTATTCAACTGCGCTCGCCATCCTAGGACATAAGATGTTAAGTCTCATTATGTCCAGTAGTTACTCTGGCTACAATGTCCTTTAAACCGGAACATAATAGGGCATTTACAGTGCAGTTTGGCGAGAGAAATAGACAGAGCAGTGGTACCTACCCAGGCGGCCTCTCACATAAGAGAGACCTACTACTAGTTTCTTACAAATATACGTTATCATGTAAAAACACTACTGAAAACTAAAACAGCCGTAGCAAAACATTCTATCAAAGGAATGTAAAATAAGCCGTAACTTATCTTTCAGCCAATCCAGCGCTGTGCCAATCCGCTGAGCTAATTTATAAAGCGCCTGCAGCGCTGTAGATTGCACCCTTTTGTTCTGATTTTGAATGCACTTCAAGACGCGAGTTCAAGCCGCTTTAAGATCATGCTTTGACAACATTCAACAGTGCGTATTTTTTACTTTTTTACTTTACTTTACTATAAAGCTTTTACTCTTTATGAGGTAGACAGAGGTGGTGTATATAAGACCCCTGAATTTTTAAGATCAGAACCTATACTGTCCTTAAATATTTCCTTAAAAGTGTTGATTATTATGGTGCTGTGGATGTTACGGTGACGACTTACCATCAAATAGTTTCAATAGTTCGACGGAGATCTGTATTGTGAATCACAAGGTCCTATATTTGATTCCCAAATCGAATAATTCAATTTATGCATGTCTTTTGATGTAAAAAATATCCTATTAGATATCTGGTACTAAAACTTGCACGATGACGTCGCCTCCTCTCTTAGGAGAGAAATAATTTCGGCAAGCTCTACCTAACCTATGAGAAAACAAGCGTGAACTAATTTATTTAACCAACGAATTTTAACATACCAGACAAAAATCTAATGCTTGTAAACTATTTAACTTTTAAAGTTAAAGCGCAAATTTTAAGAGTTAATACGAAAGTTAAGTTTGAAAATTCAGCTTTGCAAGGAACCCTTGAAATTCCAAAATGTTTCGCCACCATATTAAGTTCTGTGTTTGTTGTTGATTTAATGAAATTCCCTTTAAAATAATTTAAAATAGCAGAGCTCATAGTTTTGGTGAAATAGGTACTACAAGAAAATGTTATAATGAATATTGCTCTTATAATAAAGTACAGAAATATCTATAATTTTTTCAGTATTCATACTAATATAATAGGTTTATTTGAATGTGTTAATCTATGGAACTACCAGCAGAATTTAAACATTGGACAGCCTCCGTGGCGCAGTTGGTTAGACGCCGGCTGTGAATCGAGAGGGCGCGGGTTCGATCCCCACACCAAAACAAATATTTGTGTGAACCACAGTTTGCTTCGGGTCTGGGTGTTTGTGAGACCGAAAAGTCTGTCGTAGTTCCTGATACCCACGACACAAGACTCGATCTTAGTGTGGGGTCAGGACTATGTATGTGACTGTTGGTTGTTATTTGTTATTTATATTTTATTTATCTCGTTTTGCGATCACCTACTAATACTATATACTAACTCAAAACTAGTCTTAAAAAATCACTACAGCAAAATCAGTAAATTTACTCTCAACAGGAAAGTAAAGAAACGAAGATAAGTGATTGTCCGGGATTTTTCCCGTTCATTAGCCGTTTATCCCGGTTATCCTGGTATCCCGGATTACGCTTACGTGTCTATTTTGCCTATCTCGGCTGTAAAACGTCCCGGGATGGAACACAGTGACGGGAGGTAGCGTGTTTATATACTCAAATGATTAAGTGAATATGCCGCCTCCGTGGCGCATTTGTACTACGGTACGATTATAACACCGCGGTCTCGGGTTTGAATCCCGGGTCGGGCAAATGATATTGGACGTTTTTATTTACTGACGGTAGGTTCACATCACATTATGACATAACACACAAAGCGAATGGTTATCCGTCGCACTTGTTCCCTCCTTCCTGTAACCCTGAGTCCTTCCGCCGTAGTGTGAAGAAGCATCTGTGCAGGCCGTCATAATTATATCGTACAGTACGGGACCGTCGACTGATGCCATTTGAGACTCTGTCTGGCCGAAATTGCGCTTATCGTCAGGTGCAGAGCAGTCACTTTGTAGTGCCAGTTTAAAAAAATAGATTTTCCTATACGAGTATAAATAATATTAAATATTCAAAATTTGCTATCTCGTCACTTTAACCATAGCATAGACTCCACCTTTAAATAACTTAACACGAGTGTTACCGATAACTAAACAAAATATAACAAATAAATACACTCAACAGTCCTGATCCCACACTAAGATCGAGTCTTGTATTGTGTAACAGGAACTACGAGATACTTTGCGGTCTCACAAAAAACCAGACCCGAAATAAATACCTGTGGATTTGTGTGATATAGGTATTGGTGTCGGTGCAGGAATCGAAATCACAGCCTTTCGTTTCACAGCCGGCGTCTAACCAACTGCGCCACGGAGACTGTCTAAACAAAAAAAAAATCTTTTATCTCTTGGAAACACAATTTTACTGCCAGAAAATTAGTCTACCTACAGATATTTGTTTCAAGTGTAGGAGACGAATAGCTCTCAAATAACCAGAATTAAAATAGAGGTCTATAAAACTATAAGCACTGTCAACCCAACAATTAATTATTTCACAACCCAAATTGTCTAGACTCGCATTACAAGACAATTAATCGCTGTAGTCCTTTACTCCTCCTCTGACCTTTGACCTCGACCTTTCACCTGCCTCCAGATAGACTAACAAGGATATGAGGTGACACAAAGACCTTTTGACCTTTTTGGACCCTCATTAAACTGCTTTCTTGGGTTGCGGTAAATTTTGGGCGTGATATATTTCTAAAGCCTATATTTGAGTTAATAATCTTCTTACTAGTATGAATATAAGGTGTGAACCGTGAGCTACCCAAGTAAATTTCGTTTTTTTCTCTTATTTCCATCCCATTGTTGTCTGTCAAAGATTGCCTTGAGCGATAAAGCCATTTGCTCTTTTTCTGTTATGTTCATTACTTTTTTGAAGTGAAACTTCTTTATCGGGGTTGGAAAATTTTTTTTCGTTACGCGTCACATTCTTCCGTTACGCGCCAACTTTTTTTATTTAGTAAATTAGTACCCATTTCAGTAAGCCACACCCCCAACCGTTTCCAAGCCCCACCCAAAATTTTAAGTCCCACCCACTTTTTTGTAATTTGATCCTTACCCCCCCTCTGGCCTTCCCCCACCCTAAATCCAAAACAGTGCCCAATAGCCTCCCCACGAAACCTCCCCCCCCGCTTACCCCCACCCTAAAAATTTTACCTCACCCCCCCTACTCATATCTCCGGCATTATCCATCGTAGACCCACCGACCTTGGATTCATTGGAACCGGCTCGGTGAGGGCTACAATCCTGCCCCAACAGAATTCCCGAATTCCCCCTCCACAACTTCCCCACCCAAAAATATTTTAACGTGCCCAATAGCCTCCCCACGAAACCTAAGCCCCCCCCCCGCCCCTACCCCTACCCCCACCTAAAATTTTTACCTCACCCCCCCCTATTCCTATCTCCGCCAATATCCATCGTAGACCCATCGACCCTGGGTTCATTAGAACCGGCTCGGTGAGGCCTACAATCATGCCCCAACAGAATTCCCGAATTCCCCCTCCACAACTTTCCCCACCCAAAAATATTTTAAGGTGCCCAATAGCCCCCCCACGAAACCTAATCCCCCCCGCCCCTACCCCCACCTAAAATTTTTACCTCACCCCCCTAAACCTATCTCGGCCAATAAAGGTCGTGGACCGTCTCGGAACCGTCTCGGTGAGGGCTACAAATTGGCCCCGATAGAAATCCTAAATTCCCTCAAAAATTTCCCCCCTCCTAAACTTAAACTTTATTTAATTTAGCTTTATTTTACCAATTCTGTAAATTTGTAAATAGTAGATCATTTTTCGAAAAATGATGTCATGAAGAAGTTTCACTTCTTACGTGTGTACACTAATACACACACACATTTTTATATTTGTAATTGTATCAGCCCATATAGGTCCCACTACTGGGCACGGGCTTCCTCTACAATCGATAGTACGATTGGGAGGGGTAAAAATTTAAATATACGTATATTGATTTTATTTAACTCTATAAATTGATTGAATTACTTTTAAAAGCATTTAAAACACTAACTACATGATTTTCGCCATCTATCGTAACGTGGGACGTATATGGGGTGATACAGTACAGTACAGTATATTTAAAAACTACTCAAGTATTAAAGCAACACGATAACTAATTAACCTTAAGTTAAAGTTATTTAAAGATTTGACTAGGTTTAAAAACATACAAACATAATTACCTATATTTCCTTTTTATTTTTAAAATTCATTAGCTTATGGGCTGCCTTTCCTGACCACACTCAACTTTCATAGTGTAGCATGACCTTGCGATCCCCAGTTCCGGCTACGATAATAAAATATCCGGTCCGCCCCCTCCCCCGCCCTTACCACCCCTAACAACCCCCTACCGCAACGGAACGCGCCCTTGTGCCTTTCATTTAAAGCTTTTTAATTTTACGCCGTGTTGTTAATCAAGCTTAAGTTTAAGGAGCTTTTTAAGACTTGATAAAAGTTGTACTTTAAATTAAGTTTATTTGTTTTTATTGCGTTGAATGACGAAACGAAGCTATTCGTCTGATGGTAAGCAATACGACCGCTCATGGACAGTAGAAAACCAAACAACATCATGAATTACATGGCAATGGTTGACATTCCTGACTTAAGATGTTAAGTCTCATAATGTCCAGTAATTACTCTGACTACAATGTCCTTCAAACCGGAACACAACAGTGCATTTACACTGCTGTTTGGCGTGAGACATAGACATTGCGGTGGTACCTACCCAGGCGGTCTCTCACATATGAGAGACCTCCCACCAGTAAAAGTGTTAAAGAAGTAGAACGCCATTTCCATCTTAAGGCCGCAGAAAGTAATACAGATAATAGAAAAATAATCTGAACCGTCACATAAAAGTTTATTTACAGGACTGAATTTATAAATAAAGTTTATGAGTGTCGACACGGAACCTTTACACTACAACCCTCAGCTAAGCGTTTATGTCATTAGCGACGACACTAAAACGAAGGCGCCACGTTTCCTCGGCGTTTGATTGAACAACATAAAAATCCTTTAAGTCAAGCAAATTAATTTCTCATAATCAATTTAGGTATTGTGGTCACGTATAACCCCCTCCCCCTCTTCAACCCCCCAAGATGAACTCATTAGAACTCCTTTGACAAGCTATGAATGGTTAAGTACCTGGGTAATCATAGCCTAAATTAATTTTGATTTGGTTTTGATTTTGGTATCAATTAGTTTAGTGGTTGAGTGGTGATGGCTCTTAAATATTATTTCTGTGGTGGTGTGAGGTTTTATTTATTTTATTTTGTATAAATTCCATACAAGAATGTTCCCTAAAGTGAAAGCAATCAAATATGATATATGAGATTCACAATTTGGTGGTGGTAGGTCTCTCATTAGTCATTATGTGAGAGGCCGCCTGGGTAGGTACCACCGCAATGTCTATTTCTCCCGCCAAACAGCAGTGTAAATGCACTGTTGTGTTCCGGTTTGAAGGACATTGTAGCCAGAGTAACTACTGGACATATTGAGACTTAACAAGTTATATCTCAGGATGGCGAGCGCAGTAGAATGCCAAGCATTGCCTTGGAATTCATGGTGTTGTTTGGTTTTGGTACTGTCTATGAGCGGTCGTATTGCTTACCATCAGGCAAATGGCATACTCGTCTCGCTATTCATTGCAATAAAAAAAAACGTATTGCGAAAAGAAACGTGTTTTTATGTGGAAAACTGGCAAGACAGTCAATTTCAATAGGCAAATTGACACGTATAACAAACCTAGTGACTCAGTTCGACTTTAATTTCATATTATATTATCTCGAAAATGTAATAACTAATTAGTTTTAGATTACGCACAGCTAAACGTTATGTTATTACCTAAAAATGCACAAATATTATATTGTTATTTGCTCTAACGATGCACGGTACTTGGGCATTGCTCTTTAATGACATAGTTTACGAAAACTAAGTAATTTCTCATTAGTTTGGTCTCTAGACCCGTGATTGTCTATGTGTGTTATCATTTGCGTTGAAACGATTTTGATATTATCTTATTTAGAATCATTATTATTTAGAAACTTAAAATTCTCGGTCAGTCGATAAATTGATCACTTTTTGTGAGTCGGTGAATCGTAAAACTGAATTTGGTTTAAAATGATTTGATACTAAAAAAAACTACATACATAAACTCACGCCTTTTTCTCAGAAGGGATAGGCAGAGGTTACCAGGACACCCACATTTCGCCTTGTATGTTCCGTCCCACGATGTTTTCGGGGGCGAGCCTATCGCCATATCGGGCACACATTCCTGACTCCGGTCTGATAATGAATAGAAAAATCCAATACCACTTTGCGGGATTCGAACCTAAGACCTCAGCTTTGTAATCATACTATGGTACAACAGCGCCGTGACCTACTAAAAATATTTTATCATAAGCGACATGAACCCTTGCAGGAATTTAAAAGATTTGTTAATTCAGGTTTTTAAGCATACTATGGTATAATAAGTAGGACTTAGAATTGAAACTAAGACAACGCATTTCATAAGCTTTGTCCACACAAACTCAATTTCTGAACCTTGTTATTTCTCGTGTATGACGTCTTGCAAGAATATAATGAGAGCTTTTAAAATTAGCTACAATATTTGTCTCAGGCTTTTGTTCGCAAGCACGGCTATTGTATAAACGAACGGAGCTCTGTTACTGCGCGTAACGGTCAGGGTTGCCCCTTCAGAATTTTCCAATAATATTATTAAATTTATTTAAAAAAAACTGCAGGAACTTGTTAAAATAATTAAGGTAGGCTTATGTTTTGAGACTGCGGCGGAGACCGAAGCTGTCGCTGATTAAACTCAATTGTAAAACCCAATGAATCAGCTATACAAGAAACCTGTCTCGGTGGCGTAATTGTACGACGGTACGATTATAAAGCTGAGTTTCGTTTTCGAATCCCGGGTCGGGCAAAGTGATATTGGATTTTTCTATTCATTATCAGCCCGGAGTCAGGAATTCGTGCCCGATATGGCGATAGGCTCGCCCCCTATCACATCGTGGGACGGAATATACAAGGCAAAATGTGGATATCCTAGTAGAAACCTCTGGCTTCCCCAACTGCAAAAAAGGCGTGGGTTAAAGTATGTACAAAAAATACAAAATATACAAATAATACAATTATTAAGTTACTGGTGTTAATAACCGTGGCAGCCCTGATTACGGTCCAGCAGTGTTACACAACAAAGAAGCAGTTGTAGTGAGCTTAGAGGCGGCGTTTCACTCAATACTTTAGTCTTTGTAATTAAATGTTTTGCTCAAATTGTTTTTAGACAAATAGTACCTAATCTGAACGTAGACCTTTTAGTATAGAACATTGTTGTAGAATCGTACCTATATTTAGTTATGAGAAGTGATTACAATCTACAAAGCTGTGTCGAAATAATATAATGTAATAATTTCAATTTTGTCTTGTCTCTGGAATCTGACGCTGTGCAACTAAAAAAAAACTAGTCTACGAAAATCAGTCGTCTAATGCAATACATATTACTCGGATCGACAATCTCCATAGCGCAATTGATTGAGAGGCCTGAGTCGGCTGTGAATCAAGAGGCTGCAGGTTCGATCCCTCGTAGTTTTTGATACTCCGGACACAAGACTGTTAGACTGCTATAACTACCATATTGGTACGTCCCACTGCAGGGCTCGAGCCTCCTCTACAATCGAGATTACGATTAAGAGGGGTTAGGCTATATACATGCCATGAAAATTCTCAGTTGGCAGCCGCGTCTAGTCCGTTTACCAACAGGCCACCACGCACTTGTTTATACTGTTATTAATTAATGAAAATTCCGAAATCATTCTTTTCCTTTAGTATTCATATTAACGACACACTAATACACTACTGATTAACTTAGCTTCACATAAGAAAAATCTCTTATAACAGCTCTACCACTATACATTTTAAAGCTCTACCATTAATAAGGTCGCGAACTCTACACGTAAACAGCTGAGCGGCAAAAAGCCTCGCCCTTTGCAAAGAATTTCCCGCGAAGGAAAACCCATCTCCATTAAATTGAGCGAATGGCGTCACGCGCCCGTCGTAATACAGCCAATGTAAGCCTTACCTACGTGTTTTCTGCCTTAATTTGGCATTTTTTGGCAAAATTTGAATGGTAAACTCTGGTAGGGATTTGAATCCACGTCAGTATCAGGAAATTGCGCCTGGTTCATTACCAACACGTACTTTAGCCTCGTAACATAAGTTTATTTTACTAAGCAATTAATTTCAAACCGCTTCTATTTACCTATATAAAATTTAATGCTCACAAAAAATGAAATAAATAAAATCAGAAATCAACAAAAATAAAAGTACAATCGGCGGTCTTATCGCTCAAATGCAATGACTTACAGACAACCATGGGATGGATATAGGAAGAGAATATACAGAGATACTTCAAAAATAATTCTATAGCTCTAAAGTTCATTATTTCAAAGTACTTCTCTTGTATAAGATTCCGCGGCATGTGTTCGCGATCAGCACCCAGTTTCACATTCAATTAAGCAATGATCGGCGATCCGTGTGAGCTCCCGTGTGCCATCTCTCCTTGTATTCACGCTTCACAATCATTTAATCTGGAAATTAGGTTGTTTAATCGAATTTTCTTACTCGCGTCTTGGGTTGTGTTTAATCAAGTGTTAGTGGCTTTAGATCGTCAATTGTTTTGCAGTTAACACTGAAGCTGAGTGGTTGCCTAAATGTCACAGTGATGCGATGTGCATTCTTTTTCTTTACTTTTTTCTTTTCGTTTCTCTTTTTATTTCTTTTTATTTGGTGTACGTGCTTTATTATGAGTGAGTCTGTGCGTCGTCTTGTGTGTCAAATAATGGCAATAATAATGGCATTATCTCCTCTATCATATTGTATTATTCCCTACTCCACCAAGCTTAAAGTGGGAGTACATTTTTTTATACTTAATGAAAATTCACTGCTATGCAGATTTTCTTAACGTCACTTTACATCAATACAAAATTAATATCTTCATATATTTTCATCGGCAAGTATGATTATGTCTTGTAAAGACCGTATTCCTTAGATCATTACCCTTACCCCTTAGAAAATTACCCCTAATTGCACAGCTCTACCTACCCGCTCTACCAATTCAAAATTCACCACGCTCCACAGCGCGACAAATAATCCACAAATCTTATAAACAAGCTATTTGTATTGTAAGTTGTTTATCGGTTTGTTTAGTTCATTACTCATTGGCACCATTAATTGAGTTAAAGCGCTTGAGCAATGTCCATTAAGACGAACCATTCTGTCATTTGCACAAATGATTTGATTCCATAATTAATGGTCGCTAAACCCTAATTCTTTGGTTAAAATTGATTATGTGAATTCAATTTTGTTTATTTTTCTCTGTTTTTATTGTGCCAGGTTGTTTCTATCCGGTGAACAGCCACCGCGCATGATGGTAGAAATGTTACCAGGTTTAGAGTTTCGTTGGTGCGTATTCGGTACCAACAAGTCGAAGCTATTAAATCGGCGTTGTGGATAATATATTTGGTTTGCATTGTAGCCACTTCATAGTAGTTCAGCATGAATGGGCAGGCTCGTCCGGGGCGGTACCGCTGTCTCACAGGAGATTGACGTCAAGTGGCAGCTCTGCTGTTGCGTTTCGCTGGGTTAGTGAGTTTCCCGGATGCCCAACACCGCTTTCCTCTTCCAAACCTTTTTCCTTCTCACTCCCCTCCCAATTTGACGGTCCGGCAACACTTCCATGACCCAGCGTTGTGGATGTTCATAGGCGGCAGCGATCACTTACCGTTAGGTGACCTGTTGGCTCGTTTGTCGGGCCTATTGTGTACAATAATGTAGTAAGAAATACTCTTATTGATGTAGTACATTAGTGTAAAAAATATTGTATACCACGTACATCAATACTATTGACATGACAACAATTTAATTATTTTTTATTTATTTTTATTCTTTACTAGCTTCTGCCCGCTAACTTCGTCTGCGTGATTAACTTTGTTTAAAAAAATATACATGTATTGATTATTTGGTATTTCTCATCCCGTCCCGTCCCGTCCCGTTATATCCCGCCCGTCCTATCTCATTCTCACTCAAGGTGTGTAATCCACGCCCATCGCATCCCTTTGAGTATAAAAAGTAACAAATATATCGGATTTCCGTCCTCATCCCACGGGAACACTTAATTTATCTGGATAAAATAGTAGTTTTTGAGTAATGTGCAAGCAAAGAAAAAGAAACACCCTGTATGTAAATGCAACATATACCAACTTTTAAGTTGAACCTGGAGCAATACAACTGTGAAAAGCGCATCTCATTTGGTGCAGTAGTTTTTGCTTGATGCGCAAGTTAATGAAAAGAAACACCCTGTATGTAAATGAAATATATACCAGGTTTCAAGTTGAACCTGCACCAATATAACTGTGAAAATTGCATCTCATTTCGTACTGTAGTTTTTGAGTAATGTGCAAGCAAACAAAAAGAAACACCCTGTATGTAAATGCAACATATACCAGTTTTTAAGTTGAACCTACAGCAATACAACTGTGAAAACCGCATCTCATTTGGTGCAGTAGTTTTCGCGTGATGCGCAAGCAAACATACAGACAGACAGACAGACAGACAGACAAAAATTCTAAAAAAAATTGTTTTGGATTCTGTTACTCTTATAAGGACCCCCCGCGTTAAAATTTCTTAAATATCTTCCATGTACAGACATCGACCATTTACATTTTTATTATATGTATAGAAGATTGTACACAATAAATATAATTCTTTATTGTACACAATAAATATAACAATAGGTATAGAGACAACAAAATAACAAAGTACAAATGGCGGTCTTATCGCACTAAGACAATCTCTACCAGACAACCATTTGTAATAACTAGCATGATATTTTCCTAGGCACAGAAAGACGTGCTTATGCCCATGTCATTGGTCGGTTCCAATCCAATTTAAATTCACGATAACCAACAACACCGAAATATTTACCAACCAAGTTCTAAATGGTTTCTTACATTTACGCGAATGTTACACATTGAAATATTTTTTGCGGATTATATCGCGGATTCGGTTTAATTTCTACATTTTACAGTCCTCTCCGTGATCACGAAAGCTGTGAAGCAACTGAAACTTCGGGAAGTTAAAAAATGTAAAAATGAAGCAAATCGCGATAAAATCCGTAAAAAATAGTTTTATTTCAACCAAATTCTGTGCTTCTACCATGTTATATTCCCCACACAAAATGAATTACACAACTATACGATGCCAAAACATACATAAAACTCGAGCGGGTATAAAAGTGTAGTTTCCCTCAAATGGCGCTGTTTATCTCGCGTGTTGGTGGGCTCCTGGGCTACAGCCGCGAACTAATGCGGCCTCTTTACTTTATTATGTGTAGTTACGATGGACCAGCTGCCTGGTTTGCGTAGTTGTACTAAGGTATGATTACAAAGTTGAATTCTCGGGTTCAAATCCCGGGTGCGGAAAAGCAATATTGGATTTCTATTCATTATCAGCCCGGTGTCAGGAATTCGTGATTTTTTTATCAAATCGTGGGATGGTACAAATAAAACGATACGAGGGTGTCCTGGTAGCATATCTGTCTACCTCTTCTGGGAAAAAAGGCGTGATGGTTTTGAGGAGTTTTAGTGAACATAGAGTGATATTTATTTTAAATTTACTAATAGGCTTATATTTCACAGCTTATATTAAAGTATATGATGAAATTTCAAAATTATAAGTTCTCTCTATATTAGCATAAATATAACCAAACGAAATCCACATCAACACCAAAAAAATGACGCAACACTCTAAAACACACCACAATTTTAGTAAGACACGTGTTACAATAACACGTTCCATTTAACCAAGCATGTTTTGTAAGTGCGCGGCTCGCGTTCACAGACAGACGACGAGAGCCGCGAGCTCACTCCTAAACAAGTTTAATACTTACATGTGTTAGTAAGAAAGTGCTTTTACGGCTTGTTCAAACTTGGATAGTATTTTCTAATATTTTTTTATACTGTAAAAGTAAGTTGACAGCCTCCGTGGCGCAGTTGGTTAGACGCCGCCTGTGAAACGAGAGGCCGCGGGTTCGATCCCCGCACTGAAACAAATATTTGTGTGATCCACAGGTATTTGTTTCGGGTCTGGGTGTTTGTGACACCGAAAAGTCTCTCGTAGCTTCTGATACCCACGACACAAGACTCGATCTTAGTGTGGGGTCAGGACTATGTATGTGACTGTTGGGTGTATTTATTTATTTATTTATTTATTTACTAGCTTCTGCCCGCTAACTTCGTCTGCGTGATTAACTTTGTTTAAAAAAATATACATGTAATATCCCGTTATATCCCGCCCGTCCTATCTCATTCTCACTCAAGGTATGTAATCCACGCCCATCGCATCCCTTTGAGTATAAAAAGTAACAAATATATCGGATTTCCGTCCTCATCCCACGGGAACACTTAATTTATCTGGATAAAATGTAGCCTAAGTGTTAATCCAATGTTGATATGGGGATTATTAGTTTTTCTCATTTATCTTCCATAATACAAAGAAACACCCTGTATGTAAATAAGACATTTACCAGTTTTTAAGTTGGACTTGTACCTATATAACTGTGAAACCGCATCTCATTTCGTCTTGTAGTTTTTGCGTTATGCGCAAGAAATAAAAAGAAACACCCTGTCTATAAATAAAATATATACCAGTTTTCAAATTGGACGTGCACCATTATTACTGTGAAAACTGCATCTCATTTTGTATGGTAGTTTTTGAGTAATGTGCAAGCAAACAAAAAGAAACACCCTGTATGTCAATGCAACATATACCAGTTTTTAAGTTGAACCTGCAGCAATATAACTGTGGAAACCGCATCTCATTTGGTGCGGTAGTTTATGAGTAATGTGCAAGCAAACAAAAAGAAATACCCTGTATGCAAATGAAACATATACCAGTTTTTAAGTTGAACCTACAGCAATACAACTGTGAAAACCGCATCTCATTTGGTGCAGTAGTTTTTGCGTGATGCGCAAGCAAACATACAGACAGACAGACAGACAGACAGACAGACAGACAGACAGACAGACAAGAAATAAAAAGACAGACAGACAGACAAAAATTCTAAAAAAAATTGTTTTGGATTCTGTTGCTGTTATAAAGACCCCCCGCGTTGAAATTTCTTAAATATCTTCCATGTACAGACATCGACCATTTACATTTTTATTATATGTATAGATAGATAGATTTATTTAACTACAATGCAATGGCAGGGGCAGTGCGTCCTCTCCGACAACTTAAATAAAATAAGTACTCCTAACAATCAATATAGTCCCGACCATACACTAAGATTGAGTCTTGTATCGCGTGTATCAGGAACTACGAGATATCTTTCGGTCCCACAAACACCCAGACCCGAAACAAATACCTGTGGATCACACAAACACTGTCAGAATGTCGACATGTATGTACAATACATCGGCTTTAGACAATATATGTACAATACAAAAATTAGGATAGAAATTACTAAACGTTCATACTGTCCCAGTGACTATCTCCGTGTGAACCAGACGCTACACATTACTGAGAGAGTGCTTTCATTTGTGTTTGTCTTATATTTCACATCACGTGTCTTAATTTTATTAACTGAATACAGCTGCGGAATGAATCTCACTTCAACTTACTACAACTCAATCCTGTTCTTATCATCAAGGTTAGTGGGGTCAATGTGAATTGGTTTGTCTGGAGATTTTAGTACTGGAAAGGTTCTAAAGACTGAGTTCTAGATTTTTATGAGCGGCACTGAAGATAAGTCTTTAGAAACAGATGTAACCCCACTCAGAACTTACTAAATTAGGTATTGAATAGCAAAGCACTCGTAACGCCAACGCGTAAGGTGGTAAATCTTAATGTTCTAAAATAACCAACTACAATGTCCTCTATGAAGGAACAGAACAATATTTCTATATTGCTGTTTAGTATCAAATAATAGGTTAAAAAAACGAACAAACACACTTTATATATAGATAATCCGACAAAAAAATAAAATAAATTTGAATTAAAAAGTGTAAAAAAAATGCATTATATTGTAAAAATAAGCGTAGGTCCCCTAATTTTTTTGCATGATTTATAAGTTTTGTTTCGACTCTGGGTTGTGTGAAGTTGAAAAGTTCCTTGTCTTTTATCATCTTTAAATATGCTTTGCGGATATTGGCATATACTGGAACATATTATTTTACAACAGTGATGTAACCAACGTGCCAATTAAAATGTAAAATGGCATAATGAATGATCGTGAAGCGAGCTTGTTAACAATAATCAAGTGAAGCTTATTGAGAACTGTGAACGTAAATCATAATTAATACACATTGTCGCGACGCTGATGTCACTGTGATTATTAATTTGATATTCTCACCAATTTGCTAACGACTATTCAGCTTCATTGATAGAATACAGTTAGTTATTAGTGGAGGCTGTGGTATTATTAATTGGGAATTTTCTGACGCTTGCCGCAAATGGCTAAATGTAGAAATACATATAAACAACACCACTCAGAACTTATAGTTATTTTTACTGATATTAGACATTTTCTCGTTAGAAAAAGTATTACATAAACTCACGCCTTTTTCCCAGAAGGGGTAGAAGTGCTACCAGGACACCTACATTTCGCCTTGTATATTCCGTCCCCCGATGCGGTAGGGGATGAGCCTATCGCCATACAGGGCACAAATTCCGGGCTGGTGATGAATAGAAAAATCCAATATCACTTTGCCCGACCCGGGATTCAAACCCAAGACCTCAGCTTTGTAATCGTATCTACTAACTACGCCATCAATTGTTGTGTGTATTAATTAATTAAATAGATAAATGTTGCCGGCAGGTGGGAGTGTACCCGGTGGGCACCGTGCGGCGGACCAGAGCGCCTCGACTCGCTGATATACCCAGGTACTTGCAGAGTATTAGAAGACCAAAAGACTTATGTTATAGTATACTGATTCCGAGGTACTTAACAGGGACTGTTGCTACCAAAACGAACAAAACAGCAGGGTTGAAGTTGAATAGAACACTAATTTATATAAGTGCTTGCAGGATCTATTAAAACTTCAAGACCAAAAATAGTCTTAGTTTCCTAGAATACTCCAAAACAATAAATAAATACACCAAACAGTCACATACATAGTCCTGACCCCACATGTAAATCGAGTCTTGTGTCGTGGGTATCAGGAACTACGAGAGACTTTCCAGTCTCACAAACACCCAAACTCGAAACAACCCGTGGGTCGGTTCACACAAATATTTGTTTCGGTGCGGGGATCGAACCCGCGTCCTCTCGTTTCACAGGCGGCGTCTAACTAACTGCACTAAGGAGGTTGTCAAAGAAGTAAAGATATATTTTCACAGCTTACTCATACCTAGCTACCCCGCCGGGTCGATGAGCAGCTGTGCTCCGACGAAACAAATGAATCTCCAGGGACAAATGAGAAATCTAGTTTGGCTCGGCGGAATTTAAAAATAGGAGTGGTGGAGTGTGCAGCAAAAGTTAGAGGTTTAGAAGATTAACATTGCTATTAAAATAGCATTTTATTTCTGACTACAATATTCTGTCTTTCTGACTTATATCCCAATTTACTATAAATTATTAATAATAAATAGACCCTGTGTCCAAGACTTTTGATTGCAATGAGATGAAAATATTTTGCAGTGGCTATCAGAAACTTCGATAAACTTTTATCACACTCGAAATAAATATTTGAGGGTTACTTGTACAGATACTTGTGTAACTTACAAATATTCTGGAGTATATTTTGTATTCATATGTGGTGATGAAAACCGCGGGTCGTTTCGCAGACTTAAATTAACTAATTAAGCGTCGGAGGTTCTCATCCTTAACCCTTAACTTGGCAAGAACGGAAAAATAAGAAAACATATATTATTTTGACAAATATTAGTTTGGTTAGGGTTAGATAGCATAGGAAAAATAAAATAAAAAATCTAGATATCCTAGGTTACGAGAAAACCTATGTACATCACAGTGTACATTGCCAAGTACGCGGAAATCTTCATGTAGTTTTGTTTGTACATTGTGATGCACATTGCCAGCTTCGTAATGAAATACATTTGTAATATTTTATTCTATATATTTTAATAAAAAAGACAAAACACAATGATAAGCTCAATTACTTTGTATGAGATTTTCGGAAATAATTATATTTTTGCATCCCGGTCATCGAAATGCAAAAATATTTGTCATTTTTACACACGACAGTTGTCCTATCACTCTTGCAACACTTGCAACGCTATGTTTAGGCACCTACTTCCGGGAAATGGGTTCCCACTTGTTCAATTAAAACAAATAATGTATTTACTCTAATCAAAGACAAAATTTGAAGCAGTGGTATGAGTCTTCTAAGCTAGTACCAGCTACATGTATATGTTGACATATTTCTCGATATTCGTTATGAGGCATAAAGTCTGTAATTAGCAGGTATCTTGATCCTTCTACCCAATTATGAGGATAGACAGGCATCTACGCTATACCCACCATGATCAGAGTGGCTAAGAAGTTCTTTATTTCATCTCCTGTCAACGATGTAGGTCATCCTAGCTTATGCACTATCTATAGATTTGTTCTATGATCAGTGTCTGAGATAAAGTCTATTGATATCTGTAATATAAACAATATGGTTTTGTATTTATGTGAGTTTGATGAAAGGCATATTACATTTCTTAAAAATAAGCTGTGTGACGAAGTACGGCTTTGGATGAATCTCATAATCTAGAACAAATTTCATAGCCTTAACTTTTTTGGCTACTTTTTTATAAGCTGTTATGTTGTGGCTTAGAAGTGGTAAGTTGTTCCTATTGTCGACTGGCATTGCTGAGTAAAGTGCCTGATTATTCAGCAGTTGTGTTTTGTAAAAATTGTATGGGTTCCAAATAAATATCATGTAATATCTGCTCGTGTTCGGCGTTGGGGGATTAGTGAGAGACTTATAGAGACACTACTGTATTCTTTATTAAAGTCTGTCAAACTATTTAATTTAAATTAATTTGTTAACGTTAATATGCCTATGAAAGTAAATCAAAGGTTATGGAGAAGATTGTATGCAAATAAGAGGTGCTCTATCGGATGTAGAGTTATCCTCAGAGCTGATATTTTCACAACAGTTAATGCCACTATGTTATGCGAGTTAGTTAGTTTTTGTTCTATAGGCAAGATATAACAAATAAATGTCAAAACAAACACAAATAAACGAAACACACACAAATTAACAAACGAATACCCGCAAATTTACCAAAACCCAATGTTCTATAAACCTGGCAATGTACAGCGTAGTTACCATAGTTTACCATTGGTACTTTATCGCGTTCTTGGAAATGTACATTGTGATGTACATACACTTATTTCATTCGAATACAAGAGCTTGTTTGTAGTAAGCTACGTTAAAAGGCATTTATTGAATAATTTAAGCTTTATACATAATAAAAAACAAAACATATTGTCAAGTTTAGATGAAAAAAGTTGAATAAAGCTAAAATAATATCACGGTGTCGCGAGGATGAGCTCGTGGCTTTTAGTTTTTTTTATTTAGACATTTATATTACAGTGCAGTCTCGACAAAATAATTGTCTAGTGATTCTACTGTATATAACAATATATTCACAAAAAACGAGAAGAAAAAATATTCAATAAACAAAGAGTAATTGAAAATGTATGTACAGTGGGATGTACGGTGCCAAGTTAAGGGTTAATAATCCTACTAATATTATAAATAGCCAAAGTCTGTGTGTTTGTTACTTCTTCCCGTTCAAACGGCTGGGCTGATTTTGATGAATTTTGGTATGGGGCTAGCTGACACCCTGGATTAACATATAGGCTACTTATTACCCCGCAAATAAATGGTTCCCGTGGTATAAATAATTCAGATATTCATTTTTGCTACTCTTTCAAACTACAATAGATTGTACGGGACAGGAGAGAATAGGATTGCATCTCTTTCGTCATTGAACAGAATGAGACAGGACAAAATGGGATATAACGGGACGGGACGGGAAAAGCAATATAGTCGACGGTGGTCTCATTGAGTTTAAATATAAAACAGTACGCGAATTAATAAAATGTTCTTGATGTAAACTGGACTCCAAAACTATCTGCACCCTTGAAGCCGGGCCCGACCGCTAGTTGAATATAAATTTCTATTATATACGTATTTATAATGTTTTATGGTAGATTTTCTATGAATAAACGTTGTGATATAAATAATTTAATATTAGTAATTATACAAGAAGCATCTTAAAAAGGCATTACGTTAATATCTAGATCATTACTTCTTGCCCACTTCACTTTGACATGAAATATTACTGAAACCTCTTAAAGAGATATTGTGAACAAGTGAATAAGAGATTTATAAATGGCCAAAAAATTCTCGAGATTCTTGTCGTCAACATCACGTAAATATGCGAGTTGGAAAAGTCTCGCAGTTTCTGATGTAGACACAAGACTCCATCTTAGTGTGGGATTAGGACTATGTACGTGACTGTTGGGGTATTCGTCAAAAAAAAAATGTTTACGACCTGTCCCTCTTTTCATTCTCGCCAGTAACAATACTGATAAAATCTTCTGTAAAATAATAGGACGATCTAAATTGTTACATTTATGCGCATCTAGAAAGACGCAATACCTTTATTGGAGAAATCCTCGTAGAAATTGAATTGAGTCTAGTTTCTTAATGGATGTAATTAAAAGGCGTGCAAATCTAGATCTAATTGCTGCGAGAATGAAATGCTTTTAAGTCTTTTATGATTGCGATTTTAATGCATTTCTCTTCATAGTTATTTACTATGTCACCTTGCTTTGTAAAATGTGTTTGAGTGAAAAGTGTATTTTAAAGATGGTCGTCGTAAATGAGGTCATTCTTTATTAGTATCTTAAATTAGTACCTCAGGCTATTTTTTATGGTACTAATAATGTCCTGCAGTGTGATTCCACCGCATACCCGGTATTTCACTACATTCTGTTTAATATTTGTATTTTTATGTAACTCTTTAGATACAGGGAAACTTATTTCTACGGCTCTAATTTTGTTTTACCAATTATTTTTTGTCGGCCCTACTTAAATCATTATAATCACACCTTTTAAAACAATAATATTATAAATTAATCATTCTCAAAGTATTTATCAGGAGAATTAAAAATAGCAACTTAAAAATACCATAAAAAATCAATCCACATTTCTCAGAAATTTCAAAGTGGATGTTCAAAGAACGTGGTTTCAAAAAATCCACAAAAAAATTAATTCTACGGCACGTCTACAAGGAATGAAGTTTCGCAGAAAACCAATACAGTTTGAATTTATGCCGTAATTGCGTTTTGAACTGCCATTCAGGGTACACACAACTTTTGAAACATACTTGATAACGCACAGACTCGGCTAAACCTAAGCTTAACCACCGTTCACACTAAAACATTATAAATAAAATAAATTAATACACACACATAGTCCCGACCTCAAATTAAGATCAATTAAGTCTTTTGTCGCAGGTATCAGAACTACGAGAGTCTTTTCGGTCTCACAAACACCCAGACCCGAAACAAATAGTTGTGGTTCTCACAAACATTTGTCTCGGTGCGGGAATCAAACCCGCGGCCTCTCGTTTCACAGGCGGTATCTAACCAACTGCGCCACGGAGGCTGTCAAATGTAGGAGTAATCTTTCATATAGGTATCCAACAACGATATTACAAGTTAGCAATGCTAACATCGGAAGGTGTAATTGAAAACAAAAAAAAAAGCATAAACATTACCTGCGCGAAATAGAACATTTGGTAGTCGAAATAAATTGAATGAAATTGAATAATCATGTGCTGCGAAAATTTATCGGGCGAATGCGTCGGCGGCACCTGTGTTGCGGGGGAGGTATTAATCGCTTTGATGAAACGAATATACATGACAAGAACCATACACATCACAATAGTATTGAAATAAACTACTTTTTACTAACGGAAATATATTTTAGCTGTGCTAATGGTAAGGTGGAAATTCTTTCCGAAATGTTTGATTATTTTAATTTGTAGAATGTAAATTTCAACGAATACGCGGGTATACGTATACAATGTCGTCATGATCATCTTTAGTTGAATGAAGTACATTGTGTGCACTCCTAATGATTTGCTGTCATAGGTTAACTATTAGTCGCAACGCCTGGCAGATTGGTTCGCAAACGTAGGACGAAGCTTTCCAGCCTAATGACGTTGCTGTCCGTCATTACCCTGTCATCTAGTTACGTCATCTTTTTAATAATTGCTAAACAGGGTGTATAGAGGACTTACAGAGAGACAAAGTTATCTGGCCCGGTGGCCAAAAGAGGAAACTAACGACGCCATTTTAAAATGATACATATTATGTAGTGTGTGCATATTCTCATATTTTTAACGAACTTCAAACAAGTAGGTTACGATTTAGTCACATACCAGTGTATTATTAATGGAACTGCACTATGTATATATAATAATATAATAATATTTTGGATAATATTTTTAATTCGACGATTTATTTATCCACTTTGTTGATTAATTTATTTTTACTGGCAACACCAAATAACAGCGACTCTCTCACCAGGCCAGATAAGTTTGTCTCTCTATAGGGCCAATTGCACAAACAAACTTTGCTCATAACTTTGACTTTGAAACCGTCAATCCCATACATTAGCAATGTCAAATACGTCACAAATGTATTGCAAAGACATTGACAAAGAGTAATAAGATGTGTGTTAAAAAATATAAGGAATTTTATCTATTTACGCTATTACCACTACAGTAAATAAAATAAATACACCCAACAGTCACATGCAAAGTCCTGACCCCACATTAATATCAATTAAGTCTTGTGTCGTGGGAATTAGAAACTAAGAGAGACTTTTACGGTCTCACAAACACCCAGACCCGAGACATATACTTGTGGGTCTCACAAACATTTAGCCTGTGGCCTCTCGTTTCACAGTCGGCGTCTGACCAACTGCGCCACGGAGGCTGTCAAAGTACGAGTCAGGTAACAGTATGCTTGGATAAATGGGAACAAGCGCGTCTCAACATCTCTTTATTTAAAACAAATGAAAAGCAATAAACAAACAGATTGAAGACAGAAGCGTCCACATACAGCCGATGCCAACAATCAATCCCAATCCAAAATTTGCTGTTTGACATTGACAGCTCAATCTTTTTTCTGATTATAGCTTGCCAATAATCAATCTCAGTAGGGAAAAAACTATCTAAAAAATCAATCTACTTTTGGGAGGGCCAATCCCTGCTTGTGGATTGTCCTCTGTATGGAAATGACAGTTTAGGCTTGCCAATAAACAATTATCAGTTTTGACGTTTGGATGGATTGTTCAAAACAATCCAATATTGCAATCCGAGAATTTCCACGGATTATTTATGCAGATTTGCCAACAGCAATGAAACTAGAAAGTAGAAACGAATGTAGATGAAGATGACACAACATTGATTAACGATTTCTTCATTTAGATCTAAAATATTGTATTGTTGTGTATATATTACCTTGAACGAATTGATACTTTTTGTTTTATTTTGATATATATGATTTCTGTTATGATATGTTTCTTAATTTCATAGTTGTATTTTTATTTAATTGTTCAGTGTGTTTTGTGAAAAAAACATTTATAATGAAATATTCTTTATTACTCACAATTTACAATAATAATACAAAGAATAAAAATAATAGAAAAGGGAATCAAATTTTGATCATGGGAAGTTGTAGAGCCACGCTGCTATCTAGCCATGACTCAGTATGAATGGGCAGGCTATGGCCTTCTCGCTCTCCTCCCGATTTGATGGGCCGGCAACACAGCCATGATTCAATCGTAGCGGATGTTCATGGGCGGCAGTGATCACTTTCCACGGATCTATGTAAATGTTCAATAACGTTTTGCAATTTTCTCCACAATATTCTCATAATATTTCTATTAGAATGACAAGTGATAAGTCATTGTTTACTGGATATATTATTTTTCAGTGGCCAGAAACACAACAATTCTGTAAAAATCTATATAATTGGGACAAATTGAATTGTTTTTATTGCAATTATTATTTTTTCTAACGTTGATTTTTGTTTTTCACAAATTATTTATTTACAAAATACTGAAAGTGCATAAATATGCAATGAAATATTCTGCGTCAAACTAAATTGTCAAGAGGGAACCGATTGTTTTCAATCTATCAACAGAGGCAATCGACTGTCGCCTGTTTTGTTTATTGGCAACAAGATATTCGACCAATCGAAAAGTAGAAACCAATCCGGATTGACTTCAATCTAAAATTTTTGATTGATTGTTGGCATCGGCTGTTAGATAATCCTCATTCTAATCGCTAGACTGACGGGTAGAATTTATCCCAGTCTTCCGTTGCAGTGTGGACGCGACTGGAACGAGCTCCAAGCGGGAATTAATTATTTCTATTTTATCGTTTTTCGCAATCTACGCCGGGAACGTTGCACATTTTGCACGGCCCGGATTCTTGGAATCAATTTAAACTTGGACCCAATTCCTTCTTTTACTTCAGCGGCTGTTTATTGCCTTTAATTTAAGTTATTTAAATTGTGTTGGTGTTTTCTAGGTGTAGGCTTTAGAGAGTAGTTATATTAATTATTTGAAATGTCGTCTTGTAAAAGAATATGGCGTGCGAACGGTCTCTCGGTAAATAAGTGTTAATGAAATGGATTTGATTTTCAATGTAATGTTATGTGAATGCAAGTAGAAAGTTATATAAAACTGTGACAGTTATTATTTATTTAACTGTCTAATATATTCGATAATACATGCCAAATAACGAGCTTTTGGAGATTCTCTTTTAAATCCTACTAACCGATTGAAATGCAACGTCAAGACTGTTGCTACACATGGGTTTTCTGCAAGTCATTCATATCACCGCAATCAAGCCAATCTATTTATTTATTTAGCATTAACGGCCTATGGCCTTATTTATAGACACTTAAACCCATGTTAACTATCGAATGTTTTGTCTTCTTCGCACAAACTGAATTCAAAAGTCGTTCGAAAGGGACAAAACATACGATTACTAAAAAAGGATTTAAAACTGTCTATAAATAAGCTACAGGCTCTACTAATAACATTTTAAATTCGAAAGTAATTGCAACAACACTTTATCATCAACAAAAAAATACCACGAATCTTAATTTTACTAGCAGGACAAAGTCACAACGGACCGTGTTACTCGCAGACCCATTTAAATAAAATATCCACGGGCAATCTATCTAATAGAAGGGACCAATGATCCAAAAACTCCGCATCGTCAAATAAATTTCCGTACAGCCTCTTGGGAGAAACCAATAGGTTCTTCACTCAGGTCCTTATTTCGGTCAGTCATCAATCTCGTTCATTCACAATTCTTACGTGGTCATTACCAACACTTAGGTCCGTAAGTATCCAATACATCCTTCGCTCAGGTTCTTATTTCGGTCAGTCACCAATCTCGTTCATTAATACCTCATGTGATCAGTCCGACGGTAGTACGAAAGTATCCAATAGGTCCTTCACTCAGGTCGATATTTCGGTCACTCATCAATCTTTCCGTTCATTCACAAGTCCCGCGTGATCAAATGGTATCGGTATCGATGCTGAATCACTCGCACCTGGATACTTATTTTTGGCATTTGGGTTTGGTGCAATATGAAAGAGGTAGCGATCATGAATATCAATGGAGTGTCGGTTTAAATTGTTTGTGAATCTGTAATTTTTGGGTTAGTTTTGAAGATATTATATTTATTATATTTCACAGAGGCCGCTAGTGCACTTATTGTTAGTAATAGTGTTAAATAATGTAATTAGTTGTAGTATTATATTGTAATATAATTTCCTACTCTACTGTATTGGGTGTAACCTGTAATAGCAGTAAATATGTTGAATAAATAAATAAATAAATATTGGAGTGTATGGTTATCGGATTATGATCGTTTCTAATAGTTAGTTTCAAGTCATGATATGAATGAATAAAATGAATATTTTAATGGTAGTCTGCCAAAAACACATTATGGACTAACGTGCAGAGATGACTCCGATGACCTCGAAAATTAATATCATCATCATCAACCTCGATTGCTGCAAATCAACTGCCAAACGTGGGACACTCCCGAAGTGTTGCTACTATACCCGTTACGCTTGGTAGGCAGTACAATTTCACTCACTAATGACATTGCTACTAGTTACCTATTTATAAAGCCATTTTAAATGTTATAAAGCCATTTTCGGGCTGGTTATTGCCATCTTATTGCTTAGTTCATTGCTTGGTTTGGACCCCCAAGGGTCTTTGCTAGACTCATTACACTTCTTGAACATTATTATACATTAATAACTGCCTCCGTGGCGTAGTTGTACTACGGTACAATTACAAAGCTCTCTGGTTCGAATCCTGGGTCGAGCAGTGGTATTGGATTTTTCTATTCATTATTTGCCCGGAGTCAGAAATTGTATCCGATATAGCGATAGGCTCGCTATCACATCATGGGACGGAACATACAAGCCGAAATGTGGGTTTCTTGGTAGCACCTCTGCCTACACCTTCTGGGAAAAAGGCGTATGTTTATGTATGTATGTATATTTTATACCTATGTTGTACTTCCATCTCAGTTTCCTCATTCCACGAAAATCCACAAAATACACTTAAAGCCATTACTATTCATAGCAACAGAATCAATATTTGATCCCGAGCCAATAGATTTAACCCGGTAAGATGAATAATAAACGTCACAATTTTGTGTTCAATCAAGCAGAAGTCCCATGAATAATTTATTCCACTAACTTATGGATACAGGAATAATGTCAGCCCAGATACGTGATGGGGTTGTGTGCTCTTGCGAAAATAAAGGGGTGTAATTTAAGAATGGGGGTCGTCGGGGAGAAGATATATTGGTTAATGTATCAGTCTGTATTTGTTCCTACGGAGGATAGATATTTCGAAGATGAAAGATTTTAATTTGGGTTATATTAATGGATATATTTAGATTACACTACAAAGTGACTTCTTTAAGGACCTATTTTATTTTTAATGTAGTTGCATTTACCATTATGAGTTTTTATACTATAAAATATTTTGTAGGTTACCGTGCTAGAGTATAAAAACATCTATGCCAATGAAAATATCTAAAAATAGTTAAAGCAGAAATCCTTACTTCTTTGGTTAAAATCGCGTTCATTTTCCTTCTTCTTCCGTTTTGTTTTATATCAGTTTCTCTTAGCTTTATAACCCAATGAACTTTTGAATGGAAATCGCTCGTCGCTCTTTACTTGTAATTTGATTAGATTTTTTTATAAAGTCGGTGGGCTGTGGCCACCTGTTCTTTATTTACACCATTTATTGTAATGTAGTGCTCTCTCTCACACACACATACACACACACACACACACACACACACACACACACACACACACACACACACACACAAGCACACACACAAGATAGAAACCGACCTAATTTGCTTACATTTACGCCCTCTCGTAGATTGAGACGTGTCTTATTTATTAACCGCAGAGGAGCTTCGTAACTACTTTTTTATTCGTTTTTCTTTATGCCTATGACATAATATCATTAGTACGGTAAACATCTTTTAACTTTTTATTGAATCCTGAAACGACGTGAGTCTGTAAACATGTGAAAATTTGAATTTGTAATGAGGAATCCGTGTTTTGTCCTCCTGTTTTTAACAGCGATATGTCGTGCGATTCCGCGAGTTAAAACTCTCTAGTACCTTCATATCGACTGTTGAACGAGTCAGCAGTATCGATATTATAGTAGACCTAGAGCCCATGACCGCCAGACCTTCGTAATTTTATAAAAGCTGAAAGTTTGTCTTCGCATGCCTCTGACATAGGCATCACACGATCAGCTATCATGAAGATCGATTGACAGTGCCATCAAATTGGCCTAATCCAGTTTGGCAAACCTTACATACAATGAAAACTCTAATAAAGATGTCTTTGGAAAGCAAGTTTCAATACGACGTTTTCCTTTATCGTTATAGTGCGTGATAATTAACTTAAATAGGTCACACAAATATTTGTGCTTGAGCAAACCCGGAACCGAGCACAAAAAATATTTCATCCGCACATATTTATTGCAAATATTAGTCCATATTAAGCACGCTGCTCATCACGTGCCTCTTTCACGCCTGACAGAAGCAAAGGTCTTTGTACAGTAACTTTATTGCAAGTGTTTATTACTAAACCTATTGTAGAGATTATTCTGCCTGCTAACAATGTTAATCCTGCAAGCTATTATTAACAGCGGCTAGCATGAATTTTTCACTTTCTCTCTCTCTCTCTCCGAGCCATGAATCCCACGTGGTGATAGGGTCTGTTTCCCCGATTTTATTCCTTATTAGGAATAATAACACTAAAAGTTAAGTCTCTCATGAGTTTTTCTTTTACCCGCAATGAAAGTCATCAAATAGAGAACAAATAAATGTCCAATTGATTTCTCTTTACATTTTAGTCTCAATAATTATCTTTATTCTTTAATCATTGTTTAGTCTCGATAAACTTTTATTTCTTACCCTCCAAAATGACATGAATGACTCACTAGTCGCTTGACACTGGCAGTATTATTCGCAATGAAGCAGAATTTCAGTAGCCAAAAACAAAAAAAATGTCCAATCCTAGAGCAAAGATGGCGACATACTATTGGGTCAAGAGGTAATTTGTTGCCTGTAATAAATTGCCTGGTGTGATAAAGCAGCCAATTGAACTATTATTTATATTTAATTATATATTCTTTATTGTACACCAGGAAAAAGCAGATATATTTTATTATGCAATTTCCTAATTGTATATCTGTATAGCACAAGAAAGGATTAAATAGGAGCGAATTTTACAAAGTGGTAAATCCACGTTGTTGTCAGTCATGACTCAGCATGAATGGGCAGGTTCGTCCGGGGTACCATTGTCTCACAGGAGACCGACGTGAAGCGACAGCTTTGTCGCGTTTCGTTGGGTGGGGAGGTTGCCGGATGCCTAATACCCTTTTCCTCTTCCCATCATATTTACTCCTCACTCCCTTCCTGATTTAAAGGGCCCGCAACACCTCTATGATCCAAGCGTTGTGGTTGTTCATGGGCGGCAGTGATCACTTACTATCAGCTGATCTGCTTGCTCGTTTGCTGGACCTATGCACTAAAAAATCTAAGGAGATTTTTTAGTAGTCTACGTTTAATAACTTCCATTATTTATCATAATAATGTGCGTAATTAAATGTCCAGATTATATAAGACTTCTGGTGATCTTAAATTACGCGACGTAAAAAATTACGTCCCGGCAAAATATTAGTGATTCTTAATGTTTTTTTTTATTAGATCGGTTTCGGTTGGTTCATCAAAATCGTGCCGCCATTTTCCCCCACACGCCGGATGGTAAACTCAATTACTATAATTTACTTAATGGAAAAAAATGTTCTAGGTTTTTGTTTTACTTTTTATAGTATGTTTATTAAAAAGCTGTTCATCATCAAGACATGGGGAGGTCCGGTTCTCGTCCCATTTTTTAGCAATAAGACCTTCGATCAAAGAATAACATACATTTTTATACGGGTACGAAAAATTATTATTTAACCTGTTATTTAGCACAGCGTAATCTAAATAAAGTATCGATCGGCGAGTTGTGCCATGCTGGTGAAGACGCTCATTTGTACTGTGCCTTGAACAACCTACAACAGGACTTATAAACATAATACGTACATATCGGGTCTGGGTGTTTGTAAGACCGAAAAGTCTCTCGTAGTTTCTGACACCCACGACCCAAGACTCAATCTTAGGGTGGGATCGGGACTATGTATGTGACAGTTGGATGTATTTATTTATTTATTTATATCAGCTCGTTTAGGCATTTCAGCGGGCCGGCATGATTGTATCGAATGGTGTGAGACTACCGTCTGCTACCATTCGATACTCAGTCTGGACGGCATTAGCGCTTACGACCAGGTGCGATGCAGTCACTATGCCGTGCCAGAATAAAAATAAAAATAAATGTATGTATTATGTAACATGTATCAGCCTAAATACGTCCCACTGCTGAGAGTACGATTTAGAGGGGATAGGCTATGGCCTAGTGGAGCACTATATGTAGTGCTCCACGCTAGCCTAGTGCGGGTTGGCAATCTTTACATACCGTAGAAATTCTTCAAAATCGCTACGGTATGCAGGTTTCCTCACGATGTTTTCCTTCACCGTTATAGTGCGTCATTGACTATCAATACACACATAGCTCCGTAAAGTCAGAGGTGTGCTCTGGGATTTGAACCTGCGACCACCGTGAAACATGTCGGCAGTCACGTCTGGTCCGTTATCAACAGGCCACCACGCATTAAACTCACTCTGCGAAAAAGGGAATCCCAGAGTAAGTAGTGAAATCTTTCCGTGACATTCTGCTAAATCATCGCATTTAACAGCGCTAGGATTAGCATTTTGATGGATCACACTACGCAAAGACTTTAATGTCGACAGGATTTTACGCACTATAAATGGACAGACGGGAAAAGGGCCCACATATTTCATTCCCTTTTCTACGAATACAGGCTTTGTTAGATGTTGGAAGAAAAATAAATTTAGCGAGCTATGGTTAGCACAAATGGTAGGTTAACCTACCGTTTTAGTGCTCAAGGCCAAGTTCATATAAAATGCACTAATAGTTAAATACATTTTGCTGGTGCCTTTTCAATCAAAATCAAAATGTACTTTATTCAAATAGTATTTTAAAAGATCTTTTGAATCGTTAATTACTGCTACCACTGCTTCAGAATGTGTTGTAGCTATGAAGAAGAAATGGCGCAAGAAACTCACTCTGCCTCCTTTTCTTTAAAAGCCATTTATAATTCTGTATCAGCCCATATACATCCCACTGCTGGGCACGGGCCTACTCTACAATCGAGAGAATCGATTGAGAGTGGTTAGGCCATATAGTCCACCACGCTGGCCTAGTGCGGGTTGGCGGACTTACATATCGTAGAAATTTGTTAGAAATCGCTACAGTATGCAGGTTTCCTCACGATGTTTTCCTTCACCGTAAAAGTGTGTGGTGAATTACTATCAATACACACATAACTATGAAAAGTCAGAGGTGTGCCCTGGGATTTGAACCCGCGACCACCGTGAACATGTAGGCAGCCGCGTCTGGTCTGTTACCAACAGGCCACCACGCACTCACGGTAATAATTACAACGGTTAAATATAAATGTCACAGTAATGTCTGTATATAATATTATTATGTCAATCGTTATAATTAACACAGATAATTGTGTCGAGCGACGAGATGAAACCATCTAACGTTGGTGAGATATATGGCCTGGTTTTACCATCTCGCGTATTGTAGTCATTTCATTTTGCAATTACAAGTTTGGTGGTTCGTAAACTGGAAACTATTCAGCCCCGGGTAAATTGTGTATTATGCGGCAACTTTATGTAAATTGATTTTGCGCATACAGAATTCATGTGTGTAGGTAAAGGCATAATTTACGAACTTTATCGTGTGTATTTATTTATCAAAGAATAATGTAGCCGAGGGATCAAATAATCGTGAAACGCGTTTGTGTCTGAAATTCGCTGTTATTTTAGTAATTTCGATGATCCGGAATATAATCATTATAAGTCTTTAATAGTTTTAAAAGTTCTTTCCAAATTACATATTTTTCTGGCTCAATCTTTTTGCTATAAAGGTTACATGGCAAAGGTGAAAGAGCTACACGTTTGTATCACAAAGGACAACCTTTTATTGTGTTGTACTCATTGAACCCTAAAGTAACGGGATAGGCTTGTTATCGCCTTCAGTTAAGTAAAGCCCCATTTACACGGGGAGAGTTCTCGCCTCGAAGATACGATAATCGTAAGTATATAAAAAAGTAGCATCGTGTAAACATTTTTCAGAACACGATAATCTATCGCGGTTATCCATCCATCCATCATCCATCAGCCAAAGGACGTCCACTGCTGAACATAGGCCTCTCCCAAAGATTTCCACAGTGACCTGTTGGAGGCAGCCTGCATCCAGCGACGTCCCGCCACCTTTACCAGGTCGTCTGACCATCTTGTGGGTGGACGTCCTACGCTGCGCTTTCCGCTACGTGGCCTCCATTCGAGAACTTTTTGGCCGCGGTTATGTCATGCGATAATCGTATACGATTCTCGCCACGAGAAAGTCTCCCTGTTTAAATGGCGTTTAAATGAGAATACTCGGGGTTCGAAAATTTTCAACTGTCCTTTCTTTCTATACCGGGTATATCAAGACTGCGACCGAAAACGAAGCCGAACGAAGGTAGTTTTAGTGGTTACAGACACGATGCAAATAAAAAATTCACCAAAACAGCGACAGATGTTTTTTTAGAATTTTTTAAAAATCATCTTTTTTGGGTGGTAAATCCTAGTTTTAGTGAAAATAATAATTTAAACTCTTACGTACCATTGAGTATTTAAAAATAAAGAGTCTACATCATTATTATAGGAAATCTCTGCATTTATCACCCAAAAACGACGATAAGTAAAAAATTACAAAAAAAAGTTGTCGATTTTTTTTGCTAAATTTTTACTTGTATTGAGTCTGAAGAGTCGAGTCGAGTTAAGTCGCAGTCTTGATATACCCTGTATATTAAAAAGCTTGCATCGTACCAACAATTGCCTATCGATTAAAGTAGAAAAGCGATGATCAAAATATAATCCATAGCTATGGAGATTTCTACGCTATAAAAATACCTCGTAAAAAATAAACCACTGAATGCACAATTCATGGATACAACGTTACATAATGCTCCTACGCAGACATCAAATATTAAACATTCATAAAACTCAAATGCATTTTCATTCCAAAAATAACTCAATAGACGTCTCACCACTGAATAATAACCCCTAGTACTCGCTCCATATTTTGTCTGAGGTGTGAAAAAGCACGCTTTCGACCCCATTATGGGTCATTAACCCCGCTCGCCGTCAATGGACATTCGCAACAGTACGCTTCCTGGAAGTATTTTAATAAATCCAATGTTGTATCTATATTTATGAGACTTGGTACGTCAAGTACTTTAATCACAAATATAAAAAGAATTTAAGCAATATTTCAGTGATTCTAGAAAGGACTTTTGCGTAGAATGGTGAAAAGCCTGTCACAGTTACACAGTAAATTATGGTGTAACTTAGGTTTAGCTTGTGTATCCTCGGTTTCTAAGTACTGTCAAGCGTCAAGTATTACATATTTTTATCACGTAAGATACATTATGCGGTCCTTCAGGTATTTAGAAGGCAGCTTTGCTTTCAACAGTAAAAAGCCCATCATATTGGCCCGTTCAAGTGTACTGCATTCTGGGTCAACTTGATTACATCTGGCTTCGAGCAGGCTGACAAAAATTTGCCGACTAGCAAGTGATAACCATGTCTACCTGATACTATCTAAAATGTCTATACTTACCGCTTAGTGCATGGTAGTCTTTGTTGTATCGGCTCAAGGTAGAGAGAAGTGCGAAATTAGTATTTTTTCTCGTAAAACTATTGGAAAATATTTTAAGTTGTTTTTGGTATCGGTTCATAACGATTAGTAAGCAATTCATAAAGATTTCTAAAGAAAACAGTTTTCTCGGACTGAGTTAACCTGGGTTAGTCCACAGGTTGGCAAGCTAGCTCATCATCTTCAAGAACAGAAAGTTTTCCGAAGATTGCCTCCCGCATGAAATTTTAGGGCAAGGCATGGAGATTGGTGCAAGACCGAATGAAGTGGTGAGGCCTCAGGCCTGTGTCCAGCAGTGGATGATTACGAGCTGGAATGATGATGATGATGAATTTTTAGTGACATATTGCAAATTTCCTACCGCGACTTCCCAGTTCCTTATGTCGACTTCTACCTTATGGAGGTCAGAAGCTGTGCTTGTCGGTAGTGTCTTCCAAACTATTTTTCAGGTCTATGGACAGCTTTTATCTGAATCTAATACAACAGTACTGATTTTATATTTAGAATATGTGGTGACGTCAATTTTAGGAAACTTTCCCGCCCTCACACCCGCCACTGCAACTCCTGTAAGCCAGGATCAACAGTGGCACGCTTTTTAAAGACACCGAGCTTTAAAGATCAGCGAGAGACTGAAGTGAATGTGACGTAATTATGTTAACACAAAACGAATTTCTTTCTTACGTACAAAAGTGTTCTTAAAACGAAATTTAATTGAGCCTCGAATCGTCCATTATTTTTCCATTGAGCTAAATCACTTTAGCACTCATAAATACGAGCATATCGAGCATTACGAAATAAAATGCTATTTATATTTCCAACAATAAAAAAACAATAAGTCTTAAATCTCTGAGAGAGCAATTAAGATATACAAAAAATCTTTTCCGCAACAATTATTGTCGGAAGGGACTCGAAACGATTTAACTTATAATGTCGGCAGGTCGTGGTTTCACGGGCATTATGGCGGTTCTTAAATGAACTGTGATTTTTTATTTTAAACGAGTAATAATTAGCCCGTATTCGGGGGGAAATATTCTATAGGCTTTAAGATGGCGACATTTAAACAAAATGTTCATTACTGGCCAGTACTAAGCCGATTGGTTGTCATTCTTATGATGAATATATTTAATTATCATTACCTCATTAACATCTGCAACACCATTGGGCATGGTTATGCGTTGCCGGGGCTTGAGGTGGGAATACGCTTCGTTTGACAGCAGGGTCTAACCAAGAAGGCTCTCAACGATAGATTGTACGGAACCTACTATTAGTTGCATCGTATATACTAATATGTCGTATATAAGAAAGCTCACGACATGTAGATCCCCAACCTGGGAACCTAACCAGACGTTACATAATTATTCAAATTGTTAATTATAACTTTCATCTCGTAAGTTGTTTTAGAGACTGCGTATTTTGGAAGTCACGGCAAAATCTTCCAAAACTCAGCGCAGTAACTTTGTTACTTTATTAAAAGTTCGCGAGATAATTGTGACGTTCACTTTAAAGTTACAAAGCCATATTAATTATTTTCAAAGTTGTGACGTTATATAACTTATGTGGTTTCTGCGCGTGATTTTGTGCTCATCGATTTCGATCATAATACCATAATAATAATAGATACAGAAGGCCATAATTGTGTTGGCTGATTGTCAGTGAACACTTTTCGTATAGCAATTGAAATTACCTTCAAGGCATTATACGAGTAGACACTATCATACTGGAATCAAAATCATTGCCAATGTATGTGCTATCCACGGTTGGACGTAAGCTTCCTCAAATTGACATAATTGAGACAGAATACTCAGCTATAAAGTTAATGATCAAAAGAGCAGTTCATATGTAAAGTTCGACCACATTCATGTAAGCAATTTCATTCGAATAGTGGAAAAGTTTAACAAAGTTACGTTTAATTTACTTTAAAATATGCCAATGCTTTCCACCCACTTTGCTGTGGAGTGACGCGGGTAATTATTTGTTTTCAACTCCACCAATTTGATTTAGTTTTCAAAGACGACGTAGTCCCTAAGGCTGCGGGCACAAAGTCAGCAAGAGCGGGGCGGGAGCGGCGAGTTACAACTTCTATTGCATAGATTTATATGAGACTTGCCTCGAAGGCAGCGACGGGAAGCGGTATATGAGCGGCGCGCATCTGTCCAGCGGAGCCCGCTAGAGCATGCATTTGGCTACTGATTCAAGTGATAGGAAGAGTTGAAATGGGATGAATTGGAAAAGGTGTTGTCGCTGCTGTTTAGACATTTCGTTCGCGATAAAGACACTGATTAATGGCAACACAATACTGCTTTCTTCGAGACCACCCAGCGCCACCGCTTGCAACGCTCCTTTTCCGCTGACTAGGTGTCCGCAGCCTAAGAGACTTGCCGAGCTTAATTGCTCTGTGTCAATTCTCTGCATGCTACTGTTGATCCTGTCTGACATGATCATGTATAAGTCACTAAAATGAAGCAATAAAATACAATATCAATTCAAATTGGAATACATTACTCAAAACACTGTTTATGTGCAATATTTGTGATACATTTACGTTCAATTTGCAGCTATGTCGATTATTTAGCCACTGCGTTCTCGTGATATTGCTATTAGCACTGCACTGGCAATTGCGAATTCGCAATGCGATAATATTTGCTATGATCACGTCATTTGCATTGTTCAAAATAGAATTCAATGTTGAGGTGTTTGCAAGACATTTTACGTATTTAAGAGATTATTTGTCTTTGTTTTGGATAAAATATGTGAATATAATAGACATTGCAACGTCAATGAGATTGTCAAAAAAATTATCTACGTGTACGTATATATCCAGTTATGGCCGCCATTATTGTGTCGCCAGGGAAGGGATAAATGTCTCCCCCTTCGTAGTAAGGTGTTTGATTTGTGTCAAGGAGATTGGAAGCTATGAAGTATTTTTCGGGTCTGCAACAATCTCGAAACAAACAATATTTGGTCAATAAAAACCACCCTAATTAAATGAATCATATAGATTCTAATTTGGAATGGAAATATTTTTATTTAATAGCAAAAATTTTAAGACCTTTTCAGAGGAAAAAAAAATTTTGTTCGGCCCCATGTACACTGAAATTACTTTGAACTGCGATTTATTAAAGAAGAGGGGGGATACCTTTGCCCAACAGTGGGATGATAAATGTAAAGAAAAAAATATATTTGAACCATCAAAACAAACAATACAATGCTAATTAAAATTACGAAATTGAATGTTACGGAAACCGAATTTATTACATAAACAGAGAAATTTCCGTTTTCAATTAAAATTTAAATACGAAATGAATAAATGTGGTTTTACTGCGACGCGGACAGACGCTGCGGTGCGTATAGAGCAAAGCTACGCTATATTATGTAGCTTGGGGCGTCTGCAATCGCGAAATATTTTTCTTTATTGCATTGGTCAAGAAGACGGTTCACTTCATCAAGTGTATCATCGCTTACCTTATATTTGCTGCCATCATGCGTAAACGCTGCGCGTCTATACTTCGTCGAGTGCGTGGCAGCCCCAACAGCATCCTGCGTACGTTGACGAATAGATGGGACTCGACAATGCTAGCTCGCTGGATACACATACATACAGTCAAATAATCTAGCGTTAGGTTGGCATTGTAGTGTCTCCAGGTATTCTACGTATAATTTATTACTAACACTATTTCTAAGCTTAAATGTTACTAACCCAATATGGATCTTCTTGTTATCCGAAATAAAAGATTATTATTATTATATATGTATTTTAAGTTTAATACAGTCTCCTAAATTTAGGGTAGAACACTGAATTACCGAGCTTTTGGCCAAAGTACTTCAGTGATATTCATGGGGAAGTTTCTTTCTACTCTATAGAGAGAAACTTCCTGACTATTCTGCACGTATTGAGTATTACTGCCTTCTGTAAGAGTATGTATGTAAGTGGATGTATGTTTAGGGCTTTAAGACTTGTGTGGAGTGTTTTAGGGATGACGCCTGTACTGGAAATTATAATAGGGATTGTTTTTACAGTTTGGACTTTCCACTGAGTCTTAAGTTCAATTGATAAGTCCGTGTATTTCGTTAGTTTGTTAGTGTGCGTGGGTGTAAGATTATGTGTGTTAGGTATGGCAATGTCTATAAGTAATACTGATTTATTTCGTTTATCGTGTAGTGTAATGTCAGGTCTGTTATGGTGTATGGTCTTGTCAGTCAGTATAGTTCTGTCCCAGTACAGTTTATAGTCAGGTGAGTCAAGTATGATTTGAGGAGTGTATTTATAGTACGCTATTTTTTCTGTAATGAGTTTATATTTGTGTGCTAGTGTCTGGTGTATGATCGCCGCTACCTGGTCGTGTCTGTGCTTGTAGTCTGTCTGTGTAATAAAAGAACATGCCCCTGTGATGTGTTGAATTGTTTCGGGTTGTTTATGGCAATGGCGGCAGTGGTCGCTAATCAGGCTGCTGTCGCGTATGATGTGTTTTCTATAATTTTTGGTGTCTATAACTTGATCTTGGATTGCCACCATAAATCCCTCTGTTTCTGGGAACAACTCGCCTCGTCTCAACCACGCGTTTGACGCTATCTTGTCAACATTTGGGTTGTTTAAATCGAGGCGGTGGCGGCCATGTAGGGATTTTTGGATCCAAGTATCAATTTTTTGTTGGTTAGTGTTTATTTCTAATTGTTTAGTATGGTCAGCGAGTTTAAGTGGTGTGTATGTGTCTGCTTGGGATATGGCCTTGTGTAGCGTAGATTGTTGTGAATATGTGTGAAAGAACGTTCTGAGTGTTGTGATCTGCTTGTTGTGTAAATTAGTTATGTCAATGAGCCCTCTGCCACCCTCATGTTTAGGCAAAGTTAATCTTTGAATGCACGCGCGTGGGTGATGTTTCCTATATTTGGTCATAGTAGTGTTAATAATCCGTTGTAGGTTTTTTAAGTCCGTTTGTGTCCATCGGATAACGCCAAATGAGTATGTAAGTATGGGTACTGCGTATGTGTTAATAGCTTTGATCGTATTGCGTGCATTCAGGTGAGTGTGTAATATTTTATGAAGTCTGTTTCTAAAATTTTGTTTTAGTGCCGCTTTCATGTCTTTATGATGGATCTGTCGTGACTGGTTATAACCTAAGTATTTATATCCTAGTTCAGGGTTTACGGAATCTATTATGTCATGGTTAATTAATTCATATGAACTTGTTGTGTCTACTATTCCTTTATTAATAGATTGAATTTTGCATTTGTCTATTCCAAACTCCATGTGTATATCGTGTGAAAAGGTCTGTGTGTGGCAAGTGCAAGTGTGTGGATCTCATCTAGTGTGCTTCCAAACAATTTGATATCGTCCATGTACATGAGGTGTGACAGATTAGTTTGTTGTGTATCGTGTTTAATTTTAAAACCTAGAACATTATTATTCAACATATTGGAGAGTGGGTTAAGCGCTAAACAAAACCACAGGGGGCTCAGGGCATCGCCTTGGAATATGCCTCTTTTAATGGGAATGAGTTCGGTTTCCGTGGTATTATTATCCTTACATATTTTTAACTTAGTGTTCCAATTTGACATGGTATTTTCCAAAAATAAGATAATTACGGGATGAATTTTATAGTGTTTTAATGTGTATATAAGCCAAGAATGTGGTACGGAGTCAAATGCCTTTTTATAGTCGATGTACATCGTGTGGATACTGCGTTTTTGGGTAAGTGCCTGGTTTGAGGCTACGGCATCGATCGTGAGTTGCTCTTTACAGCCTTGACTATGTTTACGACATCCTTTTTGTTCTTCTGCCAAAATTTTATATTTATTTATGTATTCGTATATGGACTCGCTTAAACATGATGTGATGATTTTATAAATATTCTGTAAGCAAGTGATTGGTCGGTACTTTGCGGGGTTTGCTGTATCAGAGAAGTCTTTCGGAATCATGTATGTAGTTCCCTGTGTGACGTACTGTGGCAATGTGTGGGGTGAGCGAATAAACGTGTTTATATGTTTTAGCAATAATGTGTGTGTACATGTAAATTTCTTGTACCAGAAGTTGTGAATGTTGTCTGACCCAGAGGTTTTCCAGTTATGTGTTTTATGTATTACACGTGTTAAAAGATCAATATGGATTTGGTCAAAATCCATTCCTGGTATGTCGTTCAATCTCTGCTTGTCATCCTCGATCCATTGATTGTTCCTGTGTTGAACAGGATTAGACCAGATTTGAGACCAAAATGTCTGCAATGCTTCGGGAGTAGGTAGGGAAGTGTTCTGTGTTGATACATCGTGTTTTTGAGTAAGTTTTCTGTAGAAAAGTTTTTCACTATTGCAAAATTGCTTATTTTCTGCTTTCCTCCTCGTTGTTTCTTTATACCTCCTTAATCTACTGGCAAGAGTGTTCAGTTTCTGCTTTAAGGTGTCTAGATAGTGTGTAACGTCTGTATTTGGTGTTTCATGTTGAGAATGAATATTATATTGCTGTTTTATTTTATTAATGTGTTTTTCTAAAGTCAATGACCTAGTTCCTCTAGCATATTCAGTCATTCTTCCTATGTTTACTCTAAGCCTTCCTATTCTTTCTTCGAGGCGTTGTTGCCATCTGGGCACTCGAGAGGGTTTTTTATGAAGCGGTATATTTCCCTCTAGAATCCTGACACCGTTAAATTTAATTGCAGCATAGGCCCCACAATAGATAATCGTTTGAGTTATGTTAAAACTGGTATCAGAAGATAGTAACTTGGGGAGTATATCAGAATTCAGGTGACGTATGATGATAGCTAGTTTTTTCGAGGGTCTCAGTTTTGGTAAATATGGTCGAGATGTAGGTTGCGTGTCTCGGAATTTGTTAAAAGCTTCTAAAAACAAATTTTCTAATTGTAGTTTTAGTTCTGGGGTCAATGTAGTATTCACTTCTGTATTATTTCTCGGCGTTTGGTTTTGATGACTATCTGTTATTTGAATTCGATCTAAGTTATTAAGTGTTGGATTGTGAGACACAGGTAGCGTTGTATCTTCGTTGTTTTGTGTATCGACTGTACTTAACTCACATCGGACTTCGTCATGAATTTTATTTAATTGTTCTGACGACAGGAGTCTATTGTTGACGATCGATCGGCGTTGGTCGGATATTCTTTGTGCAGTGAGATGGGAGAGCGAAGGGTGATTAGAAATAACGTCTTGGTGTAATTGTGATCTGTAGGATGTTAAATCAGTTTCTAATTTTGTCACTTTGTAATAGCTTCTCATTATAGCTTCATTTAATCCAACTGTCCATCTCATCCTTCCGTTTTGTGTATTTTCTGTGCAAGTGTTAACATTAGGGGGTGGCTGATTTTTAAATAGGTTCCTTACTTCTTCTTTAATACTGAATATTTCTTGGGTTGTTAAAAGGTTTCGCTGCACTATAGCTCGTCTTTGATCTCCTACTCTCTGCTTACCAACTTGCATATCTGGAAACTGCTCTATGAATCGTGTGTGCAATGGTGTAAGATACTGTCTAGTGTTGGTTTCCAAATCAGTGAAGATGAAATAGTGGCGCATGATGAAAATATTCATGTCTTTGGTCCACGTTTTACGTGAGCGCCGGCCGCCCATAACGGGTGCAGTGACTTCGGCAGAAATAGCCTCCTGCACAACATCTTGGACGGATTGAAGTGGTGATGTGGGTGGTGAGTTAGATGAATCTGAATCAGAATCGTGGCTTTTATTGAGGAAAGATAGCGGTGATGAAGGTAGTGATGAGAATAAAGATGATGGTGAAGAACATGACAACTGGTCACGTGGAGCTGCAGCAGTCCGTGACTGGGCAGTTCGATGCGATACGGTGCCCTCCCCAGAATACGTAGGGCAGCCCGAGCCAGAAGGTTCGGGGCGGGGTTCTCCATCGTGTTCCACTCCGGTACCCGCCTGGGGTAATGTCCTGTTTCTTAGACGCATCGCATGAATTTTATATAATTCTAGAGCTTCGTTGGTCACTGGTGAGTATGTAGCTAGAAGCTGCCAGTGTCCGCCCCTCACGTGGCATCAGGTGGTCGTGCCGGACGTGAAGTTAGACTTGTGAGGGGCTTATTATTATTATTATTATTTTTATATTCGATTTACGTTAATCTCCCAAAGATTGGGGAGTACACCAAAGTACCGAGCTTTTGGCCAAAGTACTTTAGTATTTTGGTACAGTGCAGTTCCTTTTCAGTCTATAGAGAGGAACTTCCGGACAATTCTGCATGTGTTGAGTATGACAGCTTTCTGTAAGAGTATGTAGGTGAGTGGATGGATGTTTAATGTCTTTAAGCTTGTGTGCAGTGTTTTGGGGATGACCCCTGTGCTGGATATGATGATGGGTATAGTCTTCACCGATTGAACTCTCCATTGAGTTTTGAGTTCAATACTTAGATCTGTGTATTTAGTTAGTTTCGTGGTGTGTGTGGAGGCAAGATTGTGTGTGTTAGGAATGGCGATGTCTATGAGGTATACAGTTTTATTTTGTTTGTCTTGTAGTGTAATGTCAGGTCTGTTATGGTGAATGGTTTTGTCAGTCAGTATTGTTCTGTCCCAGTATAGTTTGAAGTCAGACGATTCGAGTATGATTTGGGGTGTATATTTATAGTATGATGTTTTTTCTGTGATGAGTTTGTGTTTGTGTGCTAGTGTCTGGTGTATGATTGCCGCTACCTGGTCGTGTCTGTGCTTGTAGTCTGTTTGTGTAATGAATGAACATGCTCCTGTGATGTGTTGTATTGTTTCTGGCTGTTTATGGCAATGCCGACAATGGTCACTGACAAGAGTACTATCACGAATTATATACTTCCTATAATTTTTGGTATCAATAACTTGGTCTTGGATCGCCAACATAAATCCCTCTGTTTCTGGGAACAGCTCGCCTTTTTTCAACCACGCGTTTGACGCTACTTTGTCAACATTAGGGTTGATCAAATCGAGCCGGTGACGGCCATGGAGGGATTTTTTGGACCAAGTGTCAATTCGTTCATGGTTGGTGACTATTTTCAACTGTTTGGTTTGGTCTGTGAGTTTCAGTGGTGTGTATTTGTCTGCTTGAGACACAGCTTTGTGTAGTAGGGAATGTTGTGAGTGAGAGTGAAAAAATGTTCTGAGTGTGGAAATCTGTTTGTTGTGTAGATTTGTTATATCTATGAGCCCTCGGCCACCCTCGTGCTTAGGCAAGATTAATCTTTGGATGCACGCTCGCGGATGGTGCTTTCTATGTTTAGTCATTGTAGTATTAATGACTCTTTGTAAGTTTTTTAAGTCTGTTTGTGTCCAGTTTATAATTCCGAATGAATACGTAAGTATGGGTATTGCATATGTGTTAATGGCTTTGATGGTGTTGCGTGCATTTAAGTGAGTGTGCAGTATTTTATGTAATCTATGTTTAAAATTCTGTTGTAGTGTGGTTTTTATTTCTTTATGGTGTATGTGTCGCGACTGATAGTATCCTAGATATTTGTATCCTTCGGTAGGGTCTACAACATCAATTATTTCCTGGTTACCTAATTCGTATGGAGTTGATTCTACTATTCCTTGATTAACTGACTGTATTTTACATTTGTTTATACCAAACTCCATGTGAATGTCTTGTGAGAAAGTATGTGTGATGTCGGCAAGTGTGTGTATTTCGTTAAGTGTGCTTCCAAAGAGTTTAATATCATCCATGTACATGAGATGTGAGAGTGTAGTTTGTTGTGTATTGTGTCTAATGTTAAAACCAATATTATTTTTATTAAGCATATTTGAAAGGGGGTTCAGTGCCAAACAAAACCATAAGGGACTCAAGGCATCACCTTGGAAAATACCTCGTTTTATTGGGATGAATTCTGTTTCAGTAGTTTTGTAATTGTTACATATTTTTAATTTAGTATTCCAGTTTAACATCGTATTTTCCAGAAAAAATGTAATTGTGGGATGGATCTTGTAGTGCTTTAATATATATATTAACCAAGAGTGTGGTACAGAGTCGAAAGCTTTTTTATAGTCAATGTACATGGTATGAATGTTTCTTTTCTGACTAAGCGCTTGGTTGGAAACTACGGCATCTATTATAAGTTGTTCTTTACACCCTTGACTATGCTTGCGACACCCTTTCTGTTCCTTTGCTAGGATGTGGTATTTATGTGTGTAATGGTATATGGACTCGTTTAAGCATGACGTGATAATTTTATAAATGTTCTGGAGACAGGTAATTGGTCTGTACTTAGCGGGATTCGCGGTGTCACTTAAGTCTTTTGGTATCATGTATGTGGTTCCCTGTGTGATGTAGTGCGGCATTGTCTGAGGTGATTGGATGAATGAGTTTATATGTTTAAGTAATAATGTGTGTGTGCATGTAAACTTCTTGTACCAGAAGTTGTGGATGTTGTCTGAACCAGTAGCTTTCCAATTGTGGGTTTTAGATATAACTGATTTCAAGAGATCTATGTCGATTTGGTCAAACTCCATTTCTGGTATATTTCTCAAATGCTGTTTATCTTCCTCAATCCATTGGTTATTGTTATGTTCCACGGGGTTAGACCAGATATTAGACCAGAACGTGTGTAATGATTCAGAGGTAGGTAGCGATGCGGTGTCTATTGTTGAGTTTTGTTCTTGTGCAAGTTTTCTGTAGAAAAGTTTTTCGTTAGTGTAAAACTGCTTATTTTGTGTCTTCCTCAGAGTTGTCTCTTTATATCTTCTTAGCCTACTAGCAAGTGTGTTCAGTTTTTGTTTTAAAGTGTCTAGGTAGTGTGTTATATCCGTGTTTTGTGTTTCGTGCTGTGAGTGAATTTTGTACTGTTGTTTTAATTTTTCAATGTGTTTTTCTAAAGTTTTTGATTTAACTCCCCTTGCATATTCGGTCATTCTACCTATATTTATTCGAAGGTTATTTATTCTTTCTTCAAGGCGTCTTTGCCACCAGGGTATTTTATGTTTTTTGGGCAACAGTGAGTTCCTCTCTGTGATTCTAGCGCCATTAAATTTGGCTGAAGTATACGCCCCGCAATAAATGATGGTTTGTGTGGTTTTAAAGTCGGTTTCAGAAGATAATAGCCTAGGGAGTAAATTAGAGTTGAGATGAGATATAATTGTAGATAATTTCTTTGAGGGTTTGAGTTTTGGTAAGCTCGGTCTGGATATAGGTGACGTATCTTGAAATTTATTAATCGCATCCAGAAACATAACTTCTAGTTGTTGTTGTAATTCTGTAGTAAGTTCTCGTATATCATTTGTTACAGGTCTTGAAAGTGAGTTTGGCTGGTCAGTTATGATTTGTCTCGGTTCAGAGGCAGTTGTTATGGGGTTCTCAGCTACTGGTAGAGTTGTGTTTACAGTATAATTTATGTCTGCATTACCTATCTCATTCCTAACTTCTTCAAGGATTCTATTCAATTGTTCAGAAGATAAAAGTTTATTATTGACAATAGACCGCCGTTGGTCGGAAATTCTTTGAGCACTAAGATGAGCTAGCGTAGGATATTTAGAAATTATTTCCTGATGTAACTGAGGTCTGTATGATGTTAAATCGGTTTCTAGTTTAGTTAGTTTGTAATAGGTTCTCATTTTGGCCTCGTTTAGTTCAACAGTCCACCTCATTCTTCGGGACTGGGTTTGTTCTAAGTTTGTAACATCGGAGGGTGGTTGATTTTGGAGTAGATTTCTGACTTCTGCTTTAATTGTATCTATTTCATTTTGGGCAAGGAAACTACGTTGAACTATAGCTCGTCGCTGATCACCGACTCGCTGCTTACCAACTTCCATTTTAGGAAACTGTTCTGTAAATCGTGTATGTAGATGTGTGAGGTACTGTCTTGTATTAGTTTCTAAATCGGTGAGAATGAAATATTGGCGCATGATGAAAATATTCATTTCTTTGGTCCACGTTTTACGTGTGCGCCGGCCTCCCGTGACGGGTGCAGTAACTTCGGCTGAAATAGCCTCCTGCACAACATCATGGTCGGATTGAAATGATGAAGATGATGATGAACGAGAAGAATAAGTAGCAAGGAAAGATGGTGGTGATGAAGGGGCCGATGAAAATAGAGATGATTGTGACGAACATGACAAGATATTATTATTATATACGCTTTATCGTAAGTGATGAGTGTTTACCTCCATGAACATCAACAATATTTGGATCGTAAATGCGTTAAAAGACTCTCAAAATCGGGAGAGATAATAAAAGAAAAATTATTAAACGTTATGGCACTTTACTATGAACTTTAAACAAGGCGTGGTGAAGTAATTAAGTGGGCTGACATAACAGTGTCGGGTGGCCGAAGATAATTCATCATTTATCAAAGGCGTGAGTTTATCTATGAATGATTAGAAACATGTGGTTTATCCAAATGATTATTAACGATGATTAATGATCATACGTCAATATAGCATAGCATAGTGCTGTAAATGCAAGCATTCGATCAAGCGATGCTTCTCAATAAGTTAATTAACATGTTATTTTCGCGGCTCGTGTGTTCCACCTCGTAAATATTTGTTCACGATTGTAGCTCTTCGGATGAGAGCGTGATGTGTTAATGAAATATACTGTATGTATTACGATTTAACGTGTATTAAGATATTGTACTTCACTTATTATTTATTTATCTTCGACAGCCTTCGTGGCGCAGTCGGCTAGACGCCGACTGTGAAACTAAAGGCCGCGGGTTCGATCCTCACACCGAGACAAATCATTGTGTGACCCACAAGTATTTGTCTCGGGTCTGGGTGTTTGTGAGACCGAAAAGTCCCTCGTATCTTCTGATACCCACCACACAAAACTTAATACTTTTATTTAAAATACTTACATTAATCTATATCTGTATCAGCCCCTATAGGTTCTATAAAGGGCACGAGCCTCCTCTGCAATCAAGAGTACGATTTAGAGGGGTTAGGCCATATAGTCCACCACGCTAGCCTAGTGCGAGTTGGCGGACTTTACATTATAGGAATTATTACAAATCGCTATGGTATACAGGTTTCCGCACGATGTTTTCCTTCACCGTTAAAGTGCGTGGTGATTGACTATCAATACATACATAACTCCGAAAAGTCAGAGGTGGGCCCTGGGATTTGAACCCTCGACCACCGTGAACATGTTGGCAGTCGCGTCTGGTCCGTTTACCAACAGGCCACCACGCACTTACATAACTTACAAGAGATTAAAACCCGCATCACATTCATACCAGCTTCGTCGGCTATTTACCCTAAACAATAACGTCTTAAACAAAAGCATCTCAAAATAAAACGCGAGCTATTTCAAATGAGAATTCTTTGAGCAATTGATAAAGAAAATTATTTCTTTTGTAAAGGAGTAATTGTTCTTTTGATCCTTATGTCTGATAACCGCCTCTTTATACCCTTACCCTGTTCACTGTCCCCATGCATTTATCTGACGTTTAAATCGGTTTTCTAATATGAGAAATATGTTTAATAGGATTTTCTTTGTAATTTGTTTTATTTATAAGTTGTAGATTCATCGACAAAAAATATTGAAATGCGCTGTAAAACATACGTCGATTTGATTTTTAGAAAAGGAATAGTTATAAAAACAATATTTAAATTAAATTTAGTTATATTTTTATAGTATCAAAATCCATATATCACACTTTATGTAATACAAATTGATAGCCCGACACGCGAGTCAACCCTTTACCTCACGTCAAACCCTCTCCTATAACCCAGGATTCCAAGGTGCAAACCTCAATACTCGATGCCACTAGGCCACTGAAGAAACTAACTTAAAATGAATCTTGAAATCCATGAATTTTTGCCATACCAGGAATAACCACACTACAACCAAAACGAAGCTAGATGGCAGTTTTTGTGACTTCAGACACAATGCAACTAAAAATTTCACAAAAAAAAAAGCGACGCCCTTTTTTTGGATTTTTTTATTTATCGTCGTGTTTGGGTGGTAAATACATAGTTTTTCCTAAAATAATATTGTACACCCTTTTGTTTTTCATACTCAATAGTACGCAAGGGATTAAATTATTATGTTAGCAAAAATTATGTATTTACCTATTTACCGCCACCCACCATGATACTTAAAAAAATGCAAAAAATGTCGCTTTTATTGCGAAATTTTTAGTTTCATTGTGTATGTAGTGACTAATACTACCACGAGGCTTCATTTTCGGTCGCAGTCTGGATACCTTGTATATTTCAGCCTCCGTGGCACAGTTGGTTAGACGCCGGCTGTGAAACGAGAGGCCGCGGGTTCGATTCCCGCACCAAGACAAATGTTTGTGAGGCCCACAAATATTTGTCTCGGGTCTGGGTGTATGTGAGACCAAAAAGTCTCTCGTAGTTTCTGATGCCCACGACACAAGACTTAATTGATCTTAATATGGGATCCGGACTATGTATGTGACTGTTGGGTGTATTTATTTTAATTTTGCGACCACACTACGCTCAAATATTTAGAGAATTGTTTTGGGGCGAGATAATATTTCGGCCGCGGCTGGAGCCAATAGTAATTGTATTACACAACAGACTTGTAATAGTATAAGTAAACTTCATTAAACTTTTAATAAGATTCGGTTTGATGTTAACCGATACACCCAAAGAGAATGTTGATAAGTTTAGTTAATTACATAAACGTAATCTGAATAGTTTTATAGAATAATAGCGACCAAATTCACTTTACAGTCGAGTTTTATTAAATGCTCAAAGCAATGAAATACAATAAATATTTACAGTTAGTTTAACCACGACTGAAACTGAATTTACTTGGAATTTAATTTTTATATACCTGTGAGTGGTGGCCTGTCGCTAACGAACCGGGCGGAATAAAGAGACAGTAGCCACGAATTCTAATCCCGGGGCACACATTTAACTTTTCGAGGTCATTTATTTATAACTAGTCAATCACTGCGTATTTGACCGACGAAGATAACCATAAGGAACTCTGCTAACCGAAAAGATCTTTACAGAAATTTCGGTATATGAAATCCGTCGACCCGCAGTAGACCAGCGTGGTTTAAAGCCTAAGCCCTCTCAATCGTGTTTAGAAGTAATAATTAAATAAATACACCCAAAATTCACATACATAAACCTGACCCCACATTAAGATCAATTAAGTCTTGTGTCGTGGGTATCAGGAACAACGAGAGACTTTTCGGCCTCACAAACATTTGTCTTGGTGCGGGAATCGAACCCGCGGCCTCTCGTTTCCCAGCCAGCGTCTAACCAACTACGCCACAGAGGCTGTCAAGAAGTAGGCGTATAAAGCCAACGTAGAGAAAGCACATCCAACTGCAGATTTTTTTGTGAATAATCTCTCTCTGTCTCTCTCTTCAGCTACAGGAAGTCCACTGCTGAACAAAGGCCTCCTTCATGGACCTCTACATCACGTTGTTGGAAGCGGCCTGCATACAGCGACTTCCAACAACCTTAACTGGGGCGTCCGTCCACCCTATGAATTTATGATAACTAATTATTTCACATACAATCACGTCCCATTTCTTGCTAAACTTTCATAAATTGACTGCTTGGTGGCGTAGTTGTACCACGGTACGACTATAAAGCTGAGGTCTCAGGTTCGAATCGAAGTGATATTGGGTTTTTCTATTCAAATTTGTGCCCGATATGGCGATAGGCTCGCCCCCTATCACATTATGGGACAGAACATACAAGGCGAAATGTGGGTGTCCTGGTGGCGCCTCTGCCTACCCCTTATGGGATAAAAGAGTGAGTTTATGAGTTTATATACTTTCATAAATTAAGACCATGAAAAGCAAAAGATAAAAATACCCGGCATTTTCCACCCCCGAGGGGTTGATATGCCATCTAACGAACATCGATGCACTAGTTTTTTAATTTTTATTCATTCTATTTTCCGTCTGGTTTCTTGGGGGCAAAGTGGCTATATTTATCGGGCAATTATGGTTAATACGGGGCGATTATAGTGTTGTTAATAATTTATTTGACGTTCTGAGGAAAAAGGCATAATGAGCAGGTTTGTTGCATATTTGAGTATTCTATTGAAGCCAATAATTTGTGTGATATAAAATTCACATGCTTTTATTAAAGCGTGGAATAAAACAGGTTGGTTTAATAAAGACATAATGTTATCGCGTTTGGTGGTGCGCCCCGTAATTTTTCGATAGAAATATTTATTTGACTACACTTCACTCTACACTATAATTTCCCATCAACATACAACATACAAAATTCCGTCCTAATGACCAGTGAAGGATTTTATATATGTGATTTTAAGCAGGCTGCCCTGTGGACACGCTATCTGGACTCAGACGCATCGTAGTCACTTTTTCTCCCCAGTAAAGAAAAGTTTACCGAAGTTCCCAGTATCGCATATATGTGACCATAGACCATAGATAGAAATTAGCGCATCCATGACCTAGTCAATACTAGCTATAACACGGCTCTACCATTTACAAAGCGCAATGGATGTATAAACGTCAAAGTGTCGAGTACCGTAGTTGTTAATAAAAGAAATCGACGCATTAAAAGTATTACGTCATAAACAAGTCTTGGTATTACTTACATGTGTCCAACAAGTGTGTGTTAGGAATGTTAAAATATCTCTCCATAGAAATATTAAAGAAATAAAAAGTGATATGTGACACAAATAAAATAAAAAGGTAGAGATTTTTTTATTGCTATGAATGGCAAGACGAGCATGCCATTCGCCTGATAAGCGATACGACCTCTCATGGGCAGTACCAAAACCAAACATCATAAATTACAAAGCAATGCTTGGCATTCCACTGCGCTCGTTATACTGAGACATAAGATGTTAAGTCTCATCATGTCCAGTACTAAGTTAATTAAATTGCAATTGAGAGAGCTGGAAATTCTCAAAATTCTTGCATTGAGCTTTGTAGTACCTATACAATTTACAACATCTGAAAAGTTGTGGGTACAATCCCGGTACCAGAATATGTATTAAGAATGAATTGTTGTAAGTTGGAGTTCATGTATGTATGAAGAACTAATACTTGTTGTGAGTCGGGTGTTTGGTGAATTCTTTACCACTTAGTGGGGTTCAAATTGTGTGTGGTAAAACAATGTAAAGATATTCAAATATTAATGAAACCTAATAAAAAAATAGCCTCAAACATAGTCTACAATCTAAAACTAATTTAATCTTGTTTTAATTAAATTTATCGTGCTCTACGATTAAGGAACTCTATTTTTTATCCTTAAAATATAATTGCCATATTATTACATACCTGCATCTAAAGTATTATTCTAAAACATTTCCCAGTTTTAAACTCATTATAATTTAAGTTTAAAAAATCCTAAATAAAGTTGTTAGGCAGAACTCAACACGACCTTTAACCATTCGCCTTAAAAAGTCACGACACCATCGTAACTATTCATTATCAATTACAATTACAAAAACAGAGCGAGTTGTGATAAGCCGAAGTTATTTTGACTCCATTATAATGGTCTATAATTTAAAATAAATAATGTTTTGGTTTGCGCGCGCAACGTTACTACAACTGAGCAACTGGTTTCAATCATAGAATAATACTAATACGAATACAGAACCGGCCATAGATTTATACCCACGAGTAGTTGGACTCCTAGAGGAAATAATATTGTATCAAGAAACTTTTTGTTAAGAAAATTAAATGTTGTGTTGTCGTCATTAAACTATATTTTAATAAATTATACGTGAATATTCGCTTCATTCCCTGCAGACATAATCACAAAATATTTTACAAATAATTACAATAGACAGTAACTTAATAAGACCTACTGTGTTTGCCTTTCAAATTTAATTATTTATCATTAATCAATGCCATGTAGCTTCCTACATTAAATTAACTCCTGCATTTAAGCCACAATATTTTTTTTTGTTTATTATCCCTATACATTACTCAGACATAAAACAACAAAAACATACATTACTCATTATTAAGCTATAAGCTTTGATATCGCGTGATAAGCACAAATTGTCGCTTCTGCGCATAAACAAATACTCTATGATTCATTCCGATCTCGGTGTACGCGAATTCCGACATAAACGCATGGCGTCTTAACCGAAACGGACGTCTATGTCTTTTCCTTTATTATTTCCGTATTTATTTACGCAAACGTTAAACTTTGCACGTGCAATTTTAAATATTTTTTATATCTACCAAGGCTGTATGAATTTGCGTCCTTTGCTAAGAATTTAGTTTTAAAAAGTTTTGATGTTGTGTGAGTTCGTGAAGTTTTTAAGTTGATTTTAATGCGTGCAGTGTTATGTGTTATGAACAATGAATGGAATTGCATTGGATGCAGAACGTGCGCCAGAAAAGGTGGGAATTATCGACAGGTATGTTGTAATGTATTCGCATGAGGTCGGCATACAATATTTTTGCGCAAATATTGAATAAGAATTTTAAATTTGGAAAGGTTCCAAATTTACCACGTTTCCACGTGTATTTTTTATGCACTAATATATTGCCAAAATAAAAATAAAACAGACATATTATATCGAATAAAAACATTGATTAAAAAGAAGAAAATGCTTACAAACCGTGATACATTTCTGTGTTCACAAAATAATATGTTTAAAAAGTTATTAATGTCTACATGCAAAAAAAATAATATTACTTATGTTTTTAATATATGTCTCGAATGAAACCTCTTTCTTCATCATCATCATCAGCCCGTTGCAGTCCACTGCTGGACATAGGCCTCTCCCAAGGTACGCCACAGAGCCCGTAATTGTACCTCTTTCTTAATAATTGAAAAGTATATTTTAGTAGAATTTCAATAAGCTAAATCTGAGTAAATAAAATACCACACCGAGAATAACAAAACGCAAAGCTAAAAATAAAATTACAACCGCATTGGAATACAATATAAAACACAGACTTCCTGCGTCCAGTTACATTATATTATTTAATCAGAAGAGGAAAAGATATAAATTAAATTGAGTCATAATAAAATGAATTTAGAATATTAATGCATGCCCGGGAAATTGACTAGCTTTAATTTCCCGTAACTTCATACCGGAAAATGCTGATATCCGGAAAGCATCCGGGATTCCGGGTTAAAATGAATTGATTTTAAGCCTTTATATTAGCTGGATAATCTCGTAGTTCAAACATTTAGTAATGATTTGTGAAATTTTTATTTTTTAAATTCCGGTAATTAGTAGAAATATTCAAATCGTAGATGTGTGGGAATTTTGCGAAAAGGGAAATTTACAAACGCACTTTGGTTCTGCAAAATTCGACAGTATGTCTTATTAATAATTTATAATTTATAAGAAATAAATTGAATATAATAAAAAAATCATTTTATTTACTCTGAAATATTGATAACATAATATTTACTCACATTAAAAATTAAAACAATAAATAAATGTCACACACAAAATAGATATAGTATATATTTTTTCCATATAGCTAGTTGAATACTCACATACATAGATATACAAATCGCCATAAAATTCATGGAAAAAAACTAGTAGATACATTACATAAGACATAAATAATGTATTATAGCATATTGTTAACGCGAACGAATGTAGTTGTCATAATAAATTCTTAATTTAATGATGTAGGCATAAAATATAAGAAAATATTAATTTTAAATTCATGGAAATTACCCAAGGATACAATAAACAACATAATTATATTTTCATTATACATAACAGTTACATATATTTAATATCAACTTATATATTATGACAGCATTTTAAGATAGATATGTCGTGGTTATTATAAACAAAAATGGTCGTTTGATTAATTCACTTATGGTGAATGTTAGAGCAACTTGAAATAAATACTTTTTTGATACTGACACGACTAAATGAATGCAATTTACATGAACATGAGAGAAATCGAAATAGAATTCCAGTCGAAAATTATGGTAGCATGGATAAAACTAAAACCTACTACCAATTTTCAAGAGCGTGATGTTGACTTAGCGCTTTTCAGATTGTAAATCACAAAAGCTATAAATAAAATAAAAATAAATACACCCAACAGTCACATACGACGTTCTGACCCCACACTAAGATCGAGTGTTGTGTCGTGGATATAAGAAACTACGAGAGACTTTCCGGTCTCACAAACACCCAGACCCGAAATAAATAACTGTGGATCACACAAATATTTGTATTTGTTTCGGTGCGGGTATCGAACCCGCGGCCTTACGTTTCACAGCTGGCGTCTAAACAACTGCGCCACGGAGGCGTCAGAATCAATAAACAATAATTAAGAGAATAATTACAAGAGGCTCTTCACAATATTTGGTTTTGAAGTCGGACCCGCGCTGTTTCGTCGCTAGCATATCTACTGAACCACGAAGCGTGTTAGTTATAAGACCCTTACATAGATTTTTCTGCTTTCTTTGCTCTGATAACTGTCAGTGTTAACTGAACACGTACGCAAAAACTATTTATGAAACGAAATCGTGCGTTTTCTCCAGAAAATTACTCTCTGTTACATATTATCACGTAGTAATAATTCCGCGAATATTATGGTAGCAACTAAAGGTATAAATAAATAAACTAATTGCTCCTTTAAATATTAAATAAATATACGTCTTAGTGTAGGGTACGGCACTCCTCTGCAATCTAGAGTTCGATTGATGGGGTTTAGGCCAAGGTCCACCATGCTGGCCTATTACGGGTTGGTGGAATTCACCTAACATAGAAATTCTTATAATGGTTTCTTAGATTTACGCGAATGTTACACATTGAAATAAAACTATTTTAACAATTAAAACTGAGTTTTAATTGTAACAGTCACTGAGCGGATGACTAATACCTCAGTCCGCCCCGTGACCACGAAAGCTGAAAAGCAATCGAAACGTCGGGAAGTTAAAAAATGTAAAAATTAAACCAAATCGCGATAACATCCGAAAAAATAATTTTATATCAATAGACATTCTTGTAAAGATTTCCACAGTATACAGACTTTCTCAGTTCCTTCAACGATAATAGGATAACGATCCTTGAAAAAATGCGCACATGACTCTATAGAGTCAAAAGTTGAAGATTCGAACCCAAGACTACCACCTTTGAAGCTCGCATCCATTTCGTTTCAAAAAGGTCGCCACGCACTTCCATAAAAAATACTTTAAAACGATCAGGATGATAATGCTTTGCGTCGGAAGATGCGGGTTCGACACCCGCAAGGTTAACATTTCAATGGCCTATAGATGCTTATCCATATTGTGATGTTTATATTTGACAAATTAGCTTTTACCCGCGGTTGCATTCGAGCTTAAGATATCTCAAAAAGTAGTTTTTAAAAGTCATATTTACGTCTATACCAGATAATTCCTATACTTTAAACATAATGTTGCTATTTATTTATGCCAGTAAAACAAGATAATTACATTAGAAAATTAAATAAGAATTAAAGTCTTCATACAAGAGATGCCATAGCAAAACAATCATTTATTATGTATTATTTAATTTTAACCACACATTTTCATAAAAGAGCTTTAGGTATAGTAAACATACATACATACACAAAGTCATGCCTTTTTCCCGGGAGGAGAAGGCAGAGGTGCAACGAGGACACCCATTTTTAACCTTGTATAGTCCGTCCCCCGATGTGATAGGGGCGAGTCTATCGCCATATCGGGCACAAATTCCTTACTCCGGGCTGATAATGAATGGAAAAATCCAATAGCACTGCCCAACCCGGAACTTGAACCAGAGAGCTCAGCTTTGCAATTGTACCGTAGTACAACTGCGCCACCAAGGTATAGTAAACAATATTTTAGTACTATTTGCTTTTTGTAACCAAAACCTCAGCGACAAAAAATTGCTCCGGTATTGCTAAAACACATTTTAAGATATTCACAAACCGATAACATTTGCTCATCATTTGCATTTGTGTAGAATTTGACAATGTGTTGTATTAGTTATGACGCGAATGTTATTTATAAGTATTTGTTTCGGTTTTGGTTGAGACAGTGAAACCAAGTATAGCAGTTTCTGATACCCACCGCTCTTAATGTGTATTTTATTGTGGGTTCAGAAAGTATTACGTAGCCACGGTTTAGTAGCCAACACCACCACCATCTCACATTTCTGCCGCACCGTTAAACTGTGGAACAGTGAGTCGACTCACGTCATTCTTTTTATTATTATCCTGGGTCCTTTAAGCAGAGCGTGAAGAATCAATTGAAAAATACAGCTTTTTTTATTGCGATGAATGACAAGACGAGTATGCTATTCGCCGGATGGTACGCGATACGACCGCTCATGGACAGTAGCTAAACCAAACTACACTATGAATTACAAATCAATGGCATTCCACTGCGCTCGCTATCCTGAGACTTTACGAAAGATAAGATGTTAAGTCTCATTATGTCCTATACTCTGGCTGCAAAGTTCCTTTAACCGGAACACAATAGTCCATTTACACTGCTTACTGGCGGGAGAAATAGACATTGCGGTGGTACCTACCCAGGCGGCCTCTCACATTGAGGGACCTACCACCAATAATCAACAAAAGACTACTAAGACTTTAATCTTTCACCATTCGGTACTCTAACTCGACATCATTATATTTACGACCAGGTGTAGTATAAATAGTCCGAGATATAACAAAAATAAACTCCACCTGTTGTATTTTAAATAAATAAATAAATACACCCAACAGTCACATACATAGTCCTGACCCCACACTAAGATCGAGTCTTGTGTCGTGGGTATCAGAAGCTACGAGAGACTTTTCGGTCTCACAAACACCCAGACCCGAAACAAATACCTGTGGATCACACAAATATTTGTTTCGGTGCGGGGATCGAACCCGCAACCTCACGTTTCACAGGCGGCGTCTAACCAACTGCGCCACGGAGGCTGTCAATGGTCAATTTAATGGTTTGGTGATAGAACCGCCGGCTTCTTTCGTAATAGTTACAGGTGAACTTAGCAAAATTAGTGGGTTATTATTATCTAGACTTGATATAAGCAAATTGCCCAATTTAGTCTGAAACAAGCGCAGAGCCGCTCTCGTTAGCGACGGCACAGGTCAAGCCCCGTGGAACAATAAAAAACATTCACGCGCACGAAAATTGCTGGTAGTTTCCACTTCAGTTTTTCATTGTTTATTTTGATCACACAAAGTAATATTGGATTTTTCTATTCATTATCAGTCCGGAGTCAGGAATTTGTGCCCGATATGGCGATAGGCTCGCCCCCTATCACATCGTGGGACGGAACATACAAGGCGAAATGTGGGTATCCTGGTGGCGCCTCTGCCTACCCCTTCGGGTATAAAAGGCGTGAGTTTATGTATGTATTTTGATCACATTAAAAGGTAAATATCAAAATCAAAACTTTCACAAGGTTTATGACCCCTATGACATCTTTTCCATTATTGTGTATCGTGGACATAACTATTGGACATAATGAGACTTAACATCTTACGTCTCTATATATCTTGGAATGTCATGCTCGCCATTCTTGAAATAAAAAATTCGTGGGTACTTGTTGGATGCGAATGTACTACCACAAGCTACAGAGTCTTTAGCAAATAAGTGGTGGGAATCTAGTCTGAAAAGTAATCGTCACTATTAGACAGCCTACTGGCTTTAATTAACATTTATGTACCTTCAGCTTCTTTCAAAAATGGCCGTAATCGAAGCTTGAAAATAAACCTCATAAAAAAATCCACTTAGACCTGTTCCAAGCAGCTTGCGTCCACGTCATGCGGCCTTTATTAGGTCATCTGTCAACATTGTACAAAATTAATCAACAAAACAAATGAACACCAATATATTAGGATCATTTGTACCATCTCAAAGCGTTTAATCTTCCATTAGTAAACAGGCTCCAAAGAATCAATTAAATAATAATTACATTACACGTTTAATGGATTTTGTTAATTAATAAACGCATTAATATCGAAAAATTTCGTAATGGTTCTTTGTTTAAAAACAAAAACAAATATGGCTTTATTTAGTGTACAAATAATATTATATGTTTATCTCCCATTGTGACTTAAAGATTACGCAAAACTACAAATAGATTCCAATATTTTTTATCCAAAGACATTTCATTTTGAAATAAAAATAAATTGTGACGATGACACTATGAAATAAGAAATTATTACATTTTTATGCATATAAACGACCACTTTGATTTTTATAACCGCTGTTTGGCGAAACGCAAAATATTATTGTAAATATGGTAATGGAAAATTGGGGGCGTCGGATAGTTTTTATAGAATTTATGTCTTAAAATCCTGAGCCTTCAAAACCTCGAAGCTGACAATGACACCCTGGTCTAGCAAGCTATTCATTCATTATTTAATGTAAATTCCTCACACCGAATAGAAATACGTATATTGAATAATAATGTTTGTGTCACCCGCAAAAACATTGGTTCAATTACCAAATTGGTTAGTTGCTCTGTATAATTTATTTGTTTTTGGCAAAAACTAGAATGTATTAACATAACTCTTTGTGATTTTTCCATCCACTTATTTCGATATGGTTGTATTAAATTTTGTAAATATTGTTTTCAGTGCTTTTTTGTTTATTATTCTTAACATTCTCAAAAGAAACTTATAACAGTTCATAAAATTAGGCAGCTATTACATTATTTTAAACATAATAATAAGAAAAAGTCGAATGCATAATCTCTCACTCTAAACATGTCACTATCTCTCTCGCACACACGAATCGTAATGGCGGTGACGTCGTCATCCATGTTGTGCATAATATTTTTTCTTTAACTTCAAAACTATCTCCTCCACCAGTTTTGAAATATTTTAAACTCGCTTAATCATTAACATATTTATAAAATACCCTTTATACTAAACGTTGGGCAACATAACTTATTGTTTAAAGGTCTTGTTATGTCAAAAGTTCATAATATTTCGTATACGATATTTTTGTTAACATGTTAAACTTTTTCACTATATCTGTATTGTGACAATAACCTTTAAAATCTGAATATGAAAGCGGTTTTTACGTTCATTTTGTACACATCGGATATACGCGAAACGTCACGATTCTCCGAAATATGCAATACGCCAAAACATTTGCATCGTTTGCATTTTGTAATTTATAGACATTTGCACGTACCGAAAGATAATTAATGCAAGCTGTTCATTTGCATATTGCCAGTGGTTGATGCTTTATTGTCTAGAATTCACCCCCGTTAGTTATTCCCCTCTCCAAATATAAATTGCTGGTGGTGAGATATTTACTGGGAGCGAGAACCGTAAACAGTGGTAGAAAACTCGAAATAGACCCGCGTAAGTCTTTGGGTTCAGACTTCAGCCTATGTATCATGCGAGCGGGCTGGCAAATTTGTATAAACCAATGAACTTTATCACCTGTAAATACTCTATCTAAACGGTATACTTACCAGACGTAAAGCAATCACTTGGATCACATACATACATAAACTCACGCCTTTACCTCAGAAGGGGTAGGCAAAGGCGCCACCAGGACACCCCCATTTCGGCTTGTATGTTCCGTCCCGCGATGTGATATGGGTCGAGCCTATCGCGATATCAGGCACAAATTCCTGACTCCGGGCTGCTAGTAAATAAAAAATCCAATATCACTGCCCGACCCGGAATTCGAACCCGCGACCTCAGCTTTGCAATCACCACACTTAGATCACACCAGCATAAAATACCAATGCTCTAATGCATCAGTTTTTACTCTGTTCTTAACCCACGTGACCTTAAGTGACAATCTAACATATAACAAAACATGAACTAATTGGTTTGAAACGCACTTCTGCAAGCTCTAGTAATCGAAAATAACACGGATAGATTGAAAATACGTTTTAACAACTCAACAATATTGAAATTAAAGTGTATACAACTTGGTAGTATTATTCTGATAACCTTAAGATGAACCCATGGCTGACATCCTGTTTATGTACAATATACAATGAAACTTGTTTATAGAACAGAATAAGATGACAAACCAGATAAATGCAATTTTATTGTATTTATGAAATATCGTTTTTTTTTTTATTCGACAGCCTCCGTGGCGCAGTTGGTTAGACCGCGGGTTCGATCCCCGCACCGAAACAAATATTTGTGTGATCCACAAGTATTTATTTCGGGTCTGGGTGTTTGTGAGACCGAAAAGTCTCTCGTAGTTTCTGATACCCACGACATAAGACTCAATCTTAGTGTGGGGTCAGAACTATGTATGTGACTGTTGGGTGTATTGGGTGTATTTAGTGAGTTTATACATTGATTTTTGGGAAACATTTTAATCTATAAATATGAAAGTGGGTTGTTATTATGATGTATATTTTTTAAAGCACACGCATCATTTACAAAATAACAATTTGCTTTGAAAGTTTCAGTCCGTTCTATGATGATTACAGATGTAAAGATCTTGTTCTGATTATTTTTATTTCCATATTGATATGTTATGTATGTACTTCGTTCCTAATTGTATCATAGTCCTCAAATACGCGTGGCATATATAGGAAAGCAAACAAAAGCATCATTATACACACTATACTTTCATAGCTTAATCGAACCACATACGCACACACATACACATCACGCTCTCACACTCACACACCCAAATATTGTAAAAATAATTATATTTTATCTGGTTTCTCAAGACACAGGCAACGCCTAATTTGAGAACCCTTGCAATATTCTTTATGTAAAATTAATATTTTTCAAATAAAGATTTTTTAATTTTCATTTTTCTTTTTAACTTTTCATCCTAGTACTGGACTCGTGTTTTTCGTACTAATCACCACAATTTCTTACCCTTTTTAACCTTAAAAGTCGGTATAGAACGTTGAACAAAACATATCATTTAGTTTTCGGGTATAAAGTAAAAAAATACAAATATTTTTTCGTAATGTATTACTTGTATCATATCATTCATTCCACTGGTTGCATGTTGGAAAGTAACCAAAAATCATATCTGCGCTTCGCTCCTAGACTGACTCATAACCGGACGTTGCTCCTCCACGCCGATTACAAAAGAAAGCATTGTTATACAAACTATTGAGTTTTTTATACATAAAATGTTGCCTCGGTGGCGTAGTTGTTCTACGGTTACAAAGCTGAGGTCTTCGGTTTGAGTTCCTGGTCGGGTAAAGTGATATTGGAATTTTCTATTCATTATCAGCCTGTAGTCAAGAGTTTGTAGCCGAGGTAGCAATGGACTCACCCCTATCACATCGCGGGACAGAACATACAAGGCGAAATGTGGGTGTCCTGGTAGCACCTCTGCCTACCCCTTCTGGGAAAAAGGCGTGAGTTTATGTATGTAATTCATAGTGTTCATTGGTTCTGCTACTTTCCATGAACGGTAGTATCGATTACCATCAGGCGAATGGCATGCTTGTCTCGCCTTTCGTCGTAATAAAAAAGACACGTTATATATTATAAAAAACAAATGATCTATTGACGTAACATTCTACATCTATTTACATTAAAAGTTGCGAGAGTTTAATCTCACTTATAAGGCACTAATGCTCAAACTTTCTTCCAAAAAAGTCCTTACTAACGAAAACACTTTTCCAAGTCTCAAAAATACCTTGTAAGTGAGATGAAGCCATGCAACAGAGCTGTCCCCCTGTCTAACAAGATGATAAAGATTGCAAGACTGCGAGCCCGGCGTCGCATCTCCTGAATATTTAGGAAGCTTACGCTCCGACCTAGTTAACTGAAGACAATGCGAAGGTATAGTCTTGGGATTAATACACATTTTTTTAATAGAGGTTTGATACTGGCTTGACAAAATACATTTTAAATCATTTCTATTAGCGTTTGGCAAAAGGGACAAACAAAATTTAAAAATATTTTACCTAACGCATCGCAAGTGTTCGACATATACACATATACGAGTATTACATACAAGTAGATGACCTTTAGACAACTCCCTGTCACGTGTGACATAGCTATGAACTGTTCCTGAGTTTTAATGGTTTCAGGTGAAATCTAGGTCCAAGTGCTTTCAACTTCTAATTCGGTTGTAAAATAATTTCCTTAAAAATTTGCTATAATGAAATTACCAAACATACATACATAAGGGGGTAGATAGAGATCTCCTTAACACTGCACTTTTTTCAAAGGTATTGGAGAAATTCTCTTACCACCTAATCACAGAGCGGAAGACACGTATCTAATTTTAAAATATGTGTATTTTTTCGATTTTCTATTCATTATTAGCCCGGAGTCAGAAACTTGTGCCCAATATGGCGATAGGCTCGCCATACCACATCGTGGAACGGAACACGCAAGGTGAATTGTGGGTGTCTTGGTAGCACCTCTGCCTATCCGTTCTAGGAAAAGGGCGTGAGTTTATATATGTATCCATTCGATGTATTTATTAGTATAATACACGTTAAGAATAATTTTAATGCCTTCAATGTATTTACAAAAATAATTAACATTTGTTTACATATTTCATTAACCGTTTCGCATGTTTTAATAACTTGTTTCTACTAGAACAGACTGCGAAGTAATTTGTCTGCGTTCCGTTCAGACGATAAACAATGTTCTCGTGTTTGAGTACAAGTAATAAATTATTATAAACACGTTACACAATGGTTTAGAACGTATCAAATTTACTGATAGATTTTTAAGACGCTTTTATTAGCTTCGCCTGTATTTAACGGAATCTTTAAAGTCCATTTTCGAGCAATTCAAAACAGTTTCGTGGTACATTATTGTAAAAATTAAATCATAGTGACACACGCGTTTTGGGTTGAGACTATGTATAGATCCGAATTGGACCAAGCCGGCAAAATTATATAACTTTATTGTAGTCTGCCGTGCCAGCATAAAAAATCCTGTTGGGAGTATGTGAGCTGCTAACTAATAAGGCTGAAGTTCATTATAATAGCTACCAAAAATTTTATATTATAAGCAATAAAATAAGTATGTATTTCAAAATAGTTTTAACTCAACTCATCAACAAAAGAATAAACCAGCGCCAACAGTAAAAATATTTTCTCAGTATTGCGTATTACCAAGTAAGACTCGATAAAACCGGATAATCTTTAGAAGCCGACTATTTGCGCTCGATGTTAGCGCGTCGTATCCTGCGATCCCATAATCCAAGTGGCCCACGTCTGGCGTCTATATTTTGCATGGATTTTGTGGTGAATGTTAAAATTCTAGACTTACTATTTATAAGTATTGATAATGTTTTTTTTTATAATACGTGCATAAGCTTAGTTGGTAAAAGATCGGTCGCAGCTGCCGAGACTAAAGCTAAAGGTTCCAATCCCAGGGCATTCAATTGTGTATTAATAGTCAATGAAATTCAACAAGAAATGTTCATGATGAAATCTATATAATAAGCATTGTAATTACTTTGCACCATTACAAAAACCTCAAGTTTGAATTGAATGAAGCATCAAGTAATATTTGAAAAATTTAACCCGAGTATTCTGGAGATAAATGTTTCTTTACTCCCATTTCAATGTTGGGTTGGCGCAACATGTTCGCACGGATGCTGCCAAAGGATTTGGAGTACATTTTCCGGCTACTTGACGTTAAACCTGGCTATAATAAACCACCGCTAAATCTATTTTTTCTTACTCTGAGAGTACTACAAAATCCCATCGCCGTTTAGATAGCAGTCTGCTTTCTATACTATACTAGATAAGTTTTTTGTTCGTACGACCACTTTGTAAATTATGTTAACTTGAATCTACAAAAACTAGCCGCAGACTTATCGTTATGATTGGTTACACAGCCGCAATTTTTCAATTGTTTTATTCATGGACAATGGTGACAATCTACTATAAGGTGAGCGAATTGTTCCTTGTTCTGACTTATAAATTTGATTCTTATACTGAAGTGTCCAAAAGCCTAAAAGCAACATATTTACTTTTGTCTCTCTGACGGGTTTTCACCTATCTTCAACGGTGGTTGCTATGAAGACCGTACTTATTTTTTATTATTTACAACTCGGTAACTGACCACATCACTCAAGTCCATTCAATTTCTAGCAAAGAATAAATTACTAAACCATACAGGCATGCGTTTTATAAGACATTAGGAACATTTAACAGTCATTATTAAGACCAGTTCGGCCACGATTCATTGCTAAACGAGTTTTTGTGGGGTCTAGTACCAGTTACAGTTTCAAACTGTTCATGTTATTTATTTATGCTCTTAAACAGTAATAGAAGCAATAGGGATTATAAAAGGGGAAAACAGAATTTAAACGCAGGCTGAACCCGAAATGTGGCACATTTAAGTACGTATGATGAGTTTTCTGTCAACGTTTACGGGAGGATACGAATATCTCATCAGCTAAATCAATTCGAAAATCAGTACTGTTTGCGTGATTGTTGTATTACTTTCAATAAAAATAAAATACAATACATATATTAACAGTACAAGATACTAATCAATCCAATTCTTGATAGACTTAGCGAGGTAAATCCGCAACACGTTTCAGTGTTTACGTGGTATTTGGCAACACACGCGGCCTTCACCCTGCCAAACAGCGCCGCCTTGCGGGGCTTCGCAGGGGGGCAGTGCCCACGAATCGATACTGTCCTAAACCACTGATTATCTGTGTGACATGAGATTTTACTATACCGACTACTTTAGATGGTATCTTCATTGCCATAACGTCAGTGTATATAGGCCAAAAACTGTAAATAGAACCCAGTAGTGGGATTTCGATGTTAGCATTATGTTTTGTGTGTTTTTCGATTACACTTTGACAGCTCGATGAGGGAAAAAAAGGATGTAAGGCCTTCGATTTGCAGTGGGACAGCATGGACTACAAAAAATACACATACTTTCGGTCTATGTCTGAACAACAATCAAAAATAATTTATTTTAAAGTACAATTTAATGATCTAAAGAATTTTTTTTACAAATCCTGTGTCTTTAAACATCAATCAAGATTTTAAATGAAATACAGTACAGAGCTACTCACGTTAAAATTTTTCCACACACTTAATTTTAAAATCTAAGGTAAATAATATTAAAATCTAAAACACCAAAATGTGTTTAACTTTCATTCGTCCACTCCAAGAGCGTTTCACAAAATAACGTTGTACATTTCGTCCATTCAAATTCCAGACAATTCATTTTAGGAGTTAAGAGGGTCTTAATTGTTATAAAGGGACCACGCTGGCTCAATGCGCTTTGTAGCAATGTCACGCTGACATGCCCAAGTCACAGAGCTGTACTCAGTTATAGCTAATGGGGCAATTGACCCACGGTGTTAAAAAAACGTTACAAGATATACAAAATAATATGAGCGATAAGCAATCATAATCACGTAAAATGTAGAGTCAATTTAAATATTTGTATAATGACATAATTGATTTGGGTCGATTTTAGATTTTTAATTACAACCAAATTACAAGCAAAAATACTATGGCTACAAATTAGTTATCTTTATTTGAAACACAACACCTACCTACTTAAATTAATATTTGTATGTTTTAAGATGTGTTTTTCTTTAATGAGAAGAGAAAACGTATTCAATACACTATCTGTTTATAGATACAGAGAGCAAGACGATAAACGAAACATAATACGATGACATCTCAAATCCATAAAATACAAATATATTTTCTGGCACAATAACCCCTTTAATACACGCCCGAGTACGATCCTGTCTCTTTTTGATACTTGATAAGTGTTTTAAAACATTTTACAGTACCGTGGTGAGTTGTGACACACAACGTGTAAATGTTTCTTAAACATTATGTTTCAAGTGATGTGGTCTTTATAAATGAGTACTAGTATGGTTCGTACGTCCAATATTTGTTAAGTGATAAATTAGTATAGCCGATCGTTTTATTGGCCATCGAAACACCCAGAGGTCGATTGTTCAAATTGATTCCAAGCTTTATTTGACAGCCGTGGTCTTACATTACAAAACCAGCTGCGATATAGGATGCCGCGGGTTCGATTCTCAAACTGTTTACAATTACAATTTCTAACAAATAGACTATCGATTCGTCTTAACCAAATACATCCTAAAAATAATAAGAAAAGGACACTAATAATAAATTAATAAGAAACGGCAACCCACGTGTAGTTATTATAGAATTAATAAAGGTAGTGGCGCCGTAAGCAGTTTATGCAAATGTAACGATGCAATACACTTGCAGATGCGAACCTGCTTCCCTTACCTGTAGATACTTGTATAAATGTTTAACATCTTGTTTAGTAGAGTGATTTTTTATTGGCGACTTTATCTTGGTTACTGTGAAAATACTTGCTATTTTCACAGTATTTTCAGGGCTTTTCAGTATTCTCAACATCTGTTTTCTAACTTATTTATGCATGGGTTGTGAATCGTGAGGTCATTAAGTTAATTATCTGTTTCGTAAAACGAATTTAACAGTATTCTATTTCATATTCTTTTTGTTGCCTATTATGTTGTGTAAGCTGTTGGTTTTTCAATCAATAAAAAACTAAAAATAACGTGATTAGAAGGAAAACTTGAGGTTCAAACGAAGTATGTCACATTAATATTGCAAGATGATCTTAAATACATTAAAAATATCAATCCAAAATAAATAAAATGTTCAGCCGTGGATTCCTGTGGCTGAATAAAGCAAACAAATTAATAGTTGTACTTTGTTTAAGTAACATATAATTTTTTATTGTGATGAATGACGAGACGAGCATGCTATTCGCCTGATGGTAAGCGATATGACCGCTCATAATGATCACCAGCCATACACATCCCTCTGCAGGGCACGGGCCTACTCTCCAATCGAGAGTACGATGGAGACGGATACGGCCATACTGTCATCACCTAGAATATAAATAAGTGTGTCATGTAGTAAAAAGTACTAAAATAGCAACAGTAGCGACAATGCTCATTCACAATGCTCGCGGAACGTGAACCGATAACGTTTTACGATGGTTGCACCATGACTGATGGCTATGCGATAAACATAAGCGTTGCGTGCTACTGACACAGGGAAATATTATGGTTTTTTAACGATTCATAAATATCTTAGATATTTTAATTATTACTAGGCTTCATACTTTAATGTCACATCATGGAGATATGAAGGAAAATATCTGGCATTTTTTAAAGTCATAACTCATAATCTCTGCCTCGGTGGCGTAGTTGTATTACGGTAGGTTACAAAGCTGAGGTCACGGGTTCGGATCCCGGGTCGGGCAAAGTAATATTATATTTTTCTATTCATTATCAGCCCGGAGTCAGAAATCTGTGCCCGATATGCCGATAGGCTCGCCCCCTATCACATCGTAGTACCGAACAAGCAAGGCGAAAAGTGGGTGTCCTAGTGGCGCCTTTGCCTACCCCTTCGGGATAAAGGCGTGAGTTTATGTAGGTATGTATGTAACTCATAATCAATTAGTTTTGGCATCTCACTATTCTGCACTCAATATTAAAATGTATATACGACAATAAAGATATACAGCTTTAATTTTAACTTTTGAACTGCTGTTCCAATCGTATTCAAATTGAAAGACAAGGACCGTAAGCCCTCTGACGTGAAAGAGAATCGTAATATAGAGGAAGCTGTTTGCAAACTTTTTACTAAAATAATATTATGATTTTGCCCACAACTTAGAGTATTTTGGTGCAAAAAAATCAGCACCCGTGCTAAGACGGACCGATGTGCGAGTTATTTATAATACAGAGAAAATATATATTGATTTATTAGTCTGCGAGCTGGGTTGTACGCCTAGCGAAATGGACTATTTTAGTATTGTGTTCCGATGAAAGTATTTCAAAAAATCATACACTCTTTAAAATTTAGTTTTAAATTAGCACGTATAACTTTTTTTACTTGGGAACGTGTGAAAGCTATAAAGAAAAGACTAAAAGCTTCCTCAGCAATACTCATTTTTTATCTTTTATTTCTCTTTTCATACATAAAATACAAAATTTGGTAAATATTATATAAGGAGAATCGTTAAGTGCCACTTGCTCATCGTTGCGTCTCCTACAAAAATCTTGTTACCAGTTTTATTTAATTTACTTCGTCGCTAAATGTTCCATAGACATTGTATAATGATATACAAAATACTCTGCGTTGAACATTGCAATAATTTTATTGTCTAAGCATATAAATTGCTATAATTGTGAGACTAGTATTAGGACAAAAAATATAATTTTCGCAGCTTTGTTTTTGTAGCCAAAATAAATTATAGTTAAATTAATTTAGTCTTTGCCAAAATAAAAATATAATTTTCTCGAATAGTCCCGAGATGTTTCTTCTATTACTAGCACTATTTCGACATATATTAGGGATGTAAAAAATATATATTTAAATATTCTCTGGACCGCAACAATAATAACCGCTACCCAAAACATAAATAGTATTACCACTTTGTAGAACAAGTAAAAAAACAAGAGAGAAAGACGAAATAATTATATGAGATAATTACCTTTCCCCTTCCGCAGCTGTCCCTATTATCTTAGGATGTACCTTTTGAAAACCCTTAGAGATAGAATGAATATAATATGTCCTCATCCAATTGGGTAATTACTTTTTCATTTAATTTAATTTTTCTGTTTAAAGCCCTGGTCTGACAAACGGTACCTGCGGCACTGCGGCAAGCAACGCAGTTCAAGCAACTATCTAGGTTTCGCAGATAGGTTTCACTCCGTGCGTAAATCCGTTGACCAATGGGAGAGCCTAAACTTGACAACAAATGTTATTATGACAATTTTGCATTGAAGTCTTCACGGGTCTCCATGACAACGGATAACAATTATTTGAGTTCAAAAATATATAGAATTTCTTAAAAAAAATTTTGTGCGTCATTCTAAACGAAGTCGGTAAAAAGGCACATAAGACCATTTTCTCAAATATTGATACGTGACATAATTAGTTTATATTTTCTCATGTAAATTCGCGTGTTATTAACTATATTATTTTATTTTTTTCTGCTCTATTCTATTCTTTGATCAAGTTATATTTCACTGGACTTAATAGATACCTACTCTTAAATTATCGCCGATTGTACCGTAATTTGATAAAAACGAATTGTATTACTATTATAAAAATAAATTATTTTGTTATAAATTATCACAAGCAAAACCTGGATCAATACTTATGGACACGTTTTACAATAATCATTTAATTGTACTTTTTATATAAATTTACAATACGGTGCTCAAATAATACACGTAGGTATAGGTAGGTATATATCTACACAACCTCCAGCACATCAGCAGTTCTTGATCCTAGGTTTAACTTTATTTGCATTCATATATACATAAAATCAGGCCTTTATCCCAGAAGGGATAGGCCTCGGCGCTACGATAAGGGATACGCTAAGGGATTTAAAATTGTAATACATCCGATGCATTGCGGTTACATTTTGGTGCTCATATGAAAAAGAAATGGACATACTACCATCGGAGATTTTTTTCCCTTTTATTATCAAATGTTAATGCGTTTTCTCTATCTTGATATAAAACACAAGGGCTCCTGCTATTATTTCTGTCAAATTATCAACAAATAAATCCTTGCCGCAATATCGCATGCCGCGTCGATTAGACGAGAATGACTGCGCGCCGTGCGTTATATCCACCCCCCGCATCACCGCTTGCCCCTCAACGTAGACGCATACTGCGACGGAACAAAAGGCAATACTTGACGTTTTTCATATAAATCTGTGCCGCTACCGCAAATCGCTGTCAGTTTCTATCAAGCGACCAAAATATCATCATGGAGTTGACCCTTCACCGTGCGCGCTGGCTGACGCATACCGCAATAGAACAAAAGACAAATGATGACGTTTTTCATACAAAACCGAGTCTGACATCGTATTGCGCGCGACGCAGTGCCGCGCGTACCGTTCGTCAGACCAGGGCTTAATATGGATGCTAAATTCTATTCTCTCTCTCTCTCTTCAGCCGGAGGAAGTCCACAGCTGAACATAGGCCTCCATGGATCACCACATAGACCTGTTGGAAGCGACCTGCATCCAGCGACTTCCTGCGACATTAACCAGGTCGTCCGTCCACCTTGTGGGTGGAAGGACATTCTAGTTGAAGCATGCTATTAAGTTATGATTAAAAAGTGGTATGCAGTGGTTCCTGCATTCTCAATAACGAACCAAAACTCCACCCCAAACCTGTTACTGTACATCTGGTTTCAAACAATTAATGGTCTTGCCATATTGAATTTGACCCATTTATACTATGGTCGAAGAAAAGTACCACTTATAGACACGGATCGTCCCACACTTACGATAAAAAGAAATATACGTATTGTTAGTATTTTTATAAGAGTACGCACAGCTGTGTTCAATGTATGGAGCATAAAATTACATAAAACCTGGGCCTTTTTCACATTTGCATGGTTATTGTGGAGGCTAGCGTTGCCAGGTCGCCAAACCTAATAGCCGGACAGACCAGCCAGTTTGGCCGGACATTTGGTTAAAAAAGCCGGACACCCTATATTATTGAGGATTTTGTCTTAGTATTAATAGGTACGACAATTTTTTTTTATGTAAAATCAAGTCTTTTTGATTATTATCATAAATCTCGGCCACGCTCGGCGGCGCGGCGGCAGTACTCGCTTGTTTGCGAAATGTAAAAAGCCTAACAAAAGCCGGACAAGACGGACACCGTTTATTTTAGCCGGACATGCAATCAAAAAGCCTAACTATGTCCGGCTTTATCCGGACGCCTGGCAACGCTAGTGGAGGCACAAAGGCGCGGCGTCGCTTTGTGCGACAATCACTGCCATCTAGCGGAAGAGGGGAAAACTAGTTTGGCTTTCAAAAAGATTATTCAAATGTCTATTGTGAGCTCCTCGAATCTTTTAGATTGAAATGGCACTAGTATATGTATTTATGCGATGTTTTTTTATGATAAAACTGTGATAAAATTGCACACTGAGTCAATATCGATTACTTCAATCGGGACGTATCTTATCCTTAACTCTTATGTCCTTAGGAAAACAACTAAGCAGGCCGGCATAATGAAGTGGCAAGAGTTGACAATTAGCAATCTTACTGGACAGTGGATGATGTCTTACTAACCAATTAAGCTGCAGTCCATAAATCGAACTAGAACCGTAGAATTTCTAAAACACGTAACTTCTCGGCCCATCATAAATTCATAACCTTCATGCAAAATATCATTTCCACCCATCCTTACGTATAATCTATAGCATAATATAATCTGAAGTAACAAAACGCTTAAAACTCCAGCAATTTAAATAAGTCCAACCGCGGATATTTTCGTGAATGTCTCGTAGTGGGCTCGTCTGAAGGCCGTTCGGTTGAAACTCGTTCCAAATAACTTACGATTGCTGCATCAGCTGACACGATGCTCTGTCACACCTTGTAAGGCATCAATGTATGGCGTAATATTAATGAAGATCTTACGACGTGCGTGGTGGCCTGTTGGTGACCAGACGTGGCTGCCAACATGTTCACGATGGTACTATTCGGAATCATGTGCGTGATTTTTTATTACGATGAATGGCGAAATGGTAAGCGATATGACCGCTCATGGACATTAGCAATAACATACAACACCATGAAATTACAAATTACAAAGCAATACTTGACATACACTGCGCTCGCCATCCTGAGACATAAACAAATAAATACACCCAACAGTCACATTATGTATGTGACCCCACACTAAGATCGAGTCTTGTGTCGTGGCTATCAGAAACTTCGAGAGACTTTTCAGCTTCACAAACACCCAGACCCGAAACAAATATTTGTGGTTCACACATACATTTAAGATGTTAAGTCTATTATGTCCAGTAGTTACTCTGGCTGCAATGTCCTTCAAACCGGAACACAACAGTGCATTTACCCTGCTGTTTGGCGGGAGAAATAGACAGACCCTGGCGGCCTCCCGGCTCCCACATATGAGATATTCAATCACCACCCACTACAACGGTGTAGGAAAACATCGTGAAACCTGCATGCTGTATGGATCTTTAGAAGAATTTACATGGTATGTGACGTCCACACACACTAGGCCAATGGGACTGTGTATTAAGTTGTCTTAATCAAGCTTAATTATTCCGTAATTCACATGCTCAAATTAGGGTCTGTATAACCTGAGGGGCTACGTAGATATGTCACACGTAGTTTGTCAAACTTATTACCGTCCTAAGATATGACGGCAGATAAACCACTCGCCATGCCACGCATGAATTTCAGTCACGAATAGTTCTTACAAGATTCATCTGAAACACACAATCTGTTATTTATAGAATTTCCATTATATATATTTTTGATACGTAAATGATACTGCCTCAGTGGTGTAGTTGTACTACGGTATCATTACAAAGCTGAGGTCTCGAGTTCGAATCCCGGGTCGGGTAAAGTGACATTTGATTTTTCTATTTCTTATCAGCCCCCTATCAGTGCCCTATCACATCGGTGGACGGAACGTACGAGACGAAATATCGGTGTCCTAAGGGCGCCCTGTGCCTACCCCTTCTGGGATGAAGGCGTGAGTTTATGTATGTATGTATAAATGATATTTGCATAAATAGTAACATTTCAACATTGTATAGAAATATATACACAAATTAACACATTAGATACAAAACTCATGTAATGAGTTCATCCCCATCATTCAAACATACTTTTCAAATCATCAAACATGTTACAAACTGAACTATAAGCACTTGTAGACTCATAATGTAAACCCAACGTTGTTCCGTCTATCTCGACTTCATCTCAACGCCCTCAATACGAAATAACGGAGCACGCCCACTTGACGAACCGGGAAATATTATTAAATACTGTTTTACTGCAGCATGTCTCTATACAAATTGCTCTTTAAAAATAAATAATTATAATACTTACACCCAACAGTCCTGACCCCACACTAAGATCTAGTCATTTAGAAACTACGTCTATTTTCACAATGTACGCAAATTATTAGGTTTAAAACAAGTTTTATTGACAATTAGTTGAAAGTTTAGTATTCAGCGCAGTTGCGTCAAAGTTCAAGTTGCACCGCAGTTTCCAATGAACTAATCAACTGATATTAGTCGTACAGCTGGAAAGCGTGACCGAATTGAAGCATCGTTTACTTACAAATAAGGAACAATATTTAAGAGAGGATACCTGGGTTATGTTTCCTAAAAGAATGGCCTAGTATGAAATTTATATTAAAAATATTGTAAGAAAAAATGATTTTATTGTAAATAAAAGCGTGGGGTGCATGGTATCAATAGTTCTAAATATTTTATGAACAAATATGACTAGAAAGGTTATTTTGATAATATCCTGAAAAGCACAAACATTTTGATAATTCTCAAAATAAATATGGTAATAATGCTGCTAATACATTTTGTATCAATAACAAATTACTTTCCAAAATTATCATAAATAACTGTACATTACGCTAAAGTAACCTGCAATTTTGCCAATTTCTTTATTTTTATGACGTAAGAAAAGTAGCGCAAATTGAGCTGATTCCGCAAGAATTTTAAATGCCATCCACACCACATAACTTATCTAAATCACCTAAAAAGTCATATTATCATAATGTCTATTTCTCCCGCCAAACGACTATGTAAATGCACTGTTGTGTTCCGGTTTGAAGGGTATTGTAGCCAGAGTAACTACAGGACATAATATAACTTAACATCTTATGTCTCAGGATGGCAAGCGCATTGGAATGCCAAGCATTGCTTTATTAGTCATGGTGTTGTTTGGTTTTTCTACTGTCCATGTCGCTTACCATCAGGCGAATGGCATGCTCGTCTCGCCATTCATTGCAATAAAAAAACACTTAACTTCTCTCATCTCCTCATAATCCTTGTCACGAAACTTTTAAACTGAGCATAATATTGCGATAATACCGACGGATGTGTGACGCATAGCCTCCCTTAAGCAAATGCATTCACGCGAATTTAACACGCCGGGAATTCACGCGAACCGGAATATGGTTAAACGATGTTTGATAGTGCAATGTGTGGTTCCTTAATGGATAGTTCAGTTTTTTACTGGGTGGGTAATGTGTTAGGTGTAGCGCGTCTGAGTCAGGATCTGGCGAGTGGCGACAGAATTTTTTTACGGTATTGTTATTCAATTTTACTACAGAATATTATATTAAGTTTTTTTATACTAGCGGTTCGGCTCGGCTTCGCCCGGGTGAAGATAGTTTTTGAGTCCAACCAAGATATTATAGTTTCGCAACGCATGCGATGTAAACAATACTTTAGGTATTTTTACACCTTGGGTTACATTGTTGAAGTTTTAGTAAAGATTCCTTATTTTGAACATATAATAAAGCCTATCTCACCCTGGGATAGAGTAGCTTCCCAACAATAAAAAAAATATTCAAATCGGTTCAGTAGTTTCGGAGCCTATTCAATGCAAACAAATAATCAAATCTTTCCTCTTTACAAAGTTAGTGTAGGTTATTATTGAAATCAAATAAAAAATCTAATACTGTTTGATTTATTTATTTGTAATAAAAAACAAGGTCGGCACAAGCGCTATTTCTTTACAGTAGTAAAAACTAAAATAAGTTAATTTGTTTGCTCTTTTCATCATATAATTGAAGTATAAAATACAATTAAAAAAATATAAACAAATCCAAGAAAAACCTCACTTTTCGAACCGGAATGAAATAACAAGACTACCAGTAATATTTCGGTCACAGAATTATTAATTTATTAGTTCTCTTAGAAGTTATTCATAGCGTTGTTGGCCTTCCATTAATAAGACACAATGTCAAGCCAATCAATATTCAAAATACCGGTTAATAATTCAATAAGTGGAATCGAAACTTGGGGCTACGGGTCTTTTTGTTCAATAGCAAATAGAAACACATTGGTACAAATAATTAATTAATACAATTGACAATTGTAAATGAGCTGTAAACTGCTCTGAATTAAACCAAGCTGCTTCTATAAGAATCACTATACTGTAAAATGGTTTTGAAAAGAGCAACACAAGAGTGTCTCGCCCATTCTTCTCTGGTAAAAACCGACTTCCGAATTATATGACATAAAAAAACTATACACCATATAAATTCTTGTATATAGTATACAAGGTTCCTCAGAATGTTAACATTTGTTATATCATAAATTAGATTTAAAGGAAAACGCCCCGGAGGCAAAAAGATAATAATATTATACTATCATAACATGTACGAAAAACATTCATTTTCTTTATACTTGGTATTTTAGTAATTCCAAATTTCGTTAAAACAGCAATGTAAAGCATATTTTTATGCTTTACATTGCTGTTTTAACTATACTATCGTATCGTATCACTGCTGGGCACAGACCTACTCTACAATCGCGAGAATCGATTGAGAGTGGTTAGGCCATATAGTCCACCACGCTGGCCTAGTGCGGGTTGGCAGACTTACATACCGTGAAAATTCGTTAAAATCGCTACGGTATGCAGGTTTTCTCGCGATGTTTTCCTTCACCATTAAATATATTCACTATACTATGCCCTACACTTATAACATACACAAACATAATATTAAAATGCGTACATAATATTTGTTTTAGAAGGTGCAGACATAAATTTAAATAATTACTAATTCCAAAAGTCAAGGATTGTTGACAAAAACGTGAGAATACAGCGTCTGTTTGTAGAAAATGTTTGCTATGCAATCATTAGGTTAAATATTAGATACATACATAAACTCACGCCTTTTTCCCTGATAAGGGGTAGGCAGAGGTTACCCTGGTAGCAATCAGGACACCCACGTTTCGCCTTTGTATTTTCCATCCCACGATGCGAGCCTGGCGCCATATTGGGGACAAATTCCTGACTCTGGGCTGATAAATAATGAATAGAAAAATCCAATATCACTTTGCCCGACCCGGGATTCAAACCCTAAACCTCAGTTTTGCAATCATACCGTAGAACAACTGGACCACCGAGGCAGTCGATAGGTAAAATATTATAAGTTTTAATGACTTTGCACTAGTTCGTATATTTAATAGTATGAAAAAGAATATTATTGACACACGAATTGTTATTGAAACTATTGGAATTTCATGTTTATAAGCAATTGAGTAAAGTTGGTGCGTAAATTCAACACTGACGGGTGAGATTGTTTTGGAATAGTTTTTTTACCGCTTTTGAGGTGTTAGAATTCATTGGAATTTCAATTAGGTTTCAAATGAATGTTTGTGTTATCCTTATTTATCAAGCAGACTAAAATTTAAAACTAAACCCTTAATAGAATAAGACGAGCAAGAAAATTTGTCCATCAAATAATATGCTTCTGTTAGAATATTTTATCTAAAATTATAATTAATAAATCCATGTAAAGAAAGGGTGAAACTCTACCTACTACTAAATCGCTTACGACGAGTAAATTGCCCCAACTGGCGTAATTACAAAATAGACTAAACAAAAATAAAAGCTAGTACACAAAGCTGTCTAAAAACTTAGAAAATCAGCTTTTTATCTCCATTTTCCTTATTCAGGTACTAATTGTACGGCATTCAAGGCCTTAGCGTCTCCACTTTGAGGCTGTTAATTAATTATGATGCTAATGGAAGCCGTTTGTATGTAGCTTAAATATTAGTAGAGGAGACCTCACTGAAGTAAGTAGACTTGGTAAGTGATTCTTCATTTCCATAAATATGTTTTGATATCAGTTTGGAGTTAGACGGGTTAATATATATTTCAACAGAGTCAAAAGTAATTTATTCATATAGTAATTCGTGGTCTCAATTGATGTGGAATCTTTGAATTTTGGGAATTAGTAGGTAGAAGCTTTTTGAATGAGGTCGTATTAGTGTTGCAAAAGAATACGTGTACAAAAATCCATTTCGTTATTTTTTTATAATACACGAAAACTATTTTTTATATTTGGAAAAAATATTTGTGGTTTCATAATCGTATTGTGACCTTGAAGCTCATACACGAACCGCAATCTAAGAAAGAACGTTGTATAGTAAAGTTAGTCACAATTAAACATTTTTTTATTGCTATGAATGGCGAGACGAGCAAGCCTTTCTCCTGATGCTAAGCGATACGTCCGCTCATGGACAGTAGCAAAACCAAACAACACCATGAATTACAAAGCATTGCTTGGCATTCCACTGCGCTCGCCATCCTGAAACATAAGATGTTAAGTCTCATTGTGTTCAGTAGTTACTCTGTCCTTCAAATCAAAACAACAGCGCATTTCCACTGCTGTTTAACGGGAGAAATAGACATTGCGGTGGTACCTACCCAGGCGGCCTCTCACGTATGAGAGACCTACCACCAGTGAAACATAACGGTATTACAACAGGAAAAACAAGGCCAATATCTTATTATTTTTTGCCATCAATTTGCTGTGTCGAAAACCCAACCAATACATAAATAAAATTACATCACTAAGACTTCCGGACCAGTCAATCAAAATTCTTAATAGTATATGACAAAAACAGTAACGTTTCAAAACTGACGAATTTAGAAGATATATATACATAAGTTCATGATTTATAGAACAACCGGATATTGCACCGGTAAACCAATGTAAAATACCCTTAACATAGGTCATTGACCGCTGATTGATCATCGTTATTCAGAATCTAAGCGATTCACACAGAAAAATGTAATCGTGAATACCGGAAATTGAACCGGAAAAGTAATATATAATGTTAGCTTCGCTGTAGGTTAAAATGTAGGATGAGAGATCAAAGATTCATACAAAAAAATGATTGAAGTCTAAGCGTTGTATAGAAAACCCTTTATAGCTTCTTATATCTACTACACAAAATACACTGCTACTGCCTCGGTGGCGCAGTTGTACTATGGTATGATTGCAAAGCTAATGTCTCGGGTTCGATTCCCGGGTCGGGCAAAGTGATATTGATTTTTCTATTCATTATCAGCCCGGAGTCAGGAATTTGTACCCGATATGACGATAGCCTTGCCCCCTACCACATCGTGGGACGGAAATACAAGACGAAACGTGGGTGTCCTGGTTGCATCTCTGCCTACCCTATCCGGGAAAAAGGCGTGAGTTTATGTATGTACAAAATACAGTGAGGTTTTTTTTTATTTTTTTTATTGCCGTATAGGCAGACGAGCTAGCGGCCCGCCTGATGGTAAGCGGCTACCGCTGCCCATAGACCTTTGCAATGCCAGGGGTCCAGCACAACAAAGTCGCTGCCTACCTTAAGGATAGTACTCTCTTTAAGCCTCGTTTGAAGAAGGACAGGTCATAGCGCTCAGGAAACACCGATGCAGGGAGTTCATTCCAGAGCTTGCACGTACGTGGTAAGAAAGAACGCTGGAAACGTACCGTTCGGGAGCGGTACGCTTCCAGGTGGTAGGGATGAACTCTGCTGCGGTGACGGGTGGTGCGATGGTAGAAGGGCGATGTTGGTACCATCACAAACAATTCCTCGGAGCACTCCCCATGGAACAGACGATAGAACACACAGAGAGACCCGAAGTCTCTCCGCAGTCCTAACGGTTCCAATTTGTCCGTAAGATTGGGATCATCGACTATTCGACAAGCTCGTCGCTGTAAGGAGTCAAGTGGGTTGAGCTGGTATTTTGGGGCACCTGCCCAGAGGTGAGAGCAGTACTCCACGTGGGGCCGGATTTGTGCTTTGTAAAGCGTCAATCTATGACCCGACGTGAAGTACCGCTTGGCTCTGTTCAGGATACCCAACTTTTTGCTCGCCAGTTTGGCTTTGTCCTCCAAATGACTCCTAAAGTCAACATTGCTCGATATTTCGACGCCGAGGATCCCAATACTTTCGGATCTTTGGAGAGTAACTCCTTGGAATTGCGGCGCCATGACAAAAGGGTCCTTCTTCGCAGTGAATGCGCAAACTTGTGTCTTCGAGGGGTTAAATTGAACTAAGTTCAATTCACCCCATTCGGAGACCCGCCCCAGAGATCTCTCGACTTCAGACACAAGTTGAGACCGTCTTTCCTCAATGGAACCTCGAGAGAGACTCTGATGGCCGATGTATCGCGCGTCACACGTACTATCATCCGCATAACAATGCATGCTGTCGTTAGACAACATGTCATTGATATGCAGGATGAAGAGTGTCGGCGATAGCACCGATCCTTGTGGAACACCAGCGTTAATGGTCTTGGTCTCGGAGCAACAGCCGTCCACCACGACTTTTATGCTCCGACCATCCAAAAAACTGGCGATCCACTTGCAGAGTCCCTCAGGGATATCATACGCAGGTAGCTTCGCCAGAAGGGCGCCATGCCACACTCGATCGAACGCCTTCGCTATGTCAAGGCCGACCGCAATCGCCTCACCCCCACTCTCCAAAGCCTCCGCCCAACGGTGCGTGAGGTACACAAGAAGATCACCAGCTGAACGACCGTGACGGAAACCGTACTGGCGGTCACTAATCAGCTGGTGGTCCTCAAGATACCTCAGGAGCTGAGTGTTTATAACTCGCTCCAAGACCTTGGAGAGTAAGGATGTGACAGCAATCGGCCTGTAGCATAAAGGGTCCGATCTGTCACCCTTTTTGGGGACTGGGTGGACATGGGCGACCTTCCACGAAGCGGGAACCCGGTTGGTTTTGTAGGAAAGACGGTAAAGGCGCGTTAGCACGGGGGTCAACTCAGGGGCGCACGTCTTAAGAACCACTGCGGGGATACAGTCCGGCCCACTCGACTTATGGATGTCGAGAGCCATGAGCTCCCGTCTGACAGCACGCTGGGTGATTTTTATATCAGACAGGAGACTCTCACACCAGGGGATGTTCGGCGGTGTGGCTCCCCCGTCATCCAAAGTCGAGTTCGAGGCAAAGAATTGGGCCAAGAGATCGGCCTTCTCCTTTGCACTATGGGCCAAACTGTTATCGGGTTTACGCAGTGGTGGGAGACTGGATAGGCAGAAATTGCCCTCCACAGCCTTAGCGAGCGACCAAAAAGCACGGCTTCCAGAGGGATAGCTTTGGAGCCGCTCGCCAATTCTGCGGATGTGCTCCGCCTTGGCCCTAGCTAAGGCTCTTTTGTTGGATCTAGAGGCGGCATTAAACTTCCGTTTCTCCTCCTTCGAATTTGGATCCCGACGCCTCCTGGCGTCTTGCCACGCCGCGTATGCGGACTGCTTGAGGCGCGCAGCAACGGCGCAGGCACGATTGTACCACGGCCTGCTGCGACGCCCTGCGGGTATTTTTGAGCTGGGTATGAAGGTCTCCATACCCAAGCCAATTGTCTCCGCGACGCAGTCCGCACAGGCGTCAGGATCATCAGAGGAGAAGTTAAGCCGCCTCCATGGGTAGGACGCGAAGAATTCTCGGAGTCCGTCCCAATCTGCTGACATATACCGCCAAACCTTGCGAGTTCCAGTTGTAGAAGAACGACTGGAACCCGCTGCAGGGGCCCACGAACGGACCAGGCAGTGGTCAGACGATCCCAGTGGAGCATTAACCACTATCCTGTATCCGTTCGGGTGTGTCGTCAGCAGAAGATCCAACATAGAGGGCTCATGGCTCTCAACATCTGGAACACGGGTGGGCTGTGTTACCAGCTGCGAGAGACCATAAGCCAAGGCCATCTCGTAAACAGCCCGACCGGGGAGATCAGTGGTCCTGGATCCCAACCACTCTTTGTGATGAGCGTCGAAATCACCGAGGACCACTACCTCTGCGGAAGGGAACTGCTCGAGAATCCGGTCAGTCCCCACTTGGACGCTCTCAAATAATTGAGTAGATCCCGTGTCACTGCCGTGGGACCTGTACAGGCATGCGTAGACTCGGGTCTTACCCTTGAATTCTGCCCGCAGCCATAATAGGGACAGGTCCCGACGCTCGAGGCCCCGAAGGCGGTGACAACAGATATCACCCCTGACGAAGACGCACACCCCGGCTTTACGTAGGAATTGATGTTCCAATACGTAACCGGGGTAATTTAAGTACGATACATCGTCAGGGGCGGATATTTGCGTCTCCGTTAAAAAGAGCAGGGCAGGCCGCGCCGTCTCTAGATGGTGGTGGACGGCGTCGAGGTTGCTATGTAGACCCCTGACATTGCAGAAGTCCACAGAAAATGTGGATGCATTTCCCGCCGTGGAGAGCCTACTTTTATTTTTTCTTCTTCGGATTTTTTATTTTAAAGAGAGTGGGAAAGGGAAAGGAAAAAAGCGTGGTTGACCCAGGACGATACCCGAGAAAGGGAGGATATAGTGCGGGACGGGCACACGGCAATAGGAGGAGCCAGCGAGAAGCACGGAAGGGCCCCCGGTGCCCCCCCGCGTGCAGTCGCCGGGATCCACTCCAGTCTCCCACTCTGGCACGACGACTGCATGACGGGATTTTCGCCGGTTGGCGGGACAGCTTCCCGGGGAGGGAGTTTGACAATAGTGGGCCCCCGGGTTCAGGTCCCCTACTGACCGGCAGGCGGCCGGCGGTGACCGTTCCCACCGGGTCTCCCTGTACTCCACACCAGCGTCCCCCAGCCTAATGCCCGCTCCGACACCCAACCACATCAACGAGCATCGCCCGGATCCACCAACACCTATCAGAAGGGTGGGAACGGATGAGGGGGGAACGGCTATCCATCCCTTCTACCGGAACGCATTTCTACTTAGCGGCAGAAATAGACCGGACGGTGGTACCAACCCGCTTGGATTTGGCATTGAGTAAAAAAAATTGAACTCAATCCCAAACCCTACCACCAGTGATGGGGGTGGGGGGAGGACACCAAAGCCGCGGAATGGGAAGTGGAATGCGGCAATGGTGGCTCGAGGGGCCGGGAGTGCGTGCCCGTGCCATTCTGTAAGACAGCCGGACAGGTTGCCAGAAGAATGACCCTCTGACCTAAACTATTATTATGATTATATGAGGTATACTGTGTAAGGTATAGTGCGTGATGGCCTGATGGTAACGGACCAGACGCGGCTGCCTACATGTTCACGGTGGTCGCGGGTACAAATCCCAGGGCACACCTCTGACTTTTCGGAGTTATGTGTGTATTGATAGTCAATCACCACGCACTTTAACGGTGAAGGAAAACATCGTGAGGAAACCTGCATACCGTAGCGATTTTAAAGAATTTCTACGGTATGTAAGTCCGCCAACCCGCACTAGGCCAGCGTGGTGGACTATATGGCCTAACCACTCTCAATCGATTCTCTCGATTGTAGAGTAGGCCTGTGCCCTGCAGTGGGACGTTTAAGGGCTGATATAGATATAGATACTGTGTAAGATTATGTTTTTACAGCTAGATACATTGATTTATTAAGTACAACTTACATAGTAACTTGCTCCTCTATCGCTCAACGCTATGAATCAGAATCTCATCAACTCACAAGGCATTAATGTACCTATACCGGAAAATAAACAACGTATAAATATGCAATATAATGACAATAATCATTCAACATCTCTGCAATCTAACCTACACAAAAACTTCACCAGGCCGGCAAAATAAACCGGTAAATTAATGTGCAATACGCCTAACAGTGATCGACGAGTCGATGACCGCTGATCGAGCGGCGCCCGCGATCCGAGAAACAGTTGATACGCGTAACCTCAGATACATAGGGTTATCTCAATTAACTACGCAAGTATATTCATGTTATAGTACAGATGTTCTTAAAGATGTTGCCAAGGGTGACTTAGGTAATAATAATAAGCACTTTATTATTGCTAACACCACCAACACGAAATACAGGGACGAAACAAATGTACATTTGGTGGAACAACTGGCTTTGCCCATAAGAGCGATCTCTTCCAATAGGTAGAGAGGTCGGTGGGGTCTTGTGACAAGTAGTCACAACAAATAAAATATTTAAATATTTGAGGTATCAGAAAAAAAAGGTTACATAAGTATGCTCACTCTCGCGCAAGTATGAGAGTAAGCAGAGAACGAAGGAGTAGATACAGAGGGCACTAATGTAGCACAGTTTGCCGAGCTCATTTCCGACCCAAGATATTGCACTAGGGAACAAGACTATCTGTCGTCGTTACACTCCTGGCAGAGCAGTCGTGGTCACTATATTTTATTCTCTGAGTGTGATGTTGCTCGCCGCACGGTCTCTCTCCATCTCTCTCTGTTAGATGACAATCAGGTGCATTCGTTTACAGGGCAGCCGTTTCTCCTATTGCAGTTTTAATTTGTCAGACTAAACCGGGCACAAATTCCAGTCTATGGTACCTCATAACATACATTACGACAATTTCGAAACCAAAATTCATAGAACTGACCGCCGATCGAGATAATCATATGTCGCTACTCGCTAGTAGATTCTATTTAAATTGCACTGTACTTACTAACAAGACAATTTTAGTCACATTGTCGTTCTAGTATATAAAACACACACGATAACTACTTAGAGCCTTATTCATAGACAGTTTTAAAACCTATTTCAGCTATCGAATGCTTTGTTCTTTTTGTACGACTTTTGAATTCAGTTTGAGCGAAGAAGACAAAATAAACAATTTCTAAATAGGTTTTTAAATTGTCTATGAATAAGGCTGTTAAAGTTTTACGGACAGGGGTATTATTTTTATGCCCATCTTTTTAGTTCATACATTGTAATATTTTATATTTCCTTGTGCTCTTTTATGGTGACTCTTTTAAATGTGAAAATAAGTCATGCCAATTAATGTAAAACAATTGTTTTACACAATGTCACTGCCAGTCACGGTACAGTTCAATGCTCTATCAAATCGTCCCACACTTTACCACCTACTTGTTAATTTTTTTATGTCTACACATGTTAAAATAAGTAAGGTCATTATGACGTCATAACATCTGGATCAGAGTATAAGTGTTCTTTGTTTTGAAATAGCGTTTATCAGACAAAAATAACTATTATTTTTGAGTTTTTTATATGGTGGATAATAAAGGTAGCATGAAGCTTGACGGAGACCTACGTTTAGGTAAAGCCTTTCGGTGGCTGATGAAGTTGATTCTAAATTTTAAATCTACTCTTTCTTTAAGTTTAGAGAGGAAGTTTAAGTGATTGCAAGAAACACGATCTTACAATAAAAATATGCTACAACACCATGAATTACAAAGCAATGCTTTGCATTCCACTGCGCTCGCCATCCTAAGACATAAGTAAAATATGAAGTCTCATTGTGTCCAGTAGTTACTCTGGCTACAATGTCCTTCAAACCGGAACACAACAGTGCATTTACACTGCTGTTTGGCGGGATAAATAAATATTACGGTGGTACCTGACCAGGCGGCCTCTCACATATGAGACACCTAGCAGTAAAAAACGAGTATACAACAATAGTAAATTAAAACACGAGTCGTCGACCTTAGCATCAGTAATTCTCATACGAGACAATGTATACGCTTTTATAAGTTATACACACTTCCCACGCCAGTTTGAGAAAGTCATGACTCATAATTCATCAACTTGGTTCTTAATAAATCCTTATACCAAATAAGAGATTCATAGTAATTAGATTATTAATTAGGAATAACTTAGAATATTTGTGCTCGCTGGTGCGTCATTGTCATCGGTCGTCAGCTAGATAAACGTAAATATAGGTATAATAATAATGATCCGAAAAGTCTATAGTAGGTTATTTTATTAAAAGAACTCAGAACAGTGTGTAAATTTTCGGTGTATTTATCTATTTATTGATTCATATAGTAGCGGTCCGACGCGGCTTCGCCTGGGTGTCAATACTTTTTGAGTCCATTTCATATCACACACATATAATTTCACGTACTAACTGTTTTAGATTTAAACTTTACGTGACTGTCATTTATAAATTCCTTTTCCCGTCCCGTTACATCTCGTCCTTGTTGGGTTCCATGGATTTCATTTGCTATGAAATGTTGAAATTACGTGACCAGAAGTTTACCACGCTAACATATTTCCCAGAAGGTTTGACGTCAGGCAGACGGCTTCAATTAAAACCATATGTCAAATGTTTCTGGAATGTATGTAGTAAAAATATGCCATCCCGGTCTACATAAAATAAATATGGTGATAGGCCTACCACATCGTGGGACGGAAAACACAAGGCGAAACGTGTGTGTCTTTGTAGCATCTTTGCCTACCCTTTCTGGGAAAAACGCATAAGTTAATGTATGAATGTAAATAGAATAATATTTCAAAACACTTAAAAATTAATGTAAAAACCACTGGTGACTAGCACCCGATGAACTATTACTTGAGAAATGTAGACCGCAGATAAATTTATAGTAAGTATTGTGGTTCACCCACAAACTATTGTTTACATTTATAAGGGGAAAACGGTTTTCAAAACAATTTGCATTGTTTTATTTGAAAAATACATACAATAGTTGTTGTAAAGTTGAAATTCTATGTTATATTATTACATCAGTGTGTATTAGTCTTCTGCTGAACATAAGCTTGTTCAACATTCTATATCTATATCAGCTCATATACGTCCCATAGCTGGGCACAGGCCTACTCTGCAATCGAGAGAATCGATTGAGACTGGTTAGGTCATATAGTCCACCACGCTGGCCTAGTGCGGGTTGTTGGACTTACATACCGTAGAAATTGTTCAACATTACGCTATTGAAACATAATCAGAAAGATTTGCCCACAACGCTAAACAGGCGGGTTGGAGCCCTTTCAGTAGTGGTGCCCAGCACCAAGCCCTTTATTCATCGGAATTTATCAGGTATAGTGTTTCGGCCCGCCATCATATCAGGAAGCGTGCAGTTCTGGTAAATTACTTGTTAACAGCATTAACACTACCTCCTCATACATATTTTAGCACAAGTATGTACAATAGACGCTTCCTGGTATTATACCCTCGTCTTTTATCTCCTTAAAATGTTCAACTTATCTTTAATTAATTCCAAAGCATTCAAACATATTTTTGGACACAAAATCGTACTTAAAGTAAAATTGCTCATAATAGCTCCATAATAAGAGTGACGACAACAATAGCCGATGAAAAATTACAGGGTTTTCGTTTATTAATTGCCCGATTACGGGGAAGGCGATAACTCATCAATCATGCGACACTCGGTCCTTATATTGAACGCCACTCGATATAACGAAATATCAAAGCTTTGTTTGTTTGACGAATTGACACTCCAATATGTTAGCATAAAATTCAATAATAATTGAATAAACTCACGTGGGTTTTTTAACTTAGCAACCATTGTATCTTGGGTTTCTTTTCCATTTTTCGGTTCTGAAGCCAGTATACCAGAGAAGAACAAGCCGGAAACTAGAGTTACCCTTTCAAAAATGTTGTTTTTTATTTACCCGTATGTATAATATAATCTAGCCTTCAAATCAATTGTTTCGACCGGTGAATGACAACCATCTCATAGCGATCACTCGACTGGATTCTATCAGGACTGAACAGAAGTAACCATTAGTCATGCCAGTAAAAAATCTCATCTGAATACTGTCTTTTTCTCAGCTTATATAACGCTAATAAATAGCTGATTTCCATGTCCGCTGCAATTTATGTTTTTATGTCAAATTACCGTCAGTTGCCAGTCATTATTCAGATGACTTGACTATATGATTGCGAACCACCTCACATGCAAACACTTGGTTATGTAACTACGTATAGTGTTTATAAAATTGTACATATCATTTCTCAGCCGAAGATTGTCCAATTATAAATAAAAAAATATAAATAAATACACCCAACAGTCACATACATAGTCCTGACCCCACGTTAAGATCAATTAAGTCTTGTGTCGCAAGTATCAGAACTACGACAGAGTTTTCGGTCTCACAAACACCCAGACCCGAAAGAAATATTTGTGGGCCGCACAAACATTTCTCTTGGTGCGGGGATCGAGCCCGCGGTCTGTCGTTTCACGTAACCGATGATTATAATAGAAGGAGTTTTTCTTACCATAAAGTGTAGTACTATCATTTTACTGTATAAAAAAATCTCCTCTACGTCAATAATATTAGGAAATTGGCAAATCAGATAATTTCATGCCAGGTATAAAAAGACCAGGCTGTGTAGCGTACCTTGGGAGAGGCGTATGTCCAACTGTAGACTGCAATGGGATGATGATGATGATGATGATGATGAAGCATAAAAAAATATACCTTAATACTTAATAGACACATAGTGACTTTATTTTACGTAAATCCCAGATTTTCTCAGAAATAAAACATCGCTGCATTTTATTTGCGCGCTTACCGATGGATATATTTATCATTTTATTAGATAAATAAACTTGGATAATAGTCGTGCAACGCGGTAATGCGCCAGACCCACGCATCAACGATAAGGTCAAATAATATTATTGTAACCTTTGTCCTTTTACAGTACTGTAAACAGTAATTACATAATACATTTTGCAAGCGTGTCCAGTGAACAATTTTCATCCCATTACGTAGCTTGAGTTTCTCAATTATATGATCAAATTCCCACTTCTACAGCTGTTTGCCATCCTCTCTGGTTTGGAGGACTACAAACGAAACGAGAGACTCCGGGTATGTTATCTATAGTGAGACATTTTTAAAATGAAAAAAAAAAAAAATTTATTTATTGTAAGACGAGCATGCCATTCGCCTGATGGTAAGCGATACGACCGCTCATGGACAGTAGGAAACAGACAACACCATTAATCACAAAGCAATGCTTGGCATTCCACTGCGCTCGCCATCATATTGGAGTCTTAAGGAATTACTACAGTATCGCATAGTTTTGAATACGCATGAAGCATTTTATAGCGAAACGATACAATTTGTGTGACTTTTCGATTAATTTATTTGTTAACTAACTGATATTTTTTGTCCTCAGGTAATGTTATTAATGACGAAGTTACTTAATTTTATCTGTAAGTATTGCGCTAAAATCCTTTATTTCATACCTAAAGGAAGGATAATCTACATAATACAGCCAAATGAATAATAACAAATTAGTATTTCCAATATTTTTATCTATCATAGTAGCTGTCCGAGTCTAGTAATAACTTACATATCAGGGCATAAGTAAATAAGGAATACCACATTTTCGTTCAAAATATATCAGTGTGTCAATTCGAAAACATGCCAGACCTGTTTTTTTTTTCTAATCTGACACGGCATAGTGACTGCATTGCACCTGATGGTAAACGCAATGCCGTCCAGAGTATCGAATGGTATCAGACAGAGTTCCCGTGCCATTCGATACAACCATGCTGGCCTGCTGAGATGCCTCTTTACACTACGCTGGAAAGACTCAGGATTATAGGAAGGACAGCCTCCGTGGTGTTAGACGCCGGCTGTGAAACGAGAGGCCACGGTTTCAATCCCCGCACGGAAACAAATATTTGTGTGATCCACAGGTATTTGTTTCGAGTCTGGGTGTTTGTGAGACCGAAAAGTATCTCGTAGCTTCTGATACCCACGACACAAGACTGGATCTTAGTGTGGGTTCAGGACTATGTATGTGACTGTTGGGTGTATTTATTTATTTGTTTATTAAGGAACACATGGGGTAAACCATTTCACAGCTTGACGGTCTCAAAGTCTTGCTTCACAATTGACCTAATGGTTCATTCAGATCCCAGAAAGTCATTAGTCCGTTAGGTATACCACCAAAGTTCCTAGAACGATTGAAATTGCTTAGTGTTTACTTAGTATTCACTTAATTTGCATTAAGCTTAATAATGCATGAAGCTAGGACTTGCACTTGCATACACTTAACGTTAAGTTAGGGTTGCTACGCTGTTGGAATATAAATCACCTGTATATGTCACACTGCATAGCACTGGCTTACTAAGACAGCTTACGGACGGTTTCTATAACAAGACTATTCTATTTCTATTCTATCTTTGACTACTTTGATTGTATCGATTGGTATGAGACTACCGCCTGATACCATTTGATACTCTATCTGGACGGCATTAGCACTTACCATCAGGTGCAATGCAGTCACAATGCCGTGCCAGTGTAAAAAAAAAAGAAGTAAAGATAGCAATCGTTAGTATAATATTATGTCGATGTATTTTTAACCGGCTTCAAAAAACGAGGAGGTTCTCAATTTTTCGGAATCTTTTTTTTTATTTATGTTCGCCGATTATATTATACAAACTAAGACAGGTAGATCATTGCTCTATCTGTTTATAAACATACACACAACGAATATATTTAAATGTATATTTTTATATACGCGGCCTAAACCCTCTCAATCGCACTGTCGATTGTAAAGTAGGCCCGTGCCCTGTCGTGGGACGTATATGGACTGATACAAATATTCTTATATGACATTTGAAATTCTTGCTAAGATCTTATGACACTCTACATTATTATTTTGGCCCGCTTAAATTATTTTTCTTTAATATATTCTACATTACTGAAGTATGCTAAAGAAAACATCATTTTGGTATATAAATTACTTTTATAAAGCAATTACTTAACTACGATGAATAAACACTTTTAGAACATTTATTTGCAAAAGTTGTAGAAAAGACAAATATTATAACTTCAAAACCTGTGTTGTTATGAAACCTTATTATATTTTACGTAATGTTTTTAACAATTCAAATACATTTTTGGCGAGTGTGTATTACCTAGTGAAAACTTCATATTTTATTTGTAAAATAGCCACAAAACCCTGTTATTAAAATTGCGTGGCAACCTTGACGCAATGATACTACTCAAGCTTATTCGATAATGAACTACACAATCAATGCACTCAACGAGAGACGCCAATATCAAGTGCTCATCCGCAATCTACTCTAATAAGCGACTTGAAACATTTTAAACCTTCTTGAAACATTTTGAAATTGTCCTGAAACACTACTAGTTTTAGTGACTACAGACACAATACAACTAAGTTTTTCGATCTATGGTGGTGTTACCATATTCATACCAGCCCGCATCACGCTAATTTGTCGTTTTACGGATTCAGACTTTCTGTTTTTTTTTTTTTGTAAAAGTGGATACTACTGTGTCGACCTAAAACACCTATCTCTTGCCGGCGAACACTCGATCTGGATCGCAGTGGAATACCAAGCGTTGCTATGTAATTCATGGTGTTTGGTTTTGCAGCTGTCCATGAGCGGTCGTATCGCTTACCATCAGGTGAATGGCATGCTTGTCCGGCCATTTATCGCAATAAAACATAAACATAGTTGTGTTGTGGTACCACAATAGCTGTAACAGGTTGACACAAGTTAACCTCGTCCTTGGCACTCTCCAATGTTTACACACAAACCTGTTAGATCGTCTGTCGTCAGTCGCACTCCGCTGCGCAACCGTGTCAGGATGGAAGTCGGGCGGACATTGTTGTTACAGGAGGTAGGCAGTGATTTGATGGTACAAATAATATTCAAACCAGTGAGAGTTATAAGAAAAAGTTAACGTTATATATTGGCACGATGAGTATCAGTGAAAAAAATATTTTATACTTTAATGTTTTATTACCATCCTTGTTTCTAATTAAAAGTGAAATGTAATTAATTTCTTATGAGAATTCATTTCTTTAAATATAGGTATTGTAAACATTATTAAAACAGAGAGAAACACAAATTAGGACAGTTCGTGTTGGTAGTATCACTCACAGAAACGGTGGTATTACTGAATGATTGGAAAGGTCTTGTAAATGAATAGGTACTTGAATAATATTATTTGGCTATGATTACAAGATTGAGCTCCGAATGGTATAAGATGAAAATTGTTCCGCACCTGTTATACATCTCCTCAAACACTTATTTTCTGTGTCATGAACATCAAATATTAACAGAGACTAAAGTCTGACAACACTAAGGGCTGTTACAAATATTTGTGGATCCATTGAGCTAATAATACGATACCATTTATACATTTTATGTTAAGAATTTAACTAAACAAAATACAATTTTATGAACACAATAAATCAATCCTTCATCAATCAATTCGTATCGTAAAGTCGGTTTACACTTCCCACTCATTCACCTCAGGGCTCCGATACAATTCCGAGTACAAGCCAATTTGAAACTCATTGAGCAAGTCTATTCGTGGTTTAAAAACACCTCGTTACCAGCGGTATACAACTCATTGACGAAAACAGGGATACGTCAATCACGCGCCATATTTAGATACAGAACAAACATTTCTAATATAGCTCGGGGCGTGAATTCCCGTCACTTACACGAACGTAGTGTTTCAGGAGAGTTGTAACCTGGTTTCTGTTTTTGACTTCCTCGGTGCCGCTGATACGATACAATTACAACGTAGAGGTCTCGGCTTCGAAATCCATGTCGGGCAAAGTGATATTGGATTTTTCTACTCATTATCAGCCCGGAGTCAGGAATTTGTGCCCGATATGGCGATAGGCTCGCCCCTTATCTCATTGTGGGATAGACCAGGCAAGTCGAAACGTGGGTGTCCTGGTGGCACTTCTGCCTACCCCTTGGCGTGAGTTTATGTGTGTATGGATGTTAAACCTAGTTTTATTAAGAGGCCTTCAGAGCCTGAACTAAGAGGTTTCTTATCTCTGATTTCTGATTTCAATAAGGTATTTCAAGAGTGTTATAGCGCGGTTATCGCTAAGAGGCCTTCTCAAACTAACGGGTTATTTAACTCGTATTTCTTCACCATTTAGCTAACATTGTAGCCAGAGTAACTACTGGACATAATGAGACTTAACATGTTATGTCTCAGGATCCAAGCATTGCTTTGTAATAAATGGTGTTCTTTGGTTTTGTACTGTCCATGAGCAGTCGAATCGCTTACCATCAGGCGAATGGCATACTCGTCTGGGTATTCATTTCAATAAATAATACCTCCCTCCCTGTGCCTGACGATGATGAGAATGATTATGTGTATTAAACAAACAACATTTAAAAATTCTCAATCTTATTTTAGCACCAACATCAAAAACAAATATTTCAGTGCGGACAAAAACTGACGGAAAGGCATTGTTCGCCGTGGGAAGCACATTTTCGTAAACATTTAAGCGTCTTATTATTTCGCGGAAGTGCTACTTTGGAGCACAAATCAAATCAAATTATTCTTTCACATCTCTCGAGTTTGCGAATAAAGAATACTACGATGATAAAAATTATTTATTTATTATAATTTTTTTACTCACAAGTTTCAGATCTAGGAGAATACCTGCCCATTAATAGCAACACCCCTCAGATCATCTTATCATCATTATATAGCCACACTAAATCCTCTGCAGGACATAGGTGATATATTATAGATCTCTTATACCTCATGGTATCAAGAAAAAATATATTTTTTTTATTGTCAATAAAAAAAATTTTTTCTTTTTTACAATTCGATTACAATTTGCAAAATACATACAGCAAAATATATAAGAGTAGAACAAAAATAACAAACAAAAGGAAACTATAATAAAAAGGAATAATAATAAAAAAGAACGTATTAGATCGCAAACAGAGTATAATATATTAAGTACATAATTTCGTAAATGTGCCAAAGAGCTGCCATCTCAGCATTATTGCTGAATTGTCATGAGAATGACAACACAGCGCTGGTTTTCAGAGGCAACCAAAAACGAACTGAAGGCGGACGCTGTGCTATCTCATGTAGAAATTTTGTAAGTTAAATCAGCCTTCAAATACACGGCTTTACAATACCAAGTTCAAAGTTATTGGAGCTACAAAACCCGCATAAAGTAATTTATTGCAACAGAGCCTTAATATTCCAATACTTTTCATACTATCACGTCGCAACATACCACCTGGAAAATATCTGAAATACGCAATATTTAAATATTTGTCGCATACATCGGAGGTATTCGATAAGAATTTGCAATTGAACGTTGCACGGGAACCGCTCAGCCATGCCAGGTGCTTTAATATCCAGTTAAATATATAATATACTGGAAATAGATGCAACGCCTACACAGAATAGGAACTATCGATTTTTATTGAAATTCCTGAGGGCATCGCGGCTTTTAATAACCATGCACGTGATAAACTGCTGCATTGAATAACGACCTATTCATAGATAGTTTTAAAACCTATTTTAATTATCGAATGTTGTGTCTTCTTTGCTCAAACTAAATTCAAAAGCCGTTCGAAAGAGACAAAACATTCGATAACTAAAATAGGTTTTAAAACTGTCTATGAATAAGGCCGTAAGTAAAGAATATAGGTTTTAGATGGTTAAAAATTATTGTCGGTTTTGAACTCGTTCATTTTGTTTCCTTGCTATGGGATATATATAATTATTTTCAAGTCATATTCCTTTATTGTTTGGTAAAATTGCGGGTTACAAATAAAGCTGGCCTGCGAATAATATTCGAATGAGTCTGGTTAGCTGCTACATAGTATTATGAAACCCTGTATGGTGAACCACGCATGTTCATCGCAAATCAGGAAGCCTGTGTGTATGATTTTGAGGAGTTTGGAGATAGAATAATTCCCGGTCGCGTCCAGTTTCGTTTGCCGTCGTCAATCATGGCGTCAGGGGAATTTAATCTTTAGAAGATTGACGTAGACTGTAATATAACCCTTAGATCCGCTTCCGACAAGGGAGATAATTCTCAGTTTCCAAAAATCTATAGCGCAATACCTAATCACGAAATATTACATACATACATACATAAACTCACGCCTTTATACCCGAAGGGGTAGGCAGAGGCGCCACCAGGACACCCACATTTCGCCTTGTATGTTCCGTCCCATGATGTGATAGGAGGCAAGCCTATCGCCATATCGGGCACAAATTCCTGACTCCGGGCTGATAATGAATAGAAAAATCCAATACCACTGTGCCTGACCCGGGACTCGAACCCAAGACCTCAGCTTTGTAGCCGTACCGTAATACAACTACGCCACCGAGGCAGTCATTATATTACAGGCACGAAATATTACAGGCAGCAACTTATTCTCTAGTAAGCCAATTTCAAGCCTTTCCCTAAAAATATATTTAAAGAAACGTGAATTTCGGTCGTATTCCCGTAACGTATAGTATTTTAAGACAAGCCTTGATCCGCGTGGGCGTGTAAAATTATATTTCCCGCGGCTCTGTTTACCGAGTTCAGTTTGTCTTCGCATTTTTCCGGCACGGCCTAAAAGTAGTATGTATTAGGTAATTCTTTTATGGAATAATGTTTTGTGTACATATCTAGGAATAAAATTGCCTTTCGGGAAGTGCAAAAGGTAATAAAAATACAGACGCGACAGCCTCCGTGGCGCAGTTGGTTAGACGCCGCGCCGACTGTGAAACCTGAGGCCGCGGATTCAATAAGCACCGAAACAAATTTTTGCGTGATCCACGGGTATTTGTTTCGGGTCTGGGTGTTTGTGAGCCCGAAAAGTCCCTTTTAGTTCCTGATACCCACGACACAAAACTCGATCTTAGTGTGGGGTCAGGACTATACATGTGACTGTTGGGTGTATTTATTTATGTATTTTAGACTTATACTAGGGGAACTTAAACACACATTTGAAAAAAATACATGCTGTATTATTAGGTCATTCGATAAGGATCAAATTCTGGAAAGTAATGACGTATGGCAAACTTATGGAGAGGTCATTTTGGACAAAATATTTTTTTTTCACCCGTCACCTTATCTGTGTATTCTGAGATTTAGTCTTATTGTAAAGGTAATGCAATCTGATAATATGAGGATTATTTGATTCCGATGTACTTATTTACGACTCATTTTCGTACCTAATGAGTTCAATGTCACAATACGGAAAAGCATTGGATATATGTTATTTATAAGAAAAAAAGAAATCTACTGCCTCGGTGTCTCTCGGTTTGTCGCGGATACAATCGTAAATTTATTCCTTTCATTATTAAAATTTATGGATGTCACCACTTTCTGTTTCATTTCAACTTCCCGACGTTTCAAAGACTACAGCTTTCGTGCTCTCTGTGGGCTTTCTTTTATTTCGTTCAATATCAATTAACAATACCATAATCTCTGAAAAATTAAACTGCGATTCTAAAGTCAACATTTTCACTAATTAGATCGTACAGACAATGCGAAATCAGCAATATGTATGCACAAGGCCTGTCCAGGAGTTTAGGCATACAAAACACACGGGTAAATACCGCCGACTATGCTTAAACTTGGGAAACACACGCGAAAATTAATTGAAAGAAAACAACAGTATTTTTGTATGAGACCTTGTTGCCGCATGATGTGTGCTGTTTGATTTGCTTATCTAGGACAATTCTGTAAGGAATAATTTGTATTTTTGAACAATATTCCTATAGGTAAGAGAACCACAATGGTTTCAAAAATGATAGAAGTTTGATTTTGGGAAAGGCTTTGGAAAAACGGCAGTAAAACTGTTTTGAAGTACAACCTATGTATTGTTTAAAGACTTGTATCTCGGTTTATTCCGTTTGGCTATAAACAAATTTAACGAATGCCTAAATTATATTGCGGATGGATGTAGTGGAACCACTCCATTTCAGGAATACAGCTTTTAACCTACCTTTTGAAACAATACAGAAAGCTTCCAACTTTACAAAAGCGTTTAACTAAATAATGTAATGATATGAATATTTCCGCACGCTATTAATTAAACCAACACTGCAAGCGTAATATTATCACTTGACCCAATTGTTCTGTATTCCGATTGTCCATAGTCGACCTTTGCAAATTGTTTGCAGAACATTCATGATGTAATTGCTAATTAAAATAATATGCACTGAAATAAAGAGGTAAACAAACATCAAAATGCACTGAAAGCTAAATTATTTTAATGCCCAATAATAAGTGCAAGCCAATAAACCACTGCGGAGCGGGGAACTCTATAATATAAAATTAAGAGATTAATTAAAAGAGGCCTATGTCCAGCAGTTGACAACAGGTTAGGCTTATAATGATGATGATGAAACCATAGTCCACCACACAGGTGTAATGGGGGTTAGTAGACTTCGCAAAGTTCTTTCTTAGGAGAACTTCCAGGTACAAAGGTTTCCTAACCCCAAATTAAATATAGTTCAAAAGAAGGTTTACTAAGATTGTTTTCGTTAACCGTTATAGTGTGCGATAAATCATAAATTGTATAGTACACAATCATAATTTTGGAAACTCTGACTCTGACTTCTGATTTGTCAATCTGCCTTCCTACTATTTCGGTTTTCAGTACGTTGTAGTCAATTAAATTATTGGGCTTGAGTCTTAGAACTGAATGTCCCAGAGTGACAGAACCACAGTGCAGTACCATGGTTAATAATAATAAGTAAAATCAATCAAAAATAAAATCAATTTTTTTTTATTAAAATAGTCTTTCACAAAATCTTTTGAATCGTTAATTACTGCTACCAGATGTTGCTCCAAGCGTGACGCTTACCACCAGGAAACTTATTCGTCTCGTCAATGTGGTTAAGAAATGAACAATATTATAAAATAATGTCAAGGTCACGCACCGATTACCGAAGCGTGAGCACACACATTAATCAAAGCAAGTAGCCCTTCAACGGGAGTAATTTAAATAATTTTAGTAAACAAATTGCTGGTTGGCGTGACATCCTGGCATACTATTCTAATTGAGGGATCTAAATCATTCCAATTTTAGATCGATTACTAATAAATAATTAACTCATAATGTCATATACGACAAGCTTCAAACTTTTGATACTTGGTTCCACGACATTTGGCGTCAATTCACTTAGAATAAAAATGTTAAAAACCTATTATTTAAAATCAAACAGATTGCATTTGCAACTAAATTATAACAGTGAAGGAAAACGTAATGAAGAAACCTGCACACCATAGTGATTTATAAAAACTTCTGTGGTATGTAAAGTACGCCAACCCGCACTATATCAGCGTCGGGACTATATGGCCTAACCTCCATCAATGGTATTCTCAATAATAGAGGAGGCCTATGCCCTGCAGTGGAACGTATATGAGCTGATACAATACAGAACAGCTAAATTATCCAACACTGAGATCTTATTATGCAAACTGTTACATTTGATTCCGATAAATGGTAAAAACAATACTGCTCACTTATTAAGCAAACCCTTACACTTGAAAAATAAATATTATGGCAAAAAACTCAAAAATTACGAAAATGGCATGACAAAGACTCAATTATACACGTGCCTATAGGTGCAATTGGTTGTGAAAGCCAAATTATAAAAAACTTGTACATTTCCCGTCAGCTACTTTAAGTCTTCTGCAAGCCTAACAACTTTCAGCGCTTTCGAAATAGCGTTCCGTTTTTAATTTATTTGAGGGTGGTTTATTTCACACGTGTAAAAAGAATATACCACATCATTTGCTGTATGTAACATAGATCCTTATATAGTCGACGGCGGTCACGTTGAGTTTAAATATAAAACAGTTAGTACGCGAAGTAATATGTTGTTGATAACTGGACTCAAATACTACATGCATACCATCAAATTCTCTACATAAAATCGAAGATACGAAGTGTCTATTTATTGTATTTGACCAGCCCTGTAGAGTAAAAAGCTACAGCCTACATTGTGGATGTTGGGCAGACTGCCGGTCATACAACTCCAAACGCATCCAGTGATAAAATTATAAGCCTTATAAATCTGCTAATCTGAAAAGATACAGTGAACCTTAAGTGAGTATGGAATAACTTGTTCTGAATAAGAGCAGTCCTCTCAAACCTACAACCTCCGCCACAATCTATTCCCCAAACAATTAAACTACATCTAATTATCAACCAATACAACTAGACGCAAAATGGAACAACAATAATTCTCGGAATATAATCAAACTTCGCAGACCCAAATATTTGCAAAGTTCAGACAAACAAGCACATCTTATTTGAACATCAGTGAAGTTGCTCAAAGAAATGTGTTAGACAATGGGAGCGCGTTCCCACAGGATACTCGCCCGTATAATGATTCCCTTCAAAGGACCCTTGTTTTGTTGGCCTTATTAGGGTTGTGTTTGTCTTTTTTAATGAAATCTAGGGGTTAATGGCGGAGAAAATTATTTGGGTTTTTAGCTGCTGGTTTATAATATTAAAGCCAAAATTCGTAGTGCTTCTTAAAAGTTAATAAATCTTAGGGTTTACTGAATAATGTTAAGATTTACAGTAGACTTTTAAAGAAACTTAAATAAAAGATAGATACACCCAATTGCCATGTTCTGACTGCAACAGAAAAAATACAAGTATTGTGAGTATTAGAAACTCCTAACTAGGTTATGTTTAACCCGAAACAAATATTTATGGAACACACATTTCTTTCCGTATGAGGATCGAACCCGTTGCCCCATATGATACCCAGACCCAATCAACTGCGCCGTGGGGACTGTCACAACAGGAAAATATTTCCTAACATTTCCGATAAAAATTCTGATTCAATTTTGTTTGTGAAAGCCTTGAATATGTTAGGCACAAAATATTTATGAAAGCCATGTCGAAATGTAACTAGACAAATAACAAAAGTTAAAATTAAGTACTTACAAACGTATGTACTTAAATTTACTCTTTTTCCCAGAAAGAGTAGGCAGAGGTGCTACGAGTACACCCACATTTCGCCTTGTAAGTTCCGTCCCATATTGTGATAGACGAGCCCATCGCCATATGGGGCACAAACTCCAATCCAATACCACTTTTGCCCGACCCGGGATCCGAACCCGAGACCTCAGCTTTGTAATCGTACCCTAGTACAACTACGCCACCGAGGCAGTCAAATTAAATATCAAGTCAATTAAAAATAAGTGATATTAAATAGGTCATCGCAACTAATAAAATGATTAATTTATTTTAACGTGGACAGCCCCGAAACCCCGGTTAAACCGCACCGAGTTACCCACAACTTAATTGTCTTACATCAACTCCAATTGTACTTGTTTTCAAACATTCGTCTTTAAGCTTTATAAAGAAGTTGGAATAAGAGTTGTGTCGACCATTTTAACGCAAAAAGTCATGAATTTAAATGACTATTATGTAAGTAGAACTGTGGTTAACATTTTTAATGGTAAATTGAATGTACCAATTAGATGTCACTTTCAAAATTACTGTAATTTTTACACCTATTCTATTAAGTACTTTAGTATTCGAGGGTTCTAATTGCTTTTGATTTGATATAAAATATCCATTTTTTTGTGTTTTGCAATGCTCATTTCGGTGTAAAAGACATTGGGGCAAGTGATAAAGGAATAAAAAAACTTGACACATAGGTCTCTTGACCAACTTAGGGGTACGCAGGGCTTAACAACTATATTTACATGATGTAGCTCCCATTTATGGGCAGGCATGCTGTCTACTACAATGCATAGATAAAACTATAAATTCCTCACTAAATAATTCTTAAGCCATAAAGGAAAGTGACTCCGAACATTCTACAAGGACATAGCCGGGCTGTTTGCAGCTGCGTCCATCAGATAAGTTATACAATGCCGCATTATAACGCTATCGGTTGTCATGAATATATTATCTAGTACCGGGCTGGGGTACCGAATCATTAATAACCTCCTGAAGTCGGTTAATAAAACTGATATAGCTTTATCTCTTAAGAGAGGTGAAATGTTAAGCACAGCGTTTATCGTCTTTTGATGGAAACTTACAATGGTTTTGTAAGTTGACATGAATGATTTCACAATTGACAGCCTCCTTGGTGCAGTTGGTTGTACTCCGAATATGAAACGCGAATGTATGTGAGATCTACAGGTATTTGTTTCGGGTCTGGATTTTTTTGTAACCGAAAAGTGTTTGGTACTTTCTGATACCTGCGACACAAAACTACATTTCAGTGCAGCATCAGTACTGTGTACTATGTAGGTATGTAACAGGTGTTTTTTTATTTATCGTAGTAGTTAATTCTATGAAATTTATTATTTAGATTCAGTCATTTTTTGTTCTGCCACCCGCTTCAGAAAGCGGTTTTCACAGAGAAGAACAGGCAAGAAACTCTAGTGTTGCTCTTTTCAAAACCAGTTTACAATATAGTGATTGTTGCAAAAGTTACAAGTCGGTTTAAATCAGAGCAGTTCATTAATAATTTGTTATAATTTAATAATAATATATAAAAGTTATTTACACTATACAATTACTTAGTTAATACTTCGAGTATATTTACGGCAAGTGTATATTTTTCAATCAGAATACAATTGGAATACAGCAGCGCCTCGTAAATATTGAAGTGAGACGGTAAACCGAAATAAACTGCGATGTCTGGCTCAAGCTGACAAGGTGACCTGCTTAGCTTTTTTGCGATGTCTATGCCAGTTATATTTTAACACGAGTTCGAAACACAAAGACAATAGCCAATTGTTTATTTTGACACTATAACAAAAGATATCTAATGTTTTTTAGGCTCAGTTGTATCAACTAACTTTGACAATGTCATCGCCTTACATTTGTGAAGTATTTGACATTGCTAATGTATGGGATTGACGTAAAGTCAAAGTTATGGTCTATGGACAAAGTTAGTTTGTGAAATTGGCCCTTAAAAATCTGTAGCAGTTGACAGCTTAAGGTAAAGTTGGTTAGAACACTGGCTGTGAAATAAAACATAAATATTGGCGAAAAACATTATAATGGGTACTTTTACGCTCTCTCTTCTATGACCTCCTGTCTACTGAATTAAAATACTTGCAGAAATTCCCATGTGAAGTTACAATAATATCAGGGCTTAAACAGTTTCATAACTCAATAGTTTCCATTTAAACTCTAAGCTTATATAGATTTAATTAGAATTCAAACGAATAATCTCCAAATCTCGTGCGCATTGCTCACAGACTCATGAAATCCGTAAGCTGATTTATACAAGGATTACAGAACGTACAAACATTGCAACGAGTTCAATACTCTAAAGTCTTAGTAAAAATATAGTGCAGGGTTATAGAATAACAATGTGGTATACAATCCTCCTGAAATTTGGTGTATGATCCTCCATCCGTGCATCTGACTTCCCTTTTTGATACCCAGGCAAGGTATACCAGTCCCAAGGGCTTTCCAGCCCCAGACAATTGCGGATTTTCCGATCGGGCTGAGTCCTAAGCATCCTATGCTATACCCCTTAAAGATCCTCGGTAACCGTTACTTGCAATATGGACAGCATCGAATGTACGAAGGCGAGACGGGTCCCAATTTTTCCACGAGCTTCTTAGGATTAGTGTAGTGAAGATACCACTTGGGTACATTTCATGGTCTACATATTTGAAACAATTGTGCCTACTAAAAAGAGTTTGGACGGCTGTTTAAGACGTTAAGGACTTCCACGACTGTCTTCTCTATCTGCGAATCGTTTTTGGTGAGGACATATGCTCCAGATATACCCAACAAGAACTTGTCTTGAGGCGTTCCCTGTTCTAGACTGGATCTTAAGGCAAATTCTTTAACCACTAACCACAGTGTTTATATTCCCTGCCCCTCGTCGAAGCCCTCATTTCAAAGGATCATGCACCAAGCTATGAAATAGCTAGATATTCAGCTAATTAGCGTTCGCTGGGGGAATGTGAAAGACGAGGCGGCGCCACCCTACAGCGAAGGAACGCTTCGTAGCTAATGAACGAGTCTGAATACCTCTCAAATTCGAAGTAATTGGTAATTCATAGTCCTAGATCCGTTGGAACGTACTTTTGGAATATATTATAAAGATACGAAAAGAGGGAATCGATATTGAGTTTAAATTGTAGCATGTAAAGCAATTGTCTATAAAGTATTATTACATTTTAAAGAGGGAATTTGACTAAAATTCCAAAAGAAAGCAAGACGCCGCGTTCGATTCAAGACTGAAATCGATGAGAAGATAAATATAATTATGATATACGCTACCAATTAGTCTTTCATTGTTTTCTGAATGATCCATTCAACGATAAATCTTATAATTATAATTCATTCAACGTAGTTATTCAATTAAAACCTCCTTCACTGTAGACACTCGTTAACCACTGATTCATAGAGAAGTTTTCAAAGTGAAGAATTTTTGGAAGTAGTAGAGCCACGCTGTTGTGAGTCATGACTCAGCATGAATGTGCAGGCTTGTCCGGGGCAGTATCATTGTCTCACAGTAAATCGACGTGAAGTGACAGCTTAGTTGTCGCATTTCGTTCGGAGAGTGAGATTGCTGGATGAACAAAACCACCCACCTCTTCCTATTCTTTTACCTTCCCACTCCCCTCCCGATTTGATGAGCTGGCAACACATCTATTATCCAAGCGTTGTGGATGTTCTTGGGCGGCAGTGATCACATACCGTTAGGTGACCTGTTTGCTCGTTTGCCTGACTTAAGCAATAAAAAAACCCTTCCAGAACCTTGGTGAACCCTATCACAAAACAATTCTTAATTCGGAGCCCGCCTAGACCAACATCCTAAACTATTCATCGGAACATCAACTTTGTAACAATCGCTGAGCCTCAACGTCTCTCATATTTTATTCCCTACTATCATAAGCCATTACATTTTACACCTACCCCCCTTGTCTTTGAGTTTCTTTTCCATCGACAAGAAAATCGGATCTCGAATTTAGTATGAGCATGCCTGATTCTTTACACGAATAGGATTTTATTTATTGATACTGTAGGCTTACTTTGTAGGATTTGTATAATCTACTGCTTTAAGCATGAAGCATAAGCTTGTTGTGGAAACTTTTGTTGCTAGGTTTGATGGCGAAAGCAGATATAATATTGCTTCGGTCGATATATAAAAATATTTCTCCTTACAACGGAGGTTCATGCTTCACTTCCTAATATTATTTGACAATAACCTTGGTCGTTTTACATAGCTCAGAACGAATAAAATATACCAACAATGACTTCTATTTTTAATCACTTTAAAGCTGTGTAAATGATTCCCCTCGAGGTAAGTCATCCATTATCAACTTCAACACTTAGACCATAGGTGTCTTTCCAGCCTCTAAAAATGGGAGAGGAATGGGAAGGAAAGAGTAGGGGAGAAAAAGAATATTGGACCTGCGGCAACCTTGACCGAAATACGAACGCCAAGCCCTACTAAAAACCTTGTCCTTTCATCAAATATTCGACGATCACAAAAGAAAATATTTCACTGGCGAGTAAACAAAGGCTAATTTACGTTTAAATAAATCAATCCGTGCCGGCGTTAGTTTAAAAGTTAATCCAGTGTTAGTAACAGTCTGGCTTGTAGACGGAATACTAAACAGGGACGGCGGCCAATCTTCCCTCAATCCCAATTAATATTCAAAAGTATTGGAAAATTTTTCAAGGCGACACGCGCAACCAGCCGTTTATTGACGGAAAAATTCGACAAAGATCCTTGAGCTGGATGTTCATCATGATTATCTGTCGGAAGAAGTAACAGTTATTCCATTTTGATTCCAGAATACAATGTAGTGATAATTGGAAAGTATTACTGAATACTCACATTTACACTACATACATGAACTCAAGCCTTTTTCCCAGAAGGGGAGACAGAGATGCCACCAGAACACCCACATTTCGCCTTGTATGTTCCGTTTCACGATGAGATAGGTGGCGAGCGTATCGCCTTATCGGGCACTAATTCCTAAATCCGCGCTGAAAATGAATAGAAAAATCCAATAATACTTTGCCCGACCCGAAATTCGAACCCGAGACCTCAGCTTTGTAGTCATACCGTAGTACAACTACGCCACCGAGGCAGTCCAGTAATACCGGTACGAATATTTAAGTAATATACAACTTCTGCAATAAGAATGCTATGTTTAGATAATATGAAAGCTAAGTTATATCAGCTGTTCTATTTTTTCAATAACATATTTTTTTCTTCCTAGTATTTCATAATTACAATAAAAAAACTTGTTAGTGGTTTGTAATATTTTGCTCAGCACATAATATTTAAAGGATTTAATTTCCTTTTTTTTATTGCATTGAACGGCGAGACGAGCATGCCATTCGCCTGATGGTAAGCGATACGACCGCTCATGGACAGTAGCAAAACCAAACAACACCATGAATTACAAAGCAATGCTTGGCATTCCACGGCACTCGCCATCCTGAGACATAAGATGTTAAGTCTCAGTATCTCCAGTAGTTACTCTGGCTACAGTGTTCTTCAAACCTGAACACAACAGTGCATTTACACTGCTGTTTGGCGGGAGATGGCCTCTCACATATGAGAGACCTTCCACCTGTAAAATAATATGTTAATATAATTAGTTATATTGTAAATACGATATTGCGTCTATTTTTACCCTGCATCAATTTAAACTGTGCTTATAGGATCGGCGCAACATGGCTTTTCATATAGCAGAAAGATAAGGCTCATAATTTTAAGACCGTTGACTGCCTAACCCACACTCTTTCGAGACTATGCATTTTAGTCCACCAGGTAGCCTGATACGATTTGTTGACTTCACATAACTTAGAATTGTGGAGAACTCTCAGTTACGCAGATTCCATCATGTATTTTCGTTCACCACCAAAATCTCACGCACTTATTCCATATTAACGTCTAGATGAAGAAACATAAAGCATAACCTTCAAATCTTACCATTAACACCTACCTTGGGATTAGAGGAGTCGTACGCGAAAGGGCTCAGCCTAATCCCGTAATAATGTTTCGTGTACTCGAAACGCGAAAATATTACGAAATACCGGCAACAAATCCTGGTGGCAAGCGGGCTGTGTCACTCAGGATTAGTGGTGGAAATGAGGCTGTAAGTAATATTAACGTGACAAGGACATGGGTTTCGGCCTTTTACTGCGGGTCAACATGGATACTTTCGACTTTGAGAGGTATGGAGTAAAATAGTGTTGGTAAAAAAATAGTAAAATTCGCTTCATTGATCTTGGGGCAGCTTGTATGGACCATTTGTTGAAGTCCTGGGTTAGGCAATAGAGTTTTTATCGGGTTTTTTGTTTGGATAATCACAATGCAGGATACATCTTCACCCTTCTATCTTCCCAAAGAATGACACAGGCATTGCATTAATGTACCTATGTTACTACATGGCTACCCTTACCACCGGACGTTAGTGCAGTATACTGGTTTTCCGAAACTCGAAGATTTATCCATTTATCTAAATTAAAAACAAGCATGCAGTACTGTTTGTCCCCACATGGAATTAATTTACGCTTAGCATACAAAAGCGTGTTTTAAGAGGATAACGCGTTGTGACGAGCTGCAAAACGTATACTTACCCAAACTCGCTATATTGTGCTTACACCACGTATGAATTACTACACGTGGAAATATAATATGGCTTGAAAAATTTGTACGGAATTATAGGTGTAAGGAGTACCAATACTTTTTTAAACAGCAATGTTAGGATCTCTACCCAGCGCTGATTAAATACATGGGTAGAAATTAGAATATTATAATGCGACTTAATTTATTGCCGTTTCTTATACTCGTAGAATTTATAGAGATAGGCAAAATTTATGTTTGTTTCTCAGAAGCTGTGTTTTGTGGTGTGATTTTTTCATTCCTCGGAATATATTTCGAGACTTCAATCATATCTAATATCTTATCTGCTTAGACATAAATAAGCTGAATTTTATACGAGGCTAAACAACATTTCCTTAAGCTATCAGGAGTAAAAAACAGTAGATGTAAATAGGACGAAGTTGGTGTCAGAACGTTGAAAGCGCTCGGAAAACTCACAACTTTATTTGGAGTGCCGACTGTCCATTTGCAATATTGAAAAGTTTCACTACTAAAATACGAGTAAAGTCCGGCTTCTTAAATTGAAAACTTAAAACATTGCTGGTTGCTGAATTGCTTAGCTTTTATTGCGACAGCCTCCGAAAGGCCTCGGGTTCGATCACCGCTCCGAGGCAAATGTTTGTATGAACAACAAGTTGTGAGATCGAAAAGTCTCTTGTAGTTTATGATACTCACGACACAAGACTCGATCTCAGTGAGGGGTCAGGACTATGTATGTGACTGTTGTTATTTGTTTGTTATTTAATTCGAGTTGTACGTATTTACTCCTATATTGCACATAGCCTCTGGAGCGAATTGATCCGAAATAAAGCAGTATAATGAAAGGTTGTATGTATAAATGCAAAACAAGTGCTAGTATCTATTGATTTTATTTTTATTTTCTCTTTTCAGCCATCGGAAGTCCACAGCTGAACGTGGGCCTTCCCCAAGGATCTTCACATTGACCTTTTTTTGTTTTTATTTTAACTCTATACAAATACATTGTATAGGTGGACTTAATGACTAAATTCTCTTACAGTCGAACCAAAGGTCATGCATAGATGAGTTGTAAGTGCGTACTGCATAGACAATATGTATTAACAAAAAATGTGCCGGATGTTCGTTAGCCTTTTCGTATTTGCCGATAAATACCCACGACACAAAATATAAGTTATTGTAAGATCTGCGTGTGTGATTTCTGAGTGTAAGACCCTTTTTATCAGTAGTATAATCCCCTTGAATTCGCAAGCATACGCTTCACCTGATGGTAAGTAATGAAACCATAGGGCATGATGCGTAGGCGGCCTTAAAGGTGGGAATACGCTCTTTTAAATGTTAAGATGTGTTGGACGTCCGCGGTTACTGACACCAAACAGATAAATCATAATTGGATATTCTTCTTTTACACAAAAACCAAATTCTTCCACAGCCAAACTTTCAAGTTACCGCTAAAACAGTTACGCGATAATAATATCGTCTAGTTTGGCTAATTCCCGATTTAGCTGACGCCACCGTCTGCAAAGCAATGTTCGATAAATCACCACAATTACTGAGAAATTCGGCGCGAAAGCGAACGACCTTTCGCACACGCAGAAGTTATGTCGTTTGGGCATACTTATAATATTTTTTAGGGTTCTTTACTCATAGTCTTAATGTAATTTTTATGGCAGCTCGTTTTTTAAGCCTGGTTTTTTTTTTGTCATCATAACATGCTAATAATGTACTCGACTGTATTACAGTACAATTCAATTAGATTACCTATCAGTGACATGATTATTTCTCACCAGTCGACACAATTTTAACCGGCCTGATGGAAAAAAATAGATGAACACAGGCTAATCCTGAAATGCGACAAACCTGCGTGATTTTCCAGCCAAATGAACGGTGATCGCTAACCGGACAGATATGCATACCCCACCCCAACTGCAGGGTCTCCGACAGTCTACATGAGAAACGCAACAGCAATGCTATTTCACGTCAATTCTGTTGGTCAGTACACACCACCATTTCTGTTTTACCCATCAACTGTACGGCTCTGACAGTCAATATTCAAAAAAGGAACCTTTGTCAAATTAATTGTACTCAAAGAGCAATATTTTTAAAGCTAGCAACACCATGAGCTTACAGATGTAGGCTGATAACGAGTAGTAAAATAAATAATTTGATTGTATCGAGCAAGGTCAATGGTTCGAAACATTGCTTTTCATGTACTATAAAAGTTTTTTAGGTTATACTGCGAACACGCAATGAACACTAAAATGAAATATTTTATGTTCTAGTTTTAATATAGAACATAAAATATTTCATTTTAGTGCATTATTGTGCTACACCAACGCTATAAATCGAATCTTAAAACGTTGTTTAAAATAAGAATAGCAAAACATAATGCATAGTGTCTGTAATGGACGCCCATAACATTCTTAATGGACGTCCAAACAAAGCAATAAGTGCATGTATCTTTATCCCCTGAACAAAGAAATGAGTACTTATCGCCTTAGATTAGTGATGTCCTTAATCTGCGTGACAACTACCTAGGTATTTTATCAGTACATATTTTTGCAGGAGATTGTTGCATTTAGGTTCAACAGGTAGCCATGGAAATCTTTGGGTAGAACCTACATTCAGCAGTTGTCTTCCTGAGCTCGAAGAGAGAATGGGTCGGTAGGGACACGGCCCGGCCACAACATCTAAAAAACGGGATGTGTGAATCAAACTAGCGACCGCCGTCTCGACAGTTCACATTAAAAATAATATAATAATTCAGCAATGTTTTTTTCGGATTAGGATTTAACGTTGGACGTCACGGTCAGAGTATCACAGCAGTAAAATATTTACGAGCAGGCGCCCGCCTGGCGTCGACTTTCAGTGATAATTTATAAAACCTTTCCATAACAATTAACATGCCTAATTTTTTAGATACTTGTCACATTTGCTGTGTAAAATATATACAAATGCTACAATAGATTTTCGAATAAAAACCAAAAGTTACCTAGTGATGAGCGTACTTAAGTTCTGCCTTTTCGGACAAACACCCGTCACAAATATTTATGCACTACAAAAACATTTGTCTCTGTGTGGGGTAGAATGTAGCTAAACCTCAGCCTCTCTTTTCATAGCCATTTTCTTACAGTTTGCCATTGTGGTTGTCCAGCTTATCTATCTTACTAAATATTTACTATTTTAATTTGCATGCTTAAGTTTTTTTGATCACCAAACTAAAAAATGATGATAATCTTTTGCTTCGACGCAGGATTGAACCCGCAACCTCGTGTTTCGCATGCCCCTTAGATAAAGTAGGTTCTCTAATTGACCGGATTAAACGGCACATAATAACGAGTTCATTGTAAAACGTCCCGCGTACACTGCCGGCAAACGCGACCGCCTTCGCATCGCTTTTATCTAATATTCATCGATCGCTAAAGTCTTTATTTTCTTGTCGAACTCGCAATTTAAAATTGTCTTTATTTAACGCTCATTATTTTTAATTGTATATGGAATTAGAAAACTCGATTTTATCGCTTTTTATTAAATCAGATTTGGCAAAGATTTTATCAGGTTACTAGAGGCCCGACCCGGCGCGGAATCACAAATGGGTATAAATTACTTTACCAGCTCGCTTTCTTTCCTCTTACTTCGATCCACTTTACACATTTCATACACTAGTAATAATACGTCAATATAATCACTTTATTTAATTTTAAAACAAACAATTTACGAATAAAAAGTATCGAATATTTTATGCATCGTTCTATAAAAAGCTAGAAAGACGTATAACAAACAATATTTCCTCTGAACTATTTACAAGCGCATAACACTTAAAGAATATGAAGCATATATAACGATATAACTTCGTCAGAGTGTCTTCACACACCGAACGCTTCAGATATGCGACGTTTCTCAAAATTTTAGGTGTAACACGCGACATTATTGTAACTCCATAGAACAAACTTTGCAATATTCTGTCCTCACTTTGTAAAACATATTTAAAGACGTAAAATAGAGTCTTTTTTACCTCTAGAAGTTATTTTCCATTAGTTTTTAGATGGGCCAAGCTTTAAATTAAGCTTTGAGCTGTCAGGCACGCGGTAGCGTAAAATGTAAGATGTTAAGCTTATTTTATGTGCAAGCTCTATGGAGCTTTTTTGTTGACTACAAGTAATTGAAGGCTTATATTAAAATGAGTACTATATTTTTACTAGCACAGGCAAGCTACTCCATCTTATGATAAAAGCAATCTAGAGATGATTATAATCAATCGCCGCTCGGTACAATATGTGAGAAATCGAAAATATGTTGTGCCATTGTATGAGTAGTTACTATTCGACTTGTTACGAAAATTATTATACGACTAGCGGCTAGGCCCTGCTTCACCCGGGTGCAGATAGCTTTTGTGTCGAGTCCACATCAACAACATATCATAGTTTTCGCAGCGCACACGATGTAAAGAATAGTTTATGTATTTTTTACGCCATGTGTTACATTATTGGAGCTTTAGTAAGGATCCCTATTTTTCTTAAATATAATATATGTCACCCGGAGATAGTGTAGCTTCCCAACAGTGAAATTTTTTTTGTAATCGATTCAGTAGTTTCGGAGCCTATTCAATGCAAACAAATAAACAAATCTTTCCTCTTTATATAATTAGTATAGATAATTTAGAAAAGTATACAACCAGCTCAGATTTTTTAACTCTGATAGTCCAAAAGTCCACGAACGGCGGTGACCGCTTACCATCGGGCCGGCCATCTACTCAGATATTTAAAACTAAATCGTCTGCCTACTCAGATATTTAAAAAAGTCTACATGTATATTACATACATTGTTTATATATTCCCTTAATATTTCAAAAAGTTTTGAAAGTAAAATAAAATATAACAAACTGCATGCATTTTAAAGCAAAACGGTTCGAAATTCTGTGCACTTCCCAAGAATACGTTCAGAAGAATTTTATATTAAAAAGGGTTTCGCTATTAGAAGAATGTGATATAAATTGTCTTAAAAATATTATTTATGCTTTAAACAAGATAACTCGGTAAAATACGATGTTTTCAACAACGTGTTGCTACGAAAATATTTTAATTTTGTGAAAAATAGAAGCAAATTTTCCATTGAAGCGTAATACTCGTATATTTATGTTAGAAACAACTTTCGTTATTTAAAATTTCTTAGCACATAATATTTAGGAATATACCTATTATACTATGTATTTACGATACGACTCTATTATCTTCAGCCGCCCCCTATCACATCATGGGACGGAACGACGGAACACATACTAAATTTCATCAAAATTGATTCGTTAGAGCGTGAAGAAGTAAAAACACACAAACCTTAGCAATAATAATATTAGTAAGATGGAATTGTTTCTTCTGTTGTGTAGTTGGCGATATTCACCATCACGCGAAATATAAATAAATAATAACAATATGTCGCATATACTCGGGCCACAAGTGTACAAAAATTACGTGTGCAATTTGCCCGTGTATCAAAATAATTAAGTACCAAGGGCGCCTGTGCCTGTAGAAACGTTTCTCGCCACACCGCCACAGATAATTTGTTTTCTTGTACGTAAGAAACTTTTGTAAGACTTGTAAAGGATACTGGGAGCAGTTATTTTACAAAAAAGGATTATTTTTCGCACAAGTATTACTTTATGTGTAAAATAATGGTTCCTCATTAATAGGCTTTAATAAAGTATAGCTACCAAAACAACATTAAGTTAAGGTCGAAGAACAATCATCGAAAAAAAAAACCAAAAGTGAACAACACGTTTAGAACCTGGCACTAGGTATTAGACGAAAAGAGTTCGTTTCCTTCATCCTACACTGAGGTCTTAAAACGACATACGATCATACAAAAACATAATAATATGAGTAACACTTCTCCCATCAGAAGGATTGTAGTTTGTTTAGGCAGTATAATGAAAAATACCCATTTTAATCGAAGATTTTAATACATAAAAATGTTCCACTGAATTAAAAGCGTTTTTATAATATACCAGATTTTTGGAAGTAGTAAAGCCACGCTGTTGTCAGTCCTGACTCAGCACGAATGGGCAGGCTCGTCCGGGTATGAGTCTCGCAGAAGATCATATAACAGCATTACTGTCGCGTTTCGACCGGTGAGTGAGATTGCCGGATGCCCAATACCTATTTCCTCCTCCCATCCGATTTTCTCTCCCGCTCTCTTCATAAATGAATTAACCTGCAACACTTCTATGATCCAAGCGTTGTGGATGTTCATGGGCGGCAGTACTCACTTACCATCAGGTGACGTGTTTGCCCATTTGCCGGTTATATTGTATAAAAAAACCAGATGTATCTCAAAATAATTAACACTACAATAAAACAGGAATTGGTCGTCAGTTGTCATTACAGTCGTCAGTAGATGGTTCTGTTCCGGAACATTCCAATTTCATATTACAAAGGCTCAAACAAAAGCCGTATAAAACGTTTACACTGTAAGCGAGCGACTCCCAAACTTTTGTTTTTCATAAACAAATTCCTTTCAGCCTCCCAAGTTGGGGCGAGTTGCTCCTTTTCTTCATAAAGTTAAGTCTCAATGGATTGAAGTCAAACTTCGTAAAGTAAGCATTGGAACATTTTCTTTTTAATGTACGATGTTGCTTAATAAGGAAAACTCGCAATGAAAATAAAATAAAAGTTTCAGTCATGTTCTTTTTCTATCATTAATATTGCACAAGCTCTGGGAACCCCAATTATTCTTATTCTCTCGCCACCCTTAATTTTACCCAAATTAATTCGTACGATATTTTTGGTATTCATGAAAGTAACAAAGCAATGTAAGTTTACTAAAAGATTATATTTCGTATGCTTAATATTACCTCTTTTTTCACAAATGGCGTTAAGACAAGTCATGTGCTATAGACAAAGTCATATTGGTTTATATCGGTATATACCAATAACCCCTTCAAAAGTACTCTCGATTGTAGAGAAGGCCCGTGGCAGTGGGACGTATATGAGCTGATACAGATGCGGATGTAAACCAAAACTGTATTCTACAGTTTGAGAACAGCTGCCCGTGAGCTGTGGTACGTAACAAAGCAAAATAAAACTGGCGATAAAAGGTAAATGAAAGCCGTAGCACAGAGCCGTAGCGCTGGCTTCACAGCGGGGGCGTGGGTTAATTGTTTAATCTTTGAGAAGCGACGTGCATGCCCAATGCCTGTCGGCAATTCCCGTTTCATACCTCATACATTTTTTGTTTAATATTTTATTATGAATTGTGAATGTTTTGATTTAATTTTATTGATATCCACCTTTGTTTGTCGCAATGCAGAAGAGTTTTGGAATTAAAAAAATTAATATTTTTAATCCATTGTTTATTATTTATTGGATTTATGAGAAAAAAAAATAGCAGAATTTTTGTAGCCTCAGACAACGTCACGTCAACTTTTACCAGTATTGTTCAATTTATGGAAATAATCTACATCGCTGACGAAACGATTTTTCCCGTTATGTACATAAAAATGTATTGACCTAAAATATGTTCTATTGTTACAGACACACTGCTGTAGACGTGAGCAATGGAAGCAATAAGGAACACGAGAATGGAAGGTGGCAACCCTCGGAGAAGGGCGACAGGTGAGTCATTACCATTATAATAAGCCTTTATGATTTAATTTGAGTAATTACACCATATATACAAGACACCCGTTTGAGGTAATTCATAATTGTAGGCACAATTTTTGCCTTACATTAGATTAAAGTATTTAAATTACTTTGGATTAGACCTAGCACATAAGAACCTCAATTTTCCTCCATATTATATTATAGACGAAAGACAGAATATCTGACAGTTAATAATCTCTATACTGCCTCTATCTATAACAGTCACACATAGTCCTGACTCCATACTAAGACCAGTTTAGTGTCGTGAGTACAGGAACTACGAGAGATTTTTCGGTCTCACAAATACCCAGACCCGAAACAAATACTTGTGGATTACACAAATATTTGTTTCGGTGTGGGGATCGAACCCGCAGCTTCACGTTTTACAGCCGGTAGACCAACTACGCCACTGTGGTTGTCAAAAGCCAAATAAATAACAAAAAAGCAAGGTGATAAGTCTAATACATTTTTTTATGACGTCACTAAAAGACTACAGGCTTTGCCAATTTATACTCCCAAATAGAATTGCTTCCTACCTAAAATTCTGAGTCTCACGATTAAACGTAAAAAAAATCTTGTCATAGATATCGAGAGTATTCATCATACTAACTAGACCAGACGCTTCTATCGATGGATCAGCTAATGACTCGCGATCGAAGATAAAACTCTCAAGCTTCGATGAACGCGATAAGTTATTAGTTCCATTGAAAGGTCGTTGACTTTATACTCTTCTTGAAGATGCAGAAAAAATATTGTAGTATCTAATCCATACGAGATTTGTAACTCATCTATTGATTTCCAAAAAGTAAATGTACTCTCATTATAATTTTAACTATTGATTATAATTTTACGAAAACAAACCCTCTTCGCCTCTCTTATTTTCTATGCTAAGTACTCTAAAGAAATGGTTGAATTTATTTCAGCTTACATATTTCTCAGCTCTGTCTCAATGAACTGCAGGCATGGGTATGTAAATCATCTCCCTTGGGACGATGCAAATATTCACTCGATCCATTGGCTGCAGCGTCGGCCATCCGCATTGTGAGAGATGCAGATGTCACAAAGAAATTTAACTACAGTTCTGGGGAGATTTTTCTAGATTGGTTCTACTGTGACTGCTTCGGTGGCGTAGTTGTACTACGGTACGACTACAAAGCTGAGGTCTCGTGTTCGAATTCCGGGTCGGGCAAAGTGATATTGGGTTTTTCTATTCATTATCAGCCCGGAGTCAGGAATTTGTGCCCGAAATGGTGATAGGCTCGCCCCCTATCACATCATGGGACGGAACAAACAAGGCGAAATATGGGTGTCCTGGTGGCGCCTCTGCCTACCCCTTCTGGGATAAAGGCGTGTGTTTATAAACATGTGTGTGTTTATGCATCATGAACTTTAGTGGCAAAAAAAAGCTCTGTTGACTTTACTTACGGCATGCAGATCTTCATACTTGAGCAAGCAAAGAAGCTTTATAATGCTTTCTTATATTTACGCAAATGTTACACGTTGAAATAAAAACTAATTGTACGGATTTTATCGCGGATTTGGTTTGATACATTTTTTAACTTCCCGACGCGACGCGACGTTTCGATTGTTTTACAGCCTTCGTGGTCGTACGTCCCGTGACTTATTGGTCTCAAAAAACTTTTACTTAGCGTGCATCGTCGAAAAGTCGTAATGGGTATAAAAATATTTTAATCCAAGAACGACTATGAAGAGAAAAATATTTTTTGACCTCAACTTTAATCCTGTATAACAGCTACGAGATCATAAAAACGAAGGAAAAATCATTGTTTTATTTCAGCATTGTTTCTTTTCGCCGCCCGCTAAACTCTTCTAAATACACGTTGAAATTTCAAGGAAAGAATTCCCTACTTTTTTTAAATCTTTTTACAGTCTGTTGAATTTTGTTACTTCTGTAATCCTACAAAGATTAGAACATCTGTACAAATAAGGGTGTATCTTAGTGATGCATCTTTAAAAAAATATTTTCTATGTTAATCCTGTTTTTAAAATAAATCTTAGAGCCAAGTTGTTCTCTGTATCACGGATGCTACTTACAAACACAAACTATACATAAACATCCAGACTTGGCCAAATAATTTGTATGCTACAGCGGACAGAGAATTAAATTTTGTCCAATGGACAGACAGAATCGTGTCGATATCAATATATGCACGTGCTTACCATTAGGTTCATTTGCAGTTGACCCATTGCCAAAAAAAACACATTTACAATTATTTTCCTATCTATTCAACCTCAGGAAGTCCACGGCTGAACATAGGCCTCCCGAGGGTCTCAAATCGACCTGTTAGAAGCGACCTTGTTTCTTCCTATACTTGAATGAAATAAAGAAGTTGATACAGTTACTATGAACTTGGTACCGCCCACGTAAGTGTTTTTTAACACGTACCAAACTTGAAGGAACCCTTTATAATTCAATAGAACTTTTAGTTAAACTTTGTCGAGGGTATAATTTCCTTTTGTTTTATCTTCGAAAGTTGTTTTGTCGTTTCAGTATTTATGAGTTTGTTATTTTGGAGTTTTAACTTCATATAATTTATCGATAGAAAAAGACAATATAGTTTAGTAGCTATGGATAAGATTTAGGTTATCAATAAAAACATATAGGTATCTATTCAGGCGGCCATTTTGAACTTTTTATTATTAATTCGACTGCTATGCATGGATTTTCTCTAGTATCTTTTGAAATTTGTGTATGTAACCACAATATTATTTAAACCCTCGCATTATCTGATTCCCTGGACACTATATTATTAGTTGGATTATATATTTACTCTCAAGCTATTTTATATCGAAAACACGACCTCTGGGATTAGATAATTTCCTGAAAGAGTTAAGCGAGACAGGCAACCGGTCGTAAAGCGCCAAGCTGAACATTTACGAGACAGCATAAAACTTGTATCGCGCCGACTACACGGAGTATAAGAGCAGGTAAAGTACTATAAAAAGAAATAACTAAAAACTATTAAAAGTATGATATCAAAATATAGTATTTAGAAATGAGAAAGTCTTACATTACTCGACATAATTTTATAGCCATCTGAAAACTGGATGTACGTAAACTAATTCTGAAATGCGACTTACTTGTGTGGGTCCATGTGAGGGTTTCCTGCCATTAGGTACAAAGGTTTCTAAACGGATAGGTTTGTCCTACTGCCAGCTATAGGATCATCTGACTACGACCTGTTTACTTAAAGAAATACAACAGCAGAGTTACTTCAGATCTACGTTTGAGACATGGGTTCCGCACCGGTTGAGCCGGCCCGTTGGCTCTGTAGTTGTAAAGAGCTATAAAAAATGTCTACGAGTTTAATAATGAAGGATGGTATTCAATTGTTAACATCCTAACCAGGCATTAATATATTGGTATAATATACACGTATTGTCTGAGACTGGAATTTGTGCCCAAAGCGCACTACATACCAAAACCGCCAACAAACCGGCCATGTCGGCAACTTTTTCTTGGCGGGCTAGTGAGCGGCTTTAGTCATTGCAAGTAGAAAACGTCGGCGATGACATGACAGCAGCTCGAAATGACTCGGGAACATTTTTATAATGTTGTTGAGTGTCGCCGTGCAATTGAGCAGAGCGCTTGCGTTGCCAACATCTCGCTGGTTACTCGTGCGGGCGCTTGTTGCCGACATCATTCTTTTCTTATAGACCGCCGGGTTGTGCGTGCTTTGGTGTGTAGTGCGTTTAACGTAGATTCAACCTCGCTTCCTGTCACAATTAGAACACAAAAAAACTCTGAACTGTGAAAGTCCATAGTTACCTCTACTCACCCTTTCGGTAATATAGGCATAAGCATATTCTGCATGTTATAATTATAGTATGTTTCAAGCAACACAAGGGCTTAATTTGAAATTAACAGTAAGTTCGCGTACAGAGTGACCTTTGAGGCGACGAATACAAATGTTCAAACTATTTTAATTACCCGGGGATTTACAGCTTGGGCGGCAGTTCGCTAATTACGATATTACTAAACTTCACGGGTTAGTATGCGAGTTACCCTTTCAAGGAGCAGATGTTAGGTATTATGTAGACCACAGTGATTCAGGCTTTACTCATTACGTGGGCTAACTGCCGTACTCAGAGACATTTAATGTCGATTAAATAAATAAATACACCCAACAGTCACATACATAGTTCTGTCCCCATACTAAGATCGAGTATTGTGTCGTGTGTATCAGAAACTATAAGTGACTTTTCGGTCTCAGAAACAGACCGAAACAAATATCTGGGATCACGCATACATTTGTGTCGGTGCGGGCATCGAACCCGCGGCCTCTCTTTCCACAGCCGGCGTCTAACCAACTGTGTTTTTTTAAGGTTACATACGGTTACAAAACTGAGGTCTCGGGTTCGAATCCCGGGTCGGGCAAAGTGATATTGGAATTTTCTATTCAATATTAGCCCGGAGTCAGGAATTTGTGCCCGATATGGCGATAGGCTCGCCCCCTATCGCATCGTGGAACGGAACATGCAAGGCGAAATGTGGGCGTCCTAGTGGCACCTCTGCCTACCCCTTCGGGGATAAAGGCGTGAGTTTATGTATGTATGTACATACTTCGAAAGGAAAAGCGGAACTATTTTAGGGTCCCTTCGCTGTCCCTTTGTTTCTGTTTATAACGTTTTTCTCTGAACGCACAAAAGTATAAAGTTGAATTGAATATTAGATACATACATTTCTTATCCCTTGGAGCAAAAAACAAGCCACTTGTAATAGCAATAAAAATACGTGATCCACGTAAACATTTATTTGAATCTGGGTGTAAAGACAGTGATCTGAAAATCTGAGTGTTAAGAGAATAGGAAGTTTCTCGTAGTTTCTTATAATCCACGACCGAAACTTGTATTACTGTGTGGCCACGACACTTTTGTGCATCTAATTTAATTACAAAAGCTCTCTTTTCCATGGTGGTAGGTCTCTCATATTAAGTGAACGGCCGCCCGGGTAGGTACCACCGCAATATCTATTTCTCCCGCCAAACACCAGTGTTGTTTGGTTTTGCTACTGTCCATGAGCGGTCGTATCGCTTACCATTAGACAATTGGCATGCCCGTGTCGCCATTCACTACAATAAAAAAAAAATAATGCAGCTCTACATGACAGCCTCCGTGGCGCAGTTGGTTAGACGTCGGCTGTGAAACGAGAGGCCGCGGGTTCGATCCCCGCACCGAGACAAATGTTTATGTGAACCACAAGTATTTGTTTCGGGTCTGGGTGTTTGTGAGACCGAAAAGTCTCTCGTAGTTCCTGTTACCCACAACACTAAGACTCGATCTTAGTGTGGGGTCAGGACTATGTATGTGACTGTTGGGTGTATTTATTTATTTATTTCCCGGATAAGTGTACTACAACAGAATCCAAATTTCATTACATGCGGTTAAACTGACAACCAATTCCAATGACATTTAGCACACGTTCGGGTTAATTTTCCGGATCGGTATTCACAACTAATTAGTGCCGAAATGCCGCTGCTACAAATATTTCTTAATTAACTGCGAAAACACGCTGAATATTTCTTATTAGACTGCACTGCATCTAGAGGAGTTTATCGCATTTCGACGTAATGAAAGTTGCAGAAAGTCGCAGGGTGTAGGTTCCAAAACCTTGTGAAAATTCTTGGGAAAATTGTTCCTTAGTAGACTTATGACTATGGGGTAATATGATACGACAATAACATTTCGGTTTCATCATTTTCAGTCAGGCGTAAATTGTAGTTTTCTAATCAAAAAGTTTATAAAAAAATTAACGGCTAATTACTGCAGAAGTCACAAAGTTTGTTTAGTGCACTGGGTGTGGCAGTTTCAATTGCCGCGTGGAAATAAATAACGTACACATGCCTATTAAATAAAAACCCTAAATAAAAACTCTCAACAAAAAAATATTAAACTAAAAAGAATCATATTCAATAGGTAAGTTGCGGATATCCGCGTCAGTTATCCTGTGGGATCGGGATGTATCCAGGGACATTGCGGTAGACACCCCGGGAACACGCGCACCGTGTCACCATGAGACGGGTATATCCCAGACTATTTCCTTTACTGATAAGGACGATTTGAAATATCTATATCTATATCAGCCCATATACGTCCCACTGCAGGGCACGGGCCTACTCTACAATCGAGAGAATCGATTGAGAGTGATTTGAAATAGGAATGTTTTTTTTTTTTTGCTAACGGATTAAGCAATGATAATTGAAAAGGCTTTTTTTGTCTTTGACGATTGTTAAATAAAGTTATTTCTTCATCTTATGAACTTTTATTAAATATTTCATAATTCAAATATTTCATAGCATGGTTGATATTTTGACCATCGAAACATTTATCGATTAAATATAATTTCAGCCCAGACTGAGTAAATCAGCTTAGCGGGCAAGCCGCAAAAAATACTTTTGAGTTAAAATACAACCCTTGGGTTATAAATAACTCAGGTAGGGTATTAGTATAGCATAGCAACCACCGTCCACCCCGTATAACCACCACCGCCGGCAATAAAGTAATACTTTTTATGGGAAGTGTTGCAGTAAGCAATATTTTATCAATAAACATGAGATGACCTCTCGTCGGTGGATACTTCATATGGACTACACTACGTTTACCACTACGTATGTATATTGTTCTAAATCCAATTTTTTATATTATTTCCAATTCCTCTTATTAATTTAGCTTTATGATTGATATCGTTGCGAGTTTAAGATAAGTTAAGACATTCTCACAGACTCGCTTCAATGCTCGGTGTCGTTAAAATGCGTGCCGCTGTTGATCCTCCGACACAGGAGTTGCAGTGGCGGGTGTGAGGGCGGGACAGTCTCCTTTTATCAAACAATATTTCTACTATAACATTATGCTGTTTTTCCTCGCTATATTAAACAACTGTTCACCCTACACTACACCGATAAAACCTTGTATTACCATCGAAATACCGGCAACATTATGATTCAATACGGCTCTTTAAAACGCGGAGCTGTACCGCAGTGTAAACGTATGTAAAGCCACTGGGTTATGTGTATCGATATGAGGGTTTTTAGGAATCTATACGTGGCCTTTATTAGCATACGCAGCTTATTTTGGTAAACAAGGACTTGCTGTCCGTAGTTAAAGCCACTATCTCACGGAAACTAGACGAAAAGTATCAGATTTTCTGTTGTATTTCGCTTTGTGTGTGAGAAAGCTGGAGACCAAAATACAGGGCATGATATTGTTAATTTCGGATACAATGCAGCGTGTTGTGTTTTGGGTTCAGTCTATTTATATTCGGTTCTGAACAGACGGACATGGTAGTGTCGAACAGCGTAAGAAGAGTCACTTTGCGTGAATTTTTCGACTTGAAAAATCTCGTATGACAATAATCTAGCCCTCTATCTCATGTTACAACGCATAACTTAGAAACTATGCCACTAGATATGTCTCTGTTTAATACTACGGTGATACAGCATCAGCTTATTAAGTGCCCCGGGGCATATTCCAAACTTGTCCGGTTATTGACAACGTCTCAACTAATTAATCATATAAACAATTTGATAGTTACAAAACTCGGTACAATGTGTTGGGAGTTGAAACTACAGGATTATCCACCTCTTTAGATGTCCAAAACACCCACATAAGTTTACCTTTAGTTTAGACACCTGCCTCAACTTCATATGAGGCCCGAAACTAAGGATTAAAAGCTTGGTTTCACGGCATTGATTACATACATACACATACATAAACTCACGCCTTTATCCCAGAAGGCAGAGGTGCCAACCGAACACCCACTTTTCGCCTTGTAAGTTCCGTCCTATGATGTGATAGAGGGCGACCCTTACGCCATATAAGGCACAAATTCCTGACTCCGGGCTGATAATTAAAAGAAAAACCCAATATCACTTTGCCCGACCCGGGATTCGAACCCGAGAGCTCAGCTCTGTAATCGCACTCTCTTAGTCTATGCCGTGGATAGTCATATGAGGTATCGACTATATCTCAGACGAAAAACAGATGCAAAAATATTGAAAACCTAGTACTCTGTGTTATATTCCATCCCCAAGTACAATGTAGCGAGCCTATTCCTGTAAGAAGTGTAAATTCCAGTCCCAGGCAACACATATTTGATTTATAAAATTGAAAGTCACTCGTACACAAGCATCAAAAGTGAAATGGACCTGGGGAACGAACCCTGGACTAAACTGACCTGATTGTACACTAATACTTGAAGCGACGGCTTTGCTGGCGTGTTTTGTGTGACGACTGACTCACATCGGCGACAGTTCATTACCCTTCTTTCTCCTGTCTTTATTTCCTTCCTCTTCCGCTTCTTACGTGGCCTGCAAACAAGCTATCCAATCGTTTCTTTGCGACGGTAATCTTTTACTGTCCGCCAAACCTGGGCAATAAAGTGTGCTCTAAACCCCCCACTTTTTCCAGGTTATCAACCTACCCAGCATCAGGCGACCGGTCCAGCCTACTGCGCTGCCACGAGGCCAAGTCTGCGGAGTGCAGCCAGGGTTCCCCCCGGCCTCGCCGCGCACCACGAGAGTCCAGGAGGGTGTCGCTCGCCCAGGCGTCGGGCTACGTCCAGCTCAACCAGTATAGACTGCTGGAGCCTATTGGACAGGTAATTGAAGATTATAATAATACGAAATGAAGTTAAATTAAATTCGTTTATTGGTCACGTAGGCAATTAAATAGCTCCTATGACAAATCAATACACATGGTGCTCATTCTCTATTTACAAGATATTTGTACATAACTCTTTATTATACCACCAAATAAAATAGAAAAGTATTTTATAGGTATTTTATTTCATTTGAGTGTTATATAAAATTACATTTTACTTACAAGTAGAATTAATTGTAGGATATTAATCAAGACGGCGCGAGATTGCGTGGGTGGTGTTGCTAAATCAAGGCGTTACAATGACACCGCGTATTCATAAGCTTAAACTTCTGTCTTCGTCGAGCTGATAAATAGAATGACTAAACTTACTTAATAATTCTGTTTCTGGTCATACTGTAGAGAAGCTATATCTATACGCTGAATATTATTCAAATATATTTAATAGCAAATGCTATATAGACAGCCTTCTTGGCGCAGTTAGTTAAATACAGCTGAGAGACAAGCTACGGCGAGTTAGACCGCCGAACCAAGACAAATGTTTTTATTATCCTCGAGTAGATATTTGTTTCGGATATAGGTGGTTAAGACCGAAAAGTCTCTCGTAGTTTCTGATACCCATGACCCAAGACTTGGTATATTTTTGTAGAATAAAACGATTTTTTACGGATTTGAATTTTACATTTTTAACTTCGATTGCTTTGCAGCCTTCGTGGTCACGGGGCGGACTGTGCCTGGTTCGCCTCGTGACCGTGACGTGAATAAATTGTTTAATGTCAATGTGTAACATTCGCGTAAATCTAAGAAACCATTATTATCTTTCCATGGGGGCAGTACTATGACGCATCTGTTCGGTGGATTTATTAAGAAGAGCCAGTACTCTCATAACTCACTGTATCTGGCTATAATCATTAGTACAAACCTATAAGGCCAAATAGGGATATCCTGGCAACAATCATGATTAATACCCATATAAGACCACACGAAGTGACCAATTAATTTACCAGCCAATTAGATATGGCCAAACATTCTAGCAGCGCCAACGAGCACACGTAAATGGTATGGCACACGGTAATGGTATATATTATCTGCTAATTGTAACGAGTACAGTAAAAATTCTCGTACAAACAGCAGTGTATCGAGGTAAATATACGGCGCGATCTACACATTGTTAGACAACCTAATCATAACTTTAGGATTTAATTTGTGTGTATCAAGTAAGCATTAGAATTTGATAGTTTTGTTTTACTCTGGCTCAAAGTGACTGTAATAATTTGGGTGGTATAACACATGGCCATTACTAAAAAAAATGTCTCCATTTTCGCGATTAACCTATATTTATGCTGTTTTTAACAGGCCAGCATAATTGCATCTACCCTCAATATAAAATACCTACATATTATGCAGGACAGTTCTTTTCTATCCCAATTATAAATTTACACATTGTGTTGACAATGCATAGATTTAGTGCAAATAATAAACGCTGGCTGTGGAACGAGACCGCGGGTTCGATCCCCGCACCGAAACAAATGTTTGTGTGATCCACAGGTATTTGTTTCGGGTCTGGGTGTTTGTGAGACCGAAAAAGTCTCTCGTAGTTTCTGACACAAGACTCGATGTTAGTATGGGTCAGGACTTTGTATGTATAATAGGATATTTCTACTTAGGATGTGAATAAGAATGGAAAATTAAACTCCACGCCACCTCTACGCAGAATGATTACATTAATTTGTATAATAGTCGACACAAGCGACATCTAGTAGCGAGGGGAGCATCCAGTTTTATATCCTTCAGGTATTTTCAGTTTTAGTGAAAAATAACGACTACGGTAGGAAACTCTTTAGGTAATTGGGTTTGCACTGAATGTTTCCGAAACTTGATTTACAGTTGAGAGTTACTGCAGACGCTTTGGCGTGTATTTACTTTTATTTCACCGCGCACTTTTGAACCCGAAAATAAATTCCGCTTTTAGAACTTATATGCTTCATACGTTTAGGAGATACGACACTACAGATGACATGATGACAGACACCTTAATACACAGATGCAATTAAATTTGAAATCTGAGCTTAGACAGGATTTTATATTTAAGCATTTCAGTTCGACAAAAAGCTATTAAATGAATGCTATGATTAGGGCCCTTATGTCTCGATGGATATTTTCTTAAATTATTTAAAGAATATCAGTTAGCAATATTTTTCTTTGTTTCAGGGCTCATACGGTATCGTCAAGTTAGCGTATAATGAAGAAGACGACACACATTATGTAAGTTTTACACTCTTAAACAGTGATAAATAATTTCTTTATCACGTGCACAAAATATTTCAATTAGTTTTAGAATTAGCAAGAAATAAATGTAGAATATGGTTAGTAATTATTTACTAAGAACACAGCGCTATTTCCCAAAAAAGATGAGAATCTGTACATGTGTGAACCGTAAATCATGCCATTGTTGTGTGTTTGTAAGTTAAGATAATAGACACCAAAGATATTATAAGACGTATCAAAACATATCTCAGAATGAGGAAAACAAAAATATTTGAAATTAAATAATTAATCTGACCGAACATCTTCTATCCCTAGGCGATGAAAATCCTCTCAAAACGCAAGCTGATGCGGCGTGCCGGTCTGTTCGGGCGTACTCCTCCGCGCAGACCAGGTCCTGGGCCGCCGCCAGACCCGCTGCAGAGGGTGTACAGAGAGATCGCCGTGCTCAAGAAACTCGACCATCCTAATGTTGTTAAGTTAGTTGAGGTTAGTGCTGCGAAACGGTAGAAAGGTTGTTTTTAGAATTACAAATAATTATGTTATTTAAGAGATTGTCCTCCTGTGTGTAAGGTTGTATGTTCGAATCTTGCATGTACATATTTATATAACTTGTTGAAGTTGGTGCGTGTTTCAATATTTGTCCATGCATTGTTTTTTTTCTTGTATAAATAGTACCGCGGAATAGGAAACAGCTTAAGTATTGCTCTGATCATGTCAGGTAAAAATATTTTCAATGTAAATTACGACGATGTACTGCCCAGTGCACACTGGCCATTCTGACACCGACTGGTGAGGTTTTATTTAAATCATTCAAACATTTTTGTTTGTTGTAATGGTATGATACATTGTAATGAACAAAGACTCTACGTCTTCAACCATAAAAGTCCCCTAGGTACTAAATATTGGCCTCTCTCAAGTAATTCCATACCAACCTATTGGTAGCGGTCTACATTAATTTGCCTGGTGGATGGTCGGCAGACACTGCTCTTAAAAACTACTTTTGCTACCAGGTGCTGGATGACCCAGCAGAAGACCAGCTGTACCTGGTGTTCCAGCTGTTGGAAGGAGGCCCTGTGATCGACATCCCCACTGACAGCCCCCTGAGCGAAGACCTGGCCAGGAGATACTTCAGAGACGCGCTGTTAGGTGTTGAGTATCGTGAGTAAAGCTTCAATTTAATAGGTTTTGTACCGATGCTTTTTGTTTTTATTCACCTTGCTAAATAAATAATATATCTGAGTATGGATATGTTCCTGGATATGTTCTTAGGTTCAGACGATGATAATTCGAAGCTTTAAGACAGTCGGTGATTTTGTCGTGTCATAGATTAGCATGGTACTCCACCTCTATTTTATTGAGTTACAGTACTGTATACAATAGAGATGAAAACTTAAAACTGTCCATAATATAAATTATTTTGGTTTTTTCGTGTTGACATGACTCTAAAGCTATAGACTATAAACACTATAAATAACAATATCTTGTAACATTTGTTTTTTTTTTAACTTTTGTTGCATTAACGCACATTAAAATTTACCTTTCAAAAATAACTTCAGACTTATCTGAATGCTTCATATATTCCAACTACATATAAATATTTTGTCTCGACGCTTGGAATACTGAGGCACTTATCTATAAAATTTAATTCAAGAAAATGCCTTGAAATCCTTTATCGGGATTTATATAAAATCAAATTAATCAAAAGCGGACTAGAAAAACAGTCCAACACAAAAGTATCCGGCTAATTCCGCTCCGGCCGAAACGAAATTTTATTTATTATTGACACGTGACGCGTTCGGATCGGACGGGCCGGCTTATCCGGATTTATTTATAGTGCAGGTCACCCGGCTAAACCGGTGGAAATCCGGTGGGGCCGGTGAAAAATTCAATTTATACGAAATTGAAGAAATGTTTGCTTTACAGATGAGATTTGTTTTGTTTCTATTTGCCGTTTGTATTTCGGATGGATTGGCGGTTTTAATTCATACTCGATCCCTTTTAAAATATTTTCTACAAAAGGCTCTTAAATGTCACGTTGAATCGACTTTTTCCCGTGTGGTTTTTGATCCAACAACTGGCATATAAAAAAGCGTGACGTTTGGTAGGTAATAGATTTTGAAATTCAAATGTTTATGATTATGAAAATTTGACTCCACTTGTCGTATAATACAGTAGATACTATCTATCTTATTCTGCAAAGAATAAATATTATTTCTCATTACATAGGTATATTACTTTTTTTGACCAATTAATAGACCAACTCAAATTCATATGGAAAAACACACCATACGTAATATTTGGACTGAAAAACTGCGAATACTTCTACGTAACACATTCGGATAAATATTTTAATTAGACTAACGAGACGGTTACGGGTTAGCTCACGGAGTTATTTAATTGGCGTGCTTTAAAATACTTGGAGTAAGCGAATATTATTGGTAACTAGGACATGTAACCATGCTGAAATACTTCATTATTTTTTACTACCATTGTATAATATCTACGTATTAATTTTAGTTATGAGCTTTAAACAAGCCTGAAAAAATTATATTACAGTTTTAATTTATACTTTTAATACTTCGATTTTTTTGTACTGGAAGTTAAAGTCCTCGACACAGCCAACGTTTTAGAGGTGCAGTTAGTTAGTCGCCTGCTATAAAACGAGAAGCCGCGGGATCGATCCTATACGGGACAAGTATTTGTGCGCTTCACAAGTGTATTTTTCGGTTTTGGTTGTTTCTGCGACTGAAAAGTCTATCGTAGTTTCTGATAACTACTACACAAGTGTTGTCTTACTGTGGAACCTGGACTATTAAGTGACTGTTTAGGAGGTCTTTAATTAGTTTTTTATTATCTACATAGGTTGAACCCAAAACGCGACACACTTATCTCACTAAAGATTTTTCTACAATCGTGTGCAGTGGACGCTATCCGGATAAGAATAGCCAATAAAACTTCAGCTTTCTGCGATTCAAGAGTCCAACCCAGATCAATTCTATTTAAACTGTAGCTGTTTTATCGACTTTTAACAATTCAAACATAGTTTTACCACCAACATTGCCATATTACGCATTAAGTTCTTAAAAATATATACAGGGTATATCAAGACCGCGACCGAAAACGAAGCCAGGTGGTAGTAATAGCGGCTACAGACTAAAAATTTTGCAAAATAAGCGACAGATTTTTTTTTATAATTTTTTAAAAATCATGGTTTTTGAGGGGTGAATACCTAGTTTTTGCAAAAATAGTAATTTAAACCCTTACGTACCATTGAGTGTTTAAAAATTAAGCGATGTACGTCATTATTTTAGAAAAACTATGTTTAATCACTCAAATACGACGATATGTAAAAAAATACAAAAAAAAAATTGAAGATTTCTTTTGTAAAATTTTTACTTGAATTGTGTTTGATATCACTAATACTACCTCCTGGCTTCGTTTTCGGTTGCGGTCTTGATATACCCTGTATTTTTTTTTGCTATAACCACCTAGGTTCTTTCCATGTATAAGTTAGAGTTTTGATAAGACCCTTCTATCCCTAGTACACTACCAGCGCATAGCTCACCGGGACATCAAGCCAGCGAACCTGCTCCTGGGCGATGGCAGAGTCCAGGTGGCAGATCTGGGCGCGTGTGGGGAGCTGGCGGGGGCAGGCAGGCTCACGGGAGCTGTGGGGACCCCCGCCTTCCGAGCCCCTGAAGCTTCGGCGGGAACTGATAAATATAATGGCGAGGTGAGGAAGATCGTGAAATGCTTATCACTTGCAGATGTATACATTTTCATAACTTACAATGTTTCTTATTTCGTTGTGTATAGAGCGGGAAACACGAAGGAAGGGAAGGGGAAGGAAAGAGAAGGAAGGAAAGGGTAGCTGACATCATTATTGTGGGGTTCATATTCGGGAAGATAGATAGGGACTTAAGATATGATCATAAGAAGTCATTTATGATATTTATGTTTATCTATTTGGTTTACATTGGACTTACCATCGTTTGCTTTGTAGTTTTTTTTATCGTGCCGGTACAAAAAAAAGAACCTTTATTCACCAGGCAGCAGACATCTGGTCACTAGGAATAACTCTATACGCCATGGTAACTGGCCGGGTACCCTGGGTGGCGAACTCTTCGGTAGACCTGCAAAGGAAGGTAGTGAGTGAGCCGCTGTCCTACCCGGCGAGGCACCAGCCTTCCAAGGCGCTGAAGCTGCTGCTCAGCAAGATGCTGGACAAGGACCCTGAGACAAGGGCTACCTTGCAGGAGATTAAGGTGGGTTTGGTAATGGAGACTGTGAAGAAATTTAAATTGTACGACAAAGAGAAGGAAATATTGTGATTATATATAAAAACTTTCTTATTTATCTATTTACCTAAACGTGTTCGCATTTTGAGGTTATTTTTTTCTTAAGGCCGTAGACTTCAAACAATTACACTGTCGCTTCGAAACTTCATATAAGAAAGAGATTCCTTCAGATGATACAAGTCAATATGATGCGAAAAATAGTATCTAGGTTTTTATATTTTTATTGTAACAAATTGTAAAGGATGAATAGCAATTTAATGGTCCAAAATTATTCCAACAAATATCAATATATTTGTTGTTTAGGACGATGACTGGGTGACAGGCGGCGGCAAGGAGCCGCTACCCTCAGAACAGGAGAACTGTCGCCTCGTGGAGGTGACTGAAGAGGACATGGCTCGCGTCGTCACCTCCATCCCCAACCTGTCCACGCTCATACTCATCAAGACTATGCTCAAGAAACACAGCTTCCAGGTACTCAGATAATTTACCAATGTTTGAAACAACATCTTGCTAAGGAAGCGACGTGAGGAGAGGAGATAATCTATGTCCTATAAAGGCTTGACTACTGACTGACGAAATACCTAAACGAAACTATACTGTCGTGTTTTATTCGTTATTTGCATGATTACCGAACTATTAGCTCTATAGTCCTAATAAGGGTCTCCAGCAATCTTACTCTCTCACCAAAACACTTAAACAAAAATATCGCTTTACGTCGGTTTTCTATAAAATTTTAATGCCATTCCAATTGAGTTAGCACTTTTTTACAATCGACGAAGATAAGTACAGCATGGCTCTACCACTCTGTAGATCATACACACTGTCTTCCTATGAATCGGAACTGTAAGACGCTGATGGAATTATTCATAATTAAATTTACTCCTTTCGCACAGAACCCGTTCCTCCGAAGCAGAGAAGGCAGCACGGCGCGGCGGGAGTCTGGCAGCGGCAAGGGGGAGCCGGACAAGTCTCCCGCCGCCAGCAAGAGGGGGGGACTTGCCAGGGCTGGCAGGTCGCTCTCCGCGCCTGGCAACTATCTCACTGACAGGTACAGAGGAGACACCTTTCGAAAGAAAGAGAACACCTTTAGAAATATTTCAATACAACAATATTCATTTTGTTGTGAGACAAGTAAGCCTGTACCATCCCACCGAAGAACAACATAGTTACTTCACTATTTAATATTCACTTTTCTATCAACAGACAAGCATCATTCGACCTCGCCTTAGAGTCGGTCCAAGAGCGCGATCAGCCGCAAGAAGCGTCGAAGGAGAGAAGTGCGAAGACGACAGAAGCAGAAGAGCGGGGCGCGAAGCAAGGGGCGCGGTGATACGCCCGCGCGGCCCCTCGCGCCGCCCGCAGCGCCCCCTGGGAGGTTCGCATACACATACTGCTAGAGTTTGATTAGGAACCGGTTTTCTGGTGAATAATAGGATATGTATCATACAGACATCACTTGCCCCACGTGCATAAGCATTGGTGCAAGTTTTTACCCATGTCGCTATAGATTGCCTTCTATTTATTTATCTACCTGGTATCAACCCTTTCAGGAATAAGCCTTTTAGTCAACTATGCTGGCCTGGGTTGACAATATACCGCTTAATTGATCAAATGGCAACGTTTTTACCTTGTAAACTGAGAGAACTTGATGCGAAATGCTCGTATTGAAAAATGTGATCTACTCGCAATGAGATGTAGTCTGAAAATGTTGATACCAGAAAGAAAATTTGAAGTCACTGTAGCGCCAACCACACGAAATATTAAAATAGAGTCAGATAATAGAATTATGGGCAATATCTGTATAAATAATATGAAAAATTAGAATAAATAACGTGTTATTCACCAGGAAAATTTACGAATTAGAATTCTCTCCAATTCTTATAAGCACGAATAAATTATATAACTCTATTGCTAGTAACAATTTAAAATAGCTTTTTGCCGAATTAACTTTAAACTCAATTTCACTTCAAATACTTACTGCACGTATGACTTTATTACTACTGAAATATAATTTCAAATATAAAAAATGTCTCAAAGCATGTATATTATATATTTTAAATGATATATTAAATGGACTACATAATTACTATCACAATTTATTGAAAATGATCGAATGATTTATAGTTTTAGTTTTAACTATAAATTCTTTTTAATGTATAATTCATGAAAGATGAATAATTTATTGGACATAAAAAAAATTACCAAAATTCTTAAAAACAAATATATACTAATAAAATATTTTCTTTAATAAATCTTACTTATAAAATAGTTTTAGCAACCAAACTTACAAGACAAAGTTACTTATGTAAAACGTTTTTTTTTGTTATTTTTAAGTAATTCCACGTTACATAGTACTTATATGAAATGTGTTCGTATGGTAATATTTTGTCCTCGTAAGGTTTACCTAAGTCCACTTATCCTTACAGATTAATAGATATATTTTTACAACCACTTGTAATATATATTAAGTATGTTTAGCGCCCTAATAGACCAAAGTGTAACTTTGATAAAAACCATTCGGGTATTATAGAAGAGCAAACGTAAAGTATAAAAATCGTAGAAGTCCAATTTTTTATACAGATCACAATTAATAAATAGGTCGAAAAAATGATATAAGCGGGCACTACCAACTAATACAAACGTGGAAATAATTACCATCTTACGATTTTAAAACATAAACAAACCATTGAGTTAACTAATCCAAAGAAAGCTTGGTAAATCGCAAAATAAAATTTTTATATTGGTCCACAACATAATTACGTTATTTGATTTTATTTACATTAATAAAAATTACAAAAATAGAATACCTACGTAATGAAACGGAAAGTAAATCCTTTTTTTATCGTTTGCCAACGTAGTGTATTTTTTATGTACATACGCACACATTTTCTTTTTAATTTTTGCTCTGTTATAATACTTCAATGGATAAAACCATATTGGATGATGGCATGATGCGGTGGTGAAATGAGCTGACCTGTGACAAAGAATACCTTATATAGCTACAAGAATATGGACCACACAATTACACGCCTTGTTGGAACTTGATCGAAAAATGTGAAATCTTACGACATTGTAACCTTTAAAATGGCATCTGTAAAATAAACATAATTACGATTGTTATTTAAAGCCGAAAGAGTATATACTTTTAAGTATTCTTCTATCTCATTGATGAAAAATTTTGTCTGTTTCTAGTAAGCATCAGTGCACAGGCACTGTTGTATTAGAACTATGAATTCGACTATATTTTTTTGTAACTACATCCAGGTTTTATAAGTTTCACCACCGCCTCATCTTTAATAGAAGTAATACATCTATAGAAGTAACTTGTATAGTCATTGAGGAATTATACTACGAGTAGAACAGAAATTGCAAACAAAATCTTTGCGCGCGCATCACACGCAAGGAATCAGATAAGCGAGATGGAAATGTATATATCTACGTAAGAGTGACAGGGAAGGAAACACTGCGGTACAGTACCGCATTTTTTTTAAATTTTGTTTGCAGTGACAGCTCTGGTATAATGCCTCAGTGTAGTGTTGTGATCCGACAGCTATAGATTTTTATACGGTAAAAGATACTAGTCTTTACACTGTAAATACTTTACATCTTTGGCATTTTCGATTATAGACTAAGATAAGCACTTTTTATCTTTAGGGTTTGTTTTTAAGATTTTTTTAAATATGTATTGGACGAAAATTATTGAGCATTGATATGTATACTTAAAGTGTATTTTGTGTTTGTAATTATATGAGAATTGCCTCAACCATGAACTCATGTTGTAATATCGTGATCAAGGTTTCCCCATGCAACTAGCAAAATATCTCTAGTTGTAGAAAAAAAAGCAAATATCACAAAGGAACCGTAAAATGTTTGTCCTGGAGGCAATTTATAAAAAATTACGAAACATATTTTTTTATGTTGTCATTGTGACATTAAATGTAACATGTATTTTTTGTTTGTATTTTATGCCAATTGAACTAAAAATACCGATAAAATTCCGACTCAATTCTTCAATAACTTCGGTAAATGTTTGATTGGCAATTGTTTTTAATATAAAGGGAATATTTATAACAATTAAACTTCATTAATAAAATTGCTCAAGGCTTGTTCGACGATGCATTATTGTGAATGGCTTAAAGGAGGTTTTTAAAATAATATTTTTATTATATTACTAGGCTTTTTAAAACTAATCGAACTAGACATACAATAGTTTACCTAGAAATAATATTTTTGAAAAGCCTAGCATAATTGTACTGTAAGACTAAAATTTTATAATAACTGCACATAAATTACTAAGAAATTGCGCCCCCACATTTTGAAATTTTAGCTTAACCTGTAAATATTCGTATATATTTGATACGTTAAGTGAATGACCAATTTTGAATGTCAAATTAGATTTATTTACATTTTTTTATAAACGAGCTTGCCGCTGCGTTTAATGTTTCGTTGTCTGTCCGGTGTAAAATATTGTAAAGGCAAAATAAAGAAAGAAATTAGTTTATTTGTATAAAATCAACCGTGGGATGTAACGGGTGAAACCAAAATTATAGTTTAAAAAATATATGCACAGCTTTTCAAATATTTATAAATATTTTTATATAAACAAACACACAAAAATGTATGTCAATTTTCTTTTTGTATTTTAATCCCGAAACGCATAAATGTAAAATATATTTCTGTGTGTTTAATATTGAATGCAGCTACAAAAAACGTTATTTCACCGGACAGGCACCGAAATGCTCTGGCCATTTGTGTAGAATAGGGTCGTCCATTCATCGGGTCGTGTAAGTACTTAAGTTTCTTATAGCGAATAAACAAGATGCCCTAAGCTTAAGTTCTTATAAGTTTTCACGTTCAACTTGTATGCTGTGACGTCACTCTAAGAATTCAAATTCATTTTTAAATATAATAATACAGAAAGACTTGAAATTAGAGAAATAAATAGCGACTGTCCGAAATAATTTTTACAAATATTACAATGTACATTTATAACAATGAAAGAAAAATATTACTAGAGATTTTTGTTTGTAAAGTGTATTTATAATTACCAAATCGCAAAAAGATACTAAATGTTATTTTATAAACAAATAGAATGGTCAATGGTTTCTTAGATTCACGCGAATGTTACACATTGAAATAAAACTAATTTTTACGGATTTTATCGCGGATTTTATTTAAGTTTTACATTTCTTAACTTCCCGACGTTTAGACTAGTTTACAGCTTTCCTGGTCACGGGGCGGCTAGCGACAAAATGCGCAAAAATAGTTTTATTTCTATGAAACGGTCAATTTAATTAGCAGAAAACTTCAGAGTATATTAATTTCAATAGCAACCTTAGAAGAGTGAAATTTGGGAAACTGAGTTGATTGATTGATATTTGTGTTGTGCGTGAATAATAGTTTTTTAGAGTGGTCACACATAATGTCTATGAAGGAGACTCCCCAATTTATCCTTTGCAAGCGAATGGTCCAAAAGTTGTTTGCCTTTGAATGTTGTGATAGATATTAGGTAAATAAATGCTTTTAAAATTAAATTTTAATGTAAATACAAAAGAAAATTTTAAAATATTAACTTTCAAATTTTAATATATTCAAAATTTTGAAGAATTACATAAGTTAAGGCATTATGAGGTGGTCGAGGAGTCACAAAGATTTTTAAAAATTATAAGATTGGTTACGGACACTTATTCAATTATAAGTTTATATCGCACTGTCAATAGTTTTGTGCAAAATCGTCAATTCACGATCAATTGTTTTTATAAAACCATTGTAATGGTAGAATTCGCACAATTATTTTTATGTTATTTTTACTTAATTTCATCCTTGTTGATTTTATGAAGATTTATTAAAATGATTGAATTATTTCTTGGTTTTATTCACCCACCTTTCACACTGCATAAAACAGTTATTAAAAAAAAAACATCAATTATATTACTTGTATATTTAAAAAAATATATTACAAAATACAGATATAAATATCAGAAAATACATTATAATATGATTTTCAATTGACTTCTGCCAATTAATATATAGCAATGGGCAAATCTGATCCAACAGCTTTAATTTCTACGTCACTTCCATCTTTAGTGTTTTCAAGTTTTATGTTATTATCAAGGCCTACTTTACCCCCGTCAGCGTTGACATTAGATCCAGCAGGAACATTATCATTGTTCAAATAAGGAGAAGCAGTTACATAATTTACAACAGGATTAATAACTGGTGTATTCCCAATCGCATTTTGTAACAATTGACCATTATTTGGCAAAAATACGTAATTTGGGCCCTGAGACCCAGGATTGGGTAAAAGTTTGGGCGTATCTACTTGCAATCCATTTTGTAAATTAGCTACTGGAACCAATACCTGCTGCCCATTGATGTTCATCAAAACGTATCCTTGGCTATTCAAAAGGTTCTTGCAAATAAGTGTCTGAGTATTCTGGCCTAGTTGGTTCATTGCCTGTATGACATAGTACGCACATCCGTTATTGTCTAAATTAGGAACGTTTGTTCCTTGAATTCCTAAATTCAAGCCAGTATTTGGAAGATATAAGACACCGTTATTTTGTTGTCCACTTGGTAGAATAATTTGATTGTTAGGGAGTATTATTCCATTTTGAGCCTGAACAAAATCTTTGGCAGGGTTATATTTGACATTAGCTTCAGGAATATTACCTTTCCCGTCCAATGGTAGTTTAGTTTCTGCTGGAACACGAATATTTGCTTCAGGCTCTCTTCTGGATGATATGGGATATGGAGGCCTCCTCGCGTTGTCGTGTGGCGCTTGTGTGGCGTAACCATTATTGTTATATCCATTCCAAGGTGTATTTGGCCGTTGATTTTGATTAACTTTTCCACCTTGGTGGGGATTCACGGGTTGATTGATCAATGAGTCTTGAGCTTCATATCCTGAATTAGAATCTTCACCACTCTGGTTTTGTCCTTCAGATTCCCTCAATCCTAAAACATTGTGGCCTATCCCTCCTACTGTATTCACGCCTAAGCTTAGAATATCTCCCACGGTGTTCAGGATTCCTCTGTGGTTAGCATCACCTCCGAGTGGTAGAATACCTGATGTCAGTGCTGTTAAGTCTATTGGCAGTAGCTGGCTCCTTACACTCACTGCACAGAGCATAATCAGTAGGATCTGAAAATAATTTATAGTCCGAAGTTACATTAACGCATTAAATTGGTCTTCATTCATCTAAAGCTGTTTCAAAACGAAAACTGATTTCTCAAGAATTTAAACATTAACATTATTTACGCCTTTAACATAATTATAAGAAGTTCTAAGAATGAAAAAAAATTGTACTATCAAATACACTGCACAGCTAGTTACATATCTCCTTCGCATTTTATGCAGTTGATCGTTCTATTCGTCCCTAAGAAACAAGAATCTTAGATAGTAGAGACACATTTTTATTCGCTGGCGATACGACACGGTTTAAATATCCTGGTGCAATCACAATTAATAACAGATTTTAGCTAATTCTAAGCAGAAACACTTTTACCTGAATAGACTATCAAATACTAAAAGAATTGTTAATTACCCTGCTAGTAATTCAACGTAGATTAGCACATAATAAACATTCTAGTTTCATTATACTTAATATAGAATATTTCAAAACTCACCCGTGCACTGGCCATCTTGTTTGGAGTACAAATGAAATTATCACCAAAACTAAATGTCTTCATAACTTTATAAAACCACAAGCATCACGTCATTGTTCGATAAGTAACAGCTGCTTAAACTATTTTTAATCACCGTGCCGATTAGAAAATCCATCTTCGTCAACTCTTGGGAAATAAGAATAGGTATGACACACATTCATATATGGAGTTCCGTTACTTTCAACCCGAGGAAAGTTTTCAATAAGTTCCTTGATGTTCAACAGTCGTATTTGGCCTTAATGCTCATGTATCTATTCATTAACACAAAACCTATGTTCTGTTGGCGTAGGCAGAACGTATAGACTGCCAAGTCATACAGTCCATGAATACTTCTTCTATTACAGCTACTGTCAGTAATCTCTTCATACGCCAGTCTTTACTTGGCACTTGGTAAGCATTTAAATTTTGAAGTCAGTTTCCATATCACAGTAGTGTTCCTTTCCCTATTTAAGTCTCTGGGGCATAATTTAAAACCTATGTGTCCCTTTTACCATTGAATTTCGCTCTATTGACAATTTTACTCATCACAACGCTTATGTTTCTACCGCATTGATCTTTCTTCCTTACTTTCGTTCAAAAGAATTTGAGTCGGCCTTCGGCTCTGTTATCTATCGGCTCATCCTTTTACTACCACCAAAAGAAACTGCAATACTCTTGATGATAAGTTTCGTGCTGGCATGAGTTTACTGGCAAGATCAAGATTTCCCGTAGACATCATTACGCTGGTTTGACACTTCGTGTATGCTGCGCACTATCGGGATTAAAATCCCACCCACATCGTTAATTACTTTTAACTATTGATTGATTTTGAACTCAAATCGTACTGCTGGATGCCTCTTCCCGCTCCCCTTACAATTTGATAGGCTGAAACACATCTATGATCCCAGCGTTGTGGATGTTTAAGGGCGACAGTGACCACTTCGGGTGATCTGTCCGCTCGTTTGCCGGATGTATTTTATAAAAAAATATTAACTTATTTTTTTCTACCAAACATGCAGAAATCATATCAACCAAACCAGTTTATCTTTTACCAAGCCATTTGACACACTCAAGAAATGCATGTATATCTGTGGTGTAGAGCTAAAAGCTAGGAAATGTGTCGAGAGTAATGCTCAGTTTATTGCAGCTCGCGTATACTTAGCTTATTCTCGGTGTGAGGTGCACTGACGCAATGCTTTGCTGGAAACAGCTCTGATAAGCTGCAGTTTGTGATCAAGAGGTTTTTAGATTTGAAATTTTCCTTCGGAATGAAGAGATTTTATGATTTTAAATTGTTTGTATATTTAAATTATTTTCTTTTTTTACAAGGAAACTATGAAAATCAAGCAAATGGCTAAACTAATGGTAGGTGATTACTGTACCCTATTAACAAAAAGATGCATTGCAGATATCTTAAAACAGCAGAAGAAAAATAAGGACAAGAACGAGAGTACAAAAAGTATTTTTAAAGAATGCCTTCATAGTCTTACAGAATGATACATGACAGCAAAGCCGTCTAGACCTCGATGTCCATGAAGTCATTTGCACCATAGTGCATCTCCATCGAGGAGGCCAATTCCTATAGTAGTCTAACGCCCGAATACTCAAACGCCACTTAAATATAATGCTATACTTACCAACGCAAGTCCCGCTTAAATATACTGATTAAGTTGGAGTTGCGTAGTTAAACTAATATTTAAGTGGTGTTTGAGTATTCGGGCGTAAGATAGATAGATAGTTATTGTTTCCTTGCGACTCAAAAACATGTATTTTGTTACCTTACTATAAAACACGTATTTTAACTGCTGCAATGTTTTATTTTAGAAATACAATTTCGGACATCTCGCTTCGCAACTCAGAAGATTGTGTAATAATTTCCCAAAAAGTCAAAACATAAAAACACATTACAATAATTAAGGAAACATAATATATCTACACATATAATTTTGTAACTGATCATGGAAGATATTTGAGAAAAGCTTTTATGGAGGACTGTATAGACGTAATACGAAACCAAAAAATTGATTGTTAGAATTTTTGACTCTTTTGTTTGTGCGGTTGTGCACGGTAATCCCAGAAAGGGCTAAACGGATTTCTATAAAAGTGGGATGGAGGTAGCTGACACCCTGGATTAACACATAGGCTAGTAGTGTTCCCGTGGGATGAGCAAGGAATTCAAATATATTTGTTACTCTTTCCAACTCAAAGGGAAGGGAAAGGAGAGGACAGGATTACATGCCTTGAGTAATGGGACAGAATGAGACGGGATAGGACAGGATATAACGGGACGGTATAAGCAGCATTAAGGACAGCAGTAACAGCAGTGGGCGATTTGGGGCTAATACATTGCTTTATGATTCATTAATTTTTATTTCATTATTTGTTATTAGCACTGACACCCTGCCACACGGGTATTAATACAACATTTATATTCTAATGATAGTACTGATAGTTATAGTTATAATACGGATAAGCATAGTTATAATAATACGAGCGCGGGCGGAAAGCTTCGAGTATTTCGTGGCCAATATCCTCAGCGGCGAAGACCCCGGCCCTCACCGCGTCCCCGATGGAGTGCTGGAGTCCGTGTCTCCCCAGAGGGATGAATCGACCCCCTATCGGAGGGATGACGTGGCAACACACACTTGCGAGGTAGAGCAGGACTAGAACCAACTGGAATCGTAAGAATTTGATTAGCTGTGTTTGATGTCTCATAATCTTGGATTTTATAATAAATAAATAAATAAATACACCCAACAGTCACATACATAGTCCTGACCCCACACTAAGATCGAGTCTTGTGTCGTGGGTATCAGAAGCTACGAGAGACTTTTCGGTCTCACAAACACCCAGACCCGAAACAAATACCTGTGGATCACACAAATATGTGTTTCGGTGCGGGGATCGAACCCGCGGCCTCTCGTTTCACAGGCGGCGTCTAACCAACTGCGCCACGGAGGCTGTCAAATGTTGAATATTTACATACATATATGTGTATATACATCACGCCTTTCGCCTTGTGTCGCAAAATGAGATAGGGGAAGATGTGTGAGCCTATCGCCATATCGAGCACAAATTCCTGACTCCAGGCTGATAATTAATAAAAAAATCCAACATCACTTTGCCCGACCCGGGATTCGAACCCGAGACCTCTGCTTTGCAGTCGTACCGTACAACTGCATCATCGAGGCAGTGAAAAATATTTCCACATCGAGTTTCTAAGGACCAGTTGCATAAACTAACTTTGCCGATAACTTTGACTTTGACAATGTCATCGCCATACATTTGAGACGTATTTGACGTTTTGATGATCGACGTTTCCAAAGTCAAAGTTATGGGCAAAGTTAGTTTTTTGCAATTGGGCCTAAGACATGGTGCCACTACTTAGAACTGCACAATTTATTACACATTGACATTTTTTGGTAAAAGTAAGTAAAATAAGTAATTAAAACTATATTTTTTTTCATTTGGTCACTGGCTGTAACTATATAGATCGAGTACGTACTTCAGGAACTGTCCTGAATCAGGTGCTAGACAAATCCGACACTTATTGACAAGAATAAAATTGTATAAAAAATATTCTCATTTCGCGTAAAAATTAATTTCGCTGTATATTATATCGCCAAGACACATTATTATTGAAATAAGGCAAATCCTACAAACTTCATACACATATTTATAAACTATTTAAGTTACAAAAGGACTGTACCTGTAGTTTAACCGCCATTTTGGATCTGATGAGAAGATATTCAATTAAACACGTTATATATAGGGTCATTACGGAACTACATTTAATTACATCAGATACATTAATTTAGATGACTTTTAAATGGGTGTTTGGGAAATTTAACCAAGTAAAACTGTTATTCTGTCCGCCCGTATGCGGGATGATGACAGCCGACCACCAAACACAATTGAGGAAAAATCCTCATAATGAGACACGTAAGTATGAGTTTCGAGTTCAGCCTATGTTGTAAATAAAATTTGACTTTATTTTTTATATTACGATATTTTCAACCTGTAATAAAATGTGTTTAAGCGTCAAAGTATTAAAGCGAATTTTATATATGTTGTTAAGACAACTGTTATAAGGTGTTTCCTTACCAGCCGGACACTAGATGGGTCTTTCATTTTGCCAGATACATTAAATCTGATAACTTCCAAAGCCACCACGTCCGGAACTTCATAATAGCTGATCGTGTGCTTCCTGTATCAGAGGTATGCGCAGAAAAACATTCCGCTTTTATTAATAGACGAAAGTCTAGCGGCCACGGGCTAGGTAGTTCTCAATATTCTAAGAAAAGGAAATTTATCAAAACTCGACTTAACATCGAAATACCAATATAAAAAAAATATTAATATTCGCTTTATATCAAAATTTAAACATAAAGAAACTTATTAAAATTCGATAATAAAGAAACCTCGAAATTCAAGGATAAGCAAATTTATCAAAATCCTAAAATAGGCTAATTTATTAAAATTGAAGAATAAGCAGTTACTTAAACTTTTAAATTAAAAAAGAATATCAAAATTCCTAATTAAGCTAATTTATTAAAATCCTCGGTGGCGTAGTTGTATTACGGTACGGTTACAAAGCTGAGGTCTCGGGATCGAGTCCCGGGTTGGTGGCGCCTCTGCCTACCCCTTCGGGCATGAATGCGTGATTTTATGTATGTATGCATTAAAACACCAAGATAAGCAAACTTAACAAAATTCAAAATTCACCATATTTATTAAAATTCTAGAAGAAGCAAAGTAAGTATTAAAATTCTAAATTTGCAAATTTACTAAAATTCAAAGACGAGCAAAGTTGTTAATATTCCTAAATAAGCAAATTATTAAAATTCAAAATTACGCGAATTTATTTCAACATAAAAATTCCGATATTAAGGTTATCAAAATTGATCTTCATGTCAAAATTCCGAGTTAAGCAATTTTGATAAATTTGAGCAAATTCATCCGAGCTTTGTCTTCCCCATGAGCTGCGTAACCCGAGCTGTGTCTTCTCCATGAACTGTCTCATCTTAGCTGTGTATTCTCCATGAGCTGTGTCATCCGAGCTTGGCCTTCTTTATAAAGTGTATCACCCGAGTCACTAATGGAGCTGTGTCTTTTCTATGACCTGTCTTCTTCATAAGCTGTGCTACCCAAGCAATTAGCAACTGGCAACCAGCAACCAGCAACAAGCAATCAGCTACTAGGAACCAGGAACTAGTTACCAGCATCTGGCAACCAGCAACAAGCAATTAGCTAGCAACAAACAACGAGCACGTAGCAACTGATAACTAGCAATTAGCAATTATCCTCTTTATAAGGAAACTCATGAAAATTCTACGTTATATCAAAATTCTAACACAAGAAAATGTGTTAAATTAAGAATATTTATCAACTTTTTATAAAAAAGTACTATATAAGCCACCTTATTAAAATTACACTTTTAAATATCAAGATTCCTTTGAAGGGAAATGTATTAAAATTCCACATTATATCAACATTTCGTTTTAGGGCAACTTATTCAAATTCCACCATATATTCTGTTGTTATGAAACTTGTCAAATTTCGATTATTGTTTTTAAATTCTGATTTAAAGAAGATCATTAAAATAATGGTTTCTTTGATTTAAATGTTACACTTTGAAATAAAACTCTGTTTTACGGATTTTATCGCGATTTGGTTTAATTTTTACATTTTTTAACTTCCCGACGTTTCGATTACTTTACAGCTTTCGTGGTCACGGGGCGGACTGAGGTATTAGTCATCCGCTCAGTGACTGTTACAATTTAACTACCCTTAATTTACAATTATTAAATTAATTTAAAAAGTTAGCTAGTTTTTGCGATCTGATCTACGCAGTAGGAGCTCACTCTTTACTCGTTAAAACTTGTTTTTGTAGCAGTATTCCGATACAAGGGAATTTATAAAAAAATATTTTAAGTAATAAAAGTTATTAAAATTCAACTTTTTATTAACATTGCGTTGTAAAGATTTTTTTATACCTAATTTTATTACTTAAAAATCAGTTCAATGTAAAGTTTAGTAAAATCCACTTTATAATATACAACGTTAATTCACAACCTCAGACACCCCAACTTAAAAATATTATTGGAATCATAGTGGAAGTTTAAAATTGTACTCCGAAGATTACAAAAAATATTTATTTATGAAATTAGTTATACCAAATATAGGCGCACAACATGGTCATCTTACGAATAAAGTGCACTGTATAGTACACACGCGCGTGGACAGGCACACATGTTCACAAGGCCTATTCACACGAGTACCTACGCGACTGGCCCGAACGCCGCGCCGTGCCGGCGGAAACAGCCGACATTAAACGAAATACAAATTTCGTACGTAACTGATTACCGGGTAGTTTTGTAAACTAATTATTATTTATTTACTAAGCTTATCATTATTATTTGAGCTACAAAAATATTTTAACTTACATTGTAATGGGCACGAAGACAATACAAGACTTTTCTTGCATTCATCGGTTATTAAATATTATTAATTTAACTTCTGTTTAACCTAGTCCATACAGGCAGGCATGATACAGGCGTTATTTATTTTGCATTGCTGATGAATTACATGACGCAATATCATACAACGAAGACTAGATTGGGAATAATAACAAAAAAATAAAAACAAAATTAACTTAAATGATAAATGGCACTCATACGGCGACTTCTTGTTAAAATATGTTCCAAATGTCCACCACCTTACTCAATACATCTCAATCATGTTTGCGTAATTAGTCACGGAATTTATCTAAAACTTCAGTGTCACTCTTAACTTTTTGTAACGCTGCCACTATCCTACTTTTAAGTTCCTCCACACTAGTAGTTTCACTGAAGTATACCAGAGATTTAATACGTCCCCACAAAATAAAGTCAAGAGGCGTCAAGTCAGGTGACCTAGGAGGCCATTGCGCGGGCCCGCCGCGACCGATCCAATTCTAAGATAGTCACTCTAATCGTGGTGCGTAATCACGTGGAATTAGGTCCTGACAGCTTCTCAGGTGGAAACGACGCTCGCCGTCACCGTGAAGCGTTCGCCACACGTTTTTCGCGGAACTACCCTACACCGACCGCCCGCCGCCGCGCGCGCGCCATCGTTTATCGGATGATTCAAATTTCATTAAAGAATAGCTGCGTCTTGCTCTGTCTAACCGTTGTTAAATATGCGGAAAAGAGAATATGGTAATTATTTATTTTGGTAGGTTATTACGTTTATTCAGGCCTATCGTTGTGTGCGTTTATTTAATGCTAGATTATTTGCGAATTTGAAAGGACCTTTATGACTGTCGAAATAAAGTTCATATTTGTTTATTATTTGATTTATTAAAGTATTCGTTTATTATGTCATTTAGAAAGGACCTTATACTCTGGAGTTACGTTTCAATTTCGTTTGTTCCGTGCATTATAGGAAAGGGTGTCTGTTATTTACTAAGTTTTAATTAATTATTTAAAAAAAATAAACCTATAGAAAAAAAAGTTGATATCGATTCAGTAGCTGATTCTGAACCTACTACTTTCGGCTTTTACATTTAATTCTGTTACTCGTTGTATATAAAAATTCCGATGTCAGGAAACTGATTTATTAGTTATTATATCAATTCGATTTTATCTTAAGGCAATTAATTAATTACTCCGCCAGAGAACCATGGTGACCGACATAGCTCTGAAAGTTAGTAGGTTGAAGTGGCAATGAGCTGGCCACATAATATGTCGGAGAACAGATAACCGCTGGAGTAAGCGTGTTCTGGAGTAGAGACCGCGTCTTGGAAAACGTAGCGTGGGACGTCCTTTGGCCAGATGCGGGACTGGGATGGCAGCGACTGGATGCGTAAAGCAGCAGACCGGGCTCTGTGGCGTACCTTGGGAGAGGCCTATGTACAGCAGTGGACTGCAACGGACTGATGATGATGATGATGATGATTAAGGCAATTGTAGCCGGAGTAACTACTGGACATAATGAGACTTAATATCATATGTCTCAGGATGGGGAGCGCAGTGGAACGCCAAGCATTGCTATACAATTCATGGTGTTGTTTGGTTTTGCTACTGTCTATGAGCCGTCGTATCGCTTACCATCAGGCGGATGGCAATTGCAATAAAAATATATACATACTTATAAAATAATATTTATTTATTTATCAGATACTTATAACTTATAAGCAAACTTATGAAAGAAAATTCCTACCGAATAAAACTTACGCAATATATCAAACATTTACAGAATTCCAACAAAAACAAAAAAAATAAAACAACAATATTTTTACTTTCTATATTTCGTTTAACGCTTCAACACCCCGGTATCGACTTTGTACTGCACTGATCTGGGCACCCTCGGGAATACGTCGAACACATCGAGGACATTGTGGCCGACGTCTTCAGCGACCCTCACCCCATCCCTCACCCCCTTGCCGACGCCGTGCAGCAGATTATGGGGGTCCAGGAGTGAGAGTGGCTCGGAAAGAGGTCCGTCCCGGAGGAGACCACAGCTCGCGCTGGCGATGCAGATGAGAGCGAGGGTTATCTGAAAGTTAAAAAACATTTTTTATAATTTATCAGACACAAAGAGACCACTGCTGAATATGTGGCGTGCATGCAATTTCCTAATATTATTTGATTCTGGTAAGACACTAAAAAGAACCCATGAAGCAAGTAAGTGGTACAGCTGAATTCCAAATACACCGGCGAAAAACAGTTATCTTTCAATTTGGAGATTTATAACCATCTCGATGGACTAAAGACAGTTATTATGGGCCGTGACTTTGGTCAATGGTTATAAGGTCGCACGTTATTATAACATTTTAGGAGATAAATTAGCCCCGCTAACATAAGGAACCTCTGTGGAAGTACCCAATTATGGAACATAATAAGAAAATATATGATATAGAAATAATATTTACCAGTACTTTAGCCGACATATTGCTTGATACACAAATGTCGACGCATAGTATATTTATACTAAAATTATAATTATTATTTTAAAATAACCACAGAGTTCAGTCGATAACGATACGGTTAAACAGATTTTAATTGCACCTAAAATTTCGAATTCGATTATAAAACAATTATATAAAATTGTTGGCAAGATAACAACTGAAGTTAATATCATCCATATTGCCTATACAGCCTCCATGGCGCAGTTTGTCAGACGCCGGCTGTGAAACGTGAGGCTGCGGGTTCGATCCCCGCACCGAAACAAATATACGTGTCATCCACGGGTATTTGTTTCGGGTCTGGGTGTTTGTGAGACCGAAAGTCTCCCGTAGTTCCTGGTACCCACGACACACGACACCCTGGTAGATCTTTGTGTGGGGTCAAGACTATGTATTTGACTGTATGGTGTATTTCTTTATTAATTATTATTTATATTGTATGTTCAAAAAGGTAGACAGAAATAAATATATTTATTTTTTAATAGTAGAGCCTAGTAGGTTAAATTACGTTAACAATAAATTATTGTGATACTCTTTCAAGAAATAATACTTAATGTTACAGCTGACGTTCCTCCCGATTGGTGAGATTACCGCAGATTCAAAACCTGGTGGTGTACTTGCCCAGATAACAACCAAATTACACGAAAATGGGATATCAAGGTGTTCGTTATTCACGGGCTATTTATTTGGACGGCATTGCGCTTACCACGAGGATACCTATAAAATGAAATAATGAGACTCAAACTACGTATGAGTAATACCCATGGATGACACACATATTTGTCGTTATGTTTTAGTATATCTTAAACAGATATCACATAAAATAACCGGTAAATCGCAGCCAGGACTTTCTCAACTCAACCAAGCTGCCACTAAGGCAACATAAATGTTAGTATATTCGTTATAAATGTAAAAAGGCGAGTAATGGGGGCGAGTGTCGCGTGACTGGCGGCCATGTTGATTTCCCGCGGGGCCATGCAGTGTACACAGCACGGGAATGTGACGCGTCCTTAGGGCCTGGGAACCGCCGCTGCGTTTTATATCGTTAGCTCTAAACATTGATGTATAAATTATATATTTTAAATGACCTGCATTTCTGGTTCAAATCGTCTCGGTATAAATATAGCGCCGATTAATACTTTATCTAAAGTGCACTTCGCTTAGGTACCATCAGGGGCATTTTGATCTCGTTGTCATGCCAGAATAAAATAATGGATGAAAATGTGACTAAACTTGGTAATGAAGTTGGAGTGTTAGTGTAGTCACCAAAATTTGCCGTCTTCAGCACATAATTCAATTTAACAGCTATCGACATAATGGTGCAAAACTCCTGAAAGTAACCCTTGCAAGTGTGTCACATTTTGGGTTCGAATTTCTAATGTCCTATATAACCTATCCTATGCTTTACTTTAAGTTTAAAGCCGGCCATCATTATTACGTAGACTGGCAAGAAGTAGCCAAGTCCGGCTTGTTGATAGCCTTTTTAAATTCCATCGCAATGGCTATTTCTCCCGCCAAACAGCAGTGTAAATGCACTGTTGTGTTCCAGTTTGAAGGACATTGTAGCCAGAGTAACTGCTGGACATATTAAGACTTAAGATCTTATGTCTCAAGATGGCGAGCGCAGTGGAGTGCCAATCAATGCTTTGAAATTCATGGTGTTGTATGTTTTTCTACTGTCCATGAGCGTTGCGCTTACCATCAGGCGAATGTCATGCTCGTCTCGCCAATCAACGAAATAAAAAAAGTTGCACTCAACTTAGCGTCAAGTGCATTATAGTGACATTGTCGTACTAGTACATGAATCAGATCTTCTACTTACCCTTTGCTAGTTGTCAAGCTATGAATAACCGTATTTCAGTCTCCCAAACAGCACTCACAACCAAAAGGTGCGGTGCACTCACCATGCTAGATAATAAACCCAGTTTCATCTGTTAGCCGAACGTAAAACCTTATTTGCCGCACAAAATAAACTCGTGCCACTCCAAACGCGCCGAGTGCGCTGAAATATTCAGCCGCCGTGAGGAAACGACGGAAAATTACTCTTGGCATATTTTCCTTGAGAAAAACGCTGGTTTGCTTTCCTTAAGGCGGTCTCCAAATTTGTGCGGTTTTGGTAGCCAGACTTTATGTGATTTACAAGCGCCTGTTTTATGATTTTTTTGTGTAAGAAAATTGCTCGGAGAATATAAAAGGTTGTACCCGCTAATTGGTGTATTTTCTACCGGATATTATTTTATTTTTATTCATATAATTGATACGACGTTACATAAGGTCGTGCCTGAATCCCCGAAAATAAATTGTTCGAGTTCTAGTGTATAGCAACTTTTCCAGAGTCTCTCTTATTCATCAATAATGGCGTTTAGTCCAGTCATCTCAGTCAAAATTAGGTAAGTATCTTGGAATTTGTGATACCCAGCTATAGACCCGTAGAGGAGGAGGCCCGTTCCCTGCAGTGGGATGTGGGCTGTGTTGTATTTTGTAATCCTACAAGTTGTCTCAAAACCTACATGTGGTTGGGTGATTATAATCTAAGGTCAAAAAAATCACAAACGTCGATATTTTACACATTTTTTGCAAATATCTCGTGCGTATCGAGTGCGGAGAGCACGCGTTTAAATTAACCGGTAAACACAAATACACGCCATATAAAGTTTAATAATTATTGTATCTGTATCAGCCCATATACGTCCCACTGCAGGGCACGGGCCTCCTCTACAATTGAAAGTACGATTGAGAGGGGTTAGGCCATTTAGTCCACCACGCTGGCCTAGTGCGGGTTAGGTCTGATCTCACTTCTTTCGTCACTGAGGGCATATAATATCATAATATTGAACTTGGCCCTCATTTCGCGTTTATGTTTTTGACGGGATATAGTTTTTTTACAAGATCTTTTGAATAGTTAAGTATGTAAAGCAAAGGGGTACAGACTGCATCCCTTTCCAATCCTTTTCTTTCCCGCTCCCCTTCTAATTTAAAGGGCCGGCATCACATCCATGATCCAAGCGTTGTGGATGGTCATGGGCGGCAGTAATCGCTTACGATCAGGTGACCATCCTCGTTTGCACTTACGTGTGTTGGTAACAACTCACCAACTTAGATTTAAGTTTTATATTCATTTGTAATTTTAACTTTATTTCAACATGTGTTTTTAATTTAAGAAATGACTGCAGACTAGTTTGACTCTAGGTAATAGAATCACAGAAGAAAACGATTCATAATTGGGTATTCTACCCATTTTCAAAAAGTCTTTTAAGTTGTTCCTAAGATTAAGACAAACTATTTAAAAAAATATCAAATTTTTATTCGCTCGGCAAGTCCAATAAAAAACCATTTAAAATTTAAATTTTAAATTTATGCGCGGAAATATGTGAAAACGCTAGGCGCCATGGTCCTTTAAAATGATACGTCACTCAACCAGTAAACAACCTGTGTTTGTATGAGCTCTTGGACACCGGAGGGGGTATTCTACTTACGGAATGACGTAGAATCGTTATCCATCATGGCGGCAGCCGTTTCACATATTTTTAGGACAGATAAAAAAATTGAAATTTTCAAAACGAATTATAAAATTTATTCCTTGGAAATAAAAACTGAAATTAACATATACTTATTGCTTAATGCTCTACTATATACATTTATAGTTTTTAGATTTTTTCTTTCTTATAGTAAAATACCCAATTGTTTGTAAATCTCATCTTTCGTTAGTTAATTTACAGTCGCGTTGCGGACTATCTTAGATTGAAACCTTCGAATTCAAATACACAATATCCTTATAATAGTAACATGCAAATACGACTCAGATTACTATAGAAATCATTATATTTGTATAATATTTTTTTTAATACTTATTGGTATGTATATGTATTCCAAGTACTACGAAGAAGCCACCTACTGTTAGAAACGATCAGTCAATTGATGCGGAAATATCGATTTAAAAATAAACAAATTCATGGTCCAGTCTGCACAATTAGAAGCATACAATAGGATGGTATAGTTTTATTTCCATAAATTATTCTATATAACTTATAAAGGTGAAGAATATAAATACAATTTACTTAGCACAAAGAACCCTGCGCTCTTCATAAGGCACGCAAGTCTGTTGGCCGAGCAGGTAGCTCCACAAACCAGTCTTGATATTCCTTCCTCCACCAGATTCCAAAAGCATATTCATAATATTACCGTTTACTCCACCGTCGCCAGGCACCAACGGTCTTCTATCCTGAATAATGATGGTTGGGTTCGAAGACTGCTCCTTCAACATGATTTGCATAATCTGAAACAGTTTATTAGTGTCGACGCCAGCACTACTGTCCCCACCCAAGTTAAGATAGTTTTCGCCAAAACCGTTAGCGATATTTTGTATTTTGTTAAAAATTTCTATTAGGTTCAACGGATTGTCAATACGGGTGCCTGGTGCCAACATTTGGAGAAGTTCTGGTTGTTTACTCATAATTTGAAGCAAAATATTCAACAGGTTTGATTGGTTTGATATGTGCCCAGGGTTTTGCTGGTTTGTTATGAGTGTCATCAAGAGCTGTATAAATTTGTTTTCATTATTCTGTGGTATGGCCACCCTGCCTGAAGCGTTCCCTTCACGCATAAGTTCAATCAAAATTTGCAAAAGTTTGGTAGGATTGTTTTCGTACTGACTTCCATCCACAACATGCTCCAATCCAAGCGTCTTACCCAGAAGGTCAATTATAATACGCAGCAAATTAGTGGGGTTATGCTTTTCCCTGTAAATGTTTTCTTCAGTCCCATATCCTGGCTTAATATTCAACAATTGTAGCAAGAGTTTAATCAGTTCGAAATCAGATACATCAGGTTTCATCATGTTTATATCACCATTACCATATGGTCTTTGGCCTAAGATCTGCAGCAAGGTACCCAAGTCATTTATAGACGATGGAATGGCGGGGCCAATAGGAGCTGGCGTTATCAGCCCGCCGAGACCGTTCACATCAGGATAAGAGACAGGAATAAAGTTACCATTTTGTTCAGGATAGTAAATTCCTAAGCTGCTCAAAATTGACATAATTGCGTGGTAACTATCGGCCAAGTAAATAGGAAAGGAGTCAAGACCACGAAAATTCGATGAAAGAAACCCGAGTTTGCCAGATGGTAGGTATCCATTAATAGGTTGCAAGCCTGCATTAAGGGCAGGGTCCGGCTGTCCATATACTAACAGTACTATATAACTTGGAGTGCCGTTTTGTGGAAGTAAATGGAGATGAGTTAGAGGAATAAACTTCCCCTGGCCTCCAGCTTGCAGGACGTAAACGAACCCTGGTTTCCCCTTAAGGATGTTCAACAGCTGAATTAAAGTCATACTACCGTACTGTGATGGCAAGTTGTTGAGATCAATGATGATAATACTATGATTTGCGCTGCAACCGGACCCATCAACTAATATAGGCCTGTTCGGGGGATAAAATGGTTGTAAGGGCTCCTGAGGTGGATATAATGGTTGCTGGGGTTGTTGTGGTGGGTAAATTGGCTCTTGTGGCGATGGGTAAAATGGTTCCTGTGGTGTCGGATAATAGGGCTGCTGGGGTTGTTGTGGCATTGGATAATTGGGTTGGGGGTAAGTTGGCTCTTCGGGTATAAGTGGTGGAGGTTGCGGCTGCCGGGCTGGATAATAAGGTTGCCGTGGCGGTTGCGGAGGATATACAGGTTTTGGGGGACATGGATACACTGGCTCCTCTGGTGTTGGGTAAATTGGTTGTTGCGGTAGGTAAGTTGGATTCCCGTGTGGAGGATAAAGAGGTTGCTGAGGATAATTAGGATAAATTGGGTCACGTGAAGCAGGGTATACTGGTTGCTGTGGATATACCGGTTGCTGCGGCTGATTCGGCAGATAACCTGGAACTTTATGTGGCGGATAACCAGGTTGTTTATGATAATTTGGGTTTGCTGGGTCCTGTGGATGCACAAACTCTTGCTCTGGAGGATCTACAGGATCCGCAGGGTGGATCGGGTAAGATATTAAAGAATCCGGATCTCGTGGGGTCTTTTCAGCACTTATTGTAGTTGCAATCTCTGTGGAAGAAAGGACATCTTCCACGGGCTCTGGATTGTCGTGTACAGGCTTCTTTGGAAAGTTCGCCAAGTTATCTATCTCGTTGATAACATCATGACCTGGTTTAGGTCTTCCGTTGGTTGAGTCAGGTCTTTCTGCAGGTCCTGGTATGTTGTATCCGGAGTCTCCGCTGACATCCCTCGCTGGTGGCTTGGATCCAGGTTCATTAATAACTTCATCGCTATCGATACCAAAGACGCCGTTTACAATAGAAGTGATCGGGTTGGTGCCTCGCGAGTATTTGGACCTGCTTTCAGCCACTGCTACGATGCATACCGCGACTAAAAATACCTAGAAAAATGAAATGTATTGTCATCTTTTTTATTACTTATCTAAAAACGCGATTCAAAACATGTATTAAAATAAAATGTGAGTCAGTGCATTTATTAATTTAAAACTTGTATTTTTGAAATGAAAGACTGTATTTTTTTTTTATTATCATAATACATAAATAATGCTAATCACATTACTTCCTTCATAGATGCTAACCCATTTCTAATATTTTTTACTGCAATTTAATAGTGAATGTAGAAGAATATTATCAGTGTTGGATTAGTTTTAATAATATTTTCATTAAAAAGACACTTGCCAAATTATACAAAATTGAAAGATTGAAGTAAAACAATGTAACAAATTCAGTATGCACGTACCTGTGTGAATGTAGCCATGTTCGTGTGTCGTGTGAGACAAAACCGCAGCTGTGGTGGCTTTAAATAGTGATAACACCACATACATCTGTTGTTATCACGACAAAATGTCTCTATCAATATTCAAAAACCATTAACACCATATAACTACAATTTTACTCCAAATGTCGAAGAACGCACCAACCTAAGTACACCTTGAAATACAATCTAAGAAAAAAGTAAATCTAAGAAACCATTATGCTAAGCACACCTCTGACTTTTTGATGTTGCATACGTAGTTGTAAATATATCGCTCACTTTAACGGTAAAGGAAAATATCGTTAGGGTACCAGAGAATTCTGCACAAGGATTTCAAAGTCATGTAATAACCGCCAACCCGCTCTAGGCCAGCGCAGTGGACCACCATAAGTGTCACTCGCAAAAAGGTTGATACAATATATATTTTTTAATTAAAACAACAACTTTGTGAAAGGCTAATTTTATTCAGTCTTGTGAATTATAAAAGTATACAGATATGTACAATATTTACAGAGTTTTCTTAACCATAAATTGACCCGTTTATTTAAATCTAAGTAATCTAACATGCACTTAATATTAGTTTCGGAGTCCGTTTAACATTGCCTTTTACCAGTAACAACGTGGTAAATTAATATTATGTTATATTTTAGTTTTGAAACCTTTAAAATATACATTATACATTCTTTAATTATTGATCTCAACCAGACCCCATATTTAATTAGAAAGCACTTACTGTTTAATCAAATCATTGTTATGAATCGAATGGTTCAATTTCTAATGATTTTGTAACTGTACAACGAGATAAAATATCTAGCTCTTTATCTGTAAGTACTACATCAACCTTATTGGCCGTTAGAAAATAATTAATAAATGTGATAAGAATAAGTGACGACAAACTGTTCGTATAAAAACATACCATTACACCTAGATTGAAATAGTGCGGATGATGTCTAGATGTCTAAACATTACAATATCACAAAAGTACTGCTTTTTTCAATTATTTTTAAAGTCTATGTTTAAGGTAATGCAAAAATTATTTAAGCAGTTATTATTAACAATATTTCTGAAACTAACTAATATTTCTAGGCGTTAAGTGTATTACTTCTAGTATCATTTGGCTACAATTTTGCTAATATAAATTTAACATCAAAATATATGGTTTTTATGGTTGCATTTGATATAATAGTAAGGTTTTCGTATGAGGGCATCCACCTCGGCCGGAGTAAGGTCTCTGCACCCACAAGGTTTTTCTTTCCGATGTGGTCTTTCATTATAACATCTGACACGAAAGGGTTGGTTTCAGACGTTGTCACTGGCTTAACATTAGAGAAGGGAGAGTGCAGTTAAAAAAGCATTAGTGTTGCCACAGAAAAAAACAGTATTTAATGCAAACGCATGCATTACTATTTCAAAATGTGATCGTTATTAAATTGAATTTATGTTATACATCTTGGAGTTTACGTTAACAGAAAGTTGTTGCAGCACATTCTCCCCCTCTCGTATTATTTCACCTACCCCTGCTGCGCCCTCTGGCGGGTAGTGTCGGTGAACTGGATGGTGCACTGGCGCACCGCCATGTTGGGGCGGAGGAAGTCGGAGATGGTGGAGGCGTTGGGCACGGGGCGGTCGAAGGGGTAGCCCATGGGCTTCTTGTCAGGGTACAGGCGGTTACGTATGCCACAGTATGAGGCAGCGTCGTTGCATGAGCCTACTAGGTCTTGCTCGATCTGAGAAAAAAAATATAAGACAAATATAGTCATAAATAAGACTTAGCTCTACGAGAGAATGATATAATATAAGTATACAGTGTTTCTTTTAATCTTCGTCTCCTCCCTTCTTTTTTCCATATATTTCAATCAGTCAATAACTAGTTGAAATATAGTTCAAAATTTCATTTCTGACTATCAATATAGATTAACAGGGCGAATGGTCAGATATCGAATTTGAGAATTACTAGAAAGTTCAAAATGGCGGCCAAAATTTTCAATTCTGACTATCAATTTAGAATATCGGAAGAAAAGTACGCACATATCGAATATGAGACCAATCGGACAAAAATAATTCTCTACTATTCAAAACATTTAATCGGAAGAAATATACGAAAAGTAACTCTCTTTCTTCTATCTACTAACTAATATCTCCCTCTCAACTTCCGTTCTGCAAACTGCGCCACGGAAGCTGTCACAATCTTCTATCTACTCACCCTATCTTCGTTCCAGTTGGAGATCATCACGAACAGCACCATGGGGTATCCTCTCGTGGTGCCCTTGGGAATGAGCATGTGCTGAGGCCAGCCGCAGCCGCAGAAGTCGAACTCGGCGGCCTCGGCCGAGCCGGGGTCGCCGGGCCGGTCCGCCTGGTTGCGGAACGTGCGCTCGTACGGGATGGTCACCGACGAGTCCAGGCTGCGACGACGGATGGTGTTGTTGCCGGGGCGGACTGGTGGGAAAAGGTCACAATTGATGGTCAAAGAGTTATAATTGTGGGTGGAAGGATAGCTTTAGTATAAAGACCAGAGAATACAGAAGGTGTATTGAAAGAAGTTCTACCATATTTTAAGAGTAAAGTAAGCTTATTAAAAATATTTATGTAGGTATCAAGAGTTCTGTAGAAGTTGCAACTTCCTGTTAATTATTTCCCGAAAACAATGATGGGGGTATTTGAATTGACATCTTTTCAAATACCAACGCATGACAATATCTCCGAAACTACAGGGGAGCCATCCTATTCATAAAGAAACGTCCATCTTTAATTCTTATTTTTAAACAGTCGCATGGTTTCTAGAGCTCTTGGTTACTCACGTCCTTGCGAAAACTTGTCGAGTTCGATCATGAGCTTCCTCTGCTCATCGAAGGAGAACGGCTGGCCCTTCTCGTCCACGGTGGGCGCGATGAAGATGCGCACCATACCCATCAGACCCTGACCGCTCGTGTTGTTCACCTCGATCCTGCAACGAAACTTACACTTATAAGAAGTCACTTTTCTCTTTGAGTACGGCTTAAAAAAATACTAGAACTTATGCTAATAGGATGAAAATAAATCCAGCACAGAAAACCTTATATTTTCAACACATGAATTGTGCTAATGCATGCATAAATTCGGCTAATTTTTTGTTGTATTGAATATTTCCATGATTTCGCCTACACACCATATGTGTATCAAGGAGTTTTATCGATTCACAAAATTCCTTTATAACTTGGGCAAAGGCCAAGTCTTATAGCACAAGGGATCCGGCAAACTATAATATCAAACTTAGTGTTGCGCCTGAAGTATTAATTGGCCAGACTCTTGGACCATGGTGATAGCCTCTTCTGGGTTTGTAAGCCAGCAAAAGTGGCTTTAAAGATATAATGTACTAACACGTATTGGAACTCGTCATGCTGCAGATGAGTGAAGCGCGCCAGCACGCTGCCGCGGGGAGTGAAGTCGAGTCCCCGGCCGAGCTCCACGGTGCTCTGCTCCCACAGAGTGTTGATGGTGTTGGGCTTGCCGCTGCTCTCGATGCTGATCGACGACACTCGCACCTCGGGGAAGTCCAGCTGAAGAACAACGTCAGATATTTAGGTAATTGTCGCTGGATGCAAGAGATCCTACTGGATCTCTTACTTTTACTTGGTCGCTGTGCTCAATGGACTTCCTATGGCTGATGAAGGGTAAGTTGGTGATCATTGTGCTGGAAGACTAAACACACTGATATGGTCTTTGCATTTTTTTTCAATGACGGTATCAGATTAAGGCATGTTTTTTTCGGTAAAAAGTTTAGATTATCATAATTTTGTTACAATTAATTTATTTCACAGACATCTTAACCACCTGCGTTATAAAGTCGGTCTGTTGTCTAATAAAAAGTGCTTACCGTCTGTGTGCTGTAAGGCGTGAGTTGGTTCTTGTACAGGTAGAAGATGTCGTTGATGTAGGAATGCCAGCGGTAGAAGACAGGGTCACGCATGGCGGTCGCCGAGTCGCCCATCACACCGAATTGTTCCTACGAGGAAATAGATAAATGTGACATCAGCTGTGGACGAATCTGAGACAAAGTGGATAGTAAAACCGAAGTTACTATAATTTCACATCCACCCAGATCTTTCTGATACCCTAGTTCAGTTAGTCAGATACACGGTTTTGTTAAGACAACTTTATTGTGCTCATAAAAGCGTAAAATCAATAGTTATATTTATAGAAAGCGTTGGCAAACCACAAGGTCTCTCGGCTCTCCAATAATAGAGCCACGCAAGCATTACCCATCACAAAATCATCCTCCGCTAATTAATTTCTAAAAGGTACAAAAATGTTCCTCATTCTCCTTTCTAATTTAGATATTCAAATCTTTCTACCTTTGCAGATCAGTAATCGAACCCAGCAAAGTCTACAAGAATGATTAGTTACCAGATGCCTGTGATCAGGGTCGTGGGAGTACGAGATGAACACGTGGCCCATGTTGTGCAAGTCTCCGTAGTAGTCGCGGTTGCGGCTGATGATGGACGCCTCCATTAGATTACCCAACACGTCGATACCTGTTTGCTCGTCCAACGGCAGCTGGCGTCCCCCTGGCTGTTAAATAAACAGTATCACTATTATCTTTTATTTCCAACTCCTATTAATTTAACTTTGTGATTGATTTCGTTGCGGGTTAAACACCAAGTTATACACTCCCGGAGACTCGCTGAGCTTCAATGCTCAGTGTCATTAAATGCGTGCCACTGTTGATCCTGGCTTACAGGAGTTGCAGTGGCGGGTGTGAGGACAGGACAGTTTCCATTACTAGTAGCTGCTTCGATTCATCATTTCGCCCAAGGATTATTATAGAAAAGAGCAACGGTTATCGGATGGACGACGTCTGCTCATACTTGGGGTGTAGGCATCCCTAGCATGCTCCCCTGTATATATTATTATTCAAATATAACAGAAAATCTACAACTAGTTATTCTTTGAATATGATTTTAAAGTGTATCTACACATTGAAATCTGCGATTCCTGTCTTACCAACTGCGCCACGGAGGCTGTCAATATGACTTTCAACCTTCGTCGTATGGCTTCAAGGCAAACAATTAAAGAACAACCTGAACTTACTAGCATCACTGACATGTTCTTGATGGCTTCCAGGAAGCGGTCTCTCCAGGTCTCCATTTGGGCGACATCAATCCTGATCTGGTCAACTGGACGGTCAAGATCCTTGATGGTGGTACCAGCGAATCTGTAATACAAATATTTTTTACTAACTTTGTTTCTAACAACTCTGAGCTGCTAGTAGGATATTTCACACCGGCAATATTATGTCAAATGTCGAATAATGTGTATCTTGCACTTATCAATAGGGGCATTGTAGACTTTCAAATGCCAGATACAAAAAAAGCAGTTTACTCAACTTGACCAAAAGGAGAGCTGCAATTCCTACAATTAACCCTATACTAACAACCATTTTCATATGATTCTCTAAACATTAGGATACGATACAATGTCGCTATATGGCCTGTCGGCGTCTAAGTTAGATATTACAACAAGTAGATAAAACTTCACTATCGAGTATCGACACTATATTTACTCTCAGTCAAACCCTTAGTCGTAGAGGAGACCCGTACTCAGCTTTAGCTGGTACAGTACACTACAGCCCTTACTGAAGATTTATGAAGACCCGTCGTGTTACCTGGGAGGCCAGGCTCTGCTGGCGACTTGGGAGTCCAGTTTGGGGAAGTAGCCCTCTTCGATGGGAGCCTTGAAGTCGTTGTATCTCTTCACGCGGTTGAGGTTGTTGCACAGGCGCTCAACGTTGTATCTGCAAAATGTACGATATTAGAACTAGGAACTGGTAAAAAACTTCCTCTTGAATCTCCATAGTTCAGTTGACTTGTGGGTTAAGAGAACGTTTGTGATTCGATAGACCACAGGCAAGATCTTTCCACCGAAATAAATGTGTGCGTGATCCTCTTTGTTTCCTGGGTGAAATTGGGTGGTTATTAGTCCGATTCTGATGACATCAGACTTGTATCATAAATATTAACATGTGTTTAAAACTTCCTTCTATTACTACAATACCTGTTAATGATCTGCTGGTGCATGTAGTAGAAGAGCTCTCCGCGGCGGTCCTTGTTGACGATGGCGCGGTCGGCGGCGTCGAAGGGGTACACGAGATGCCAGTGCCAGTGGTGCAGGTTGATGCCGATGTCCTCGCGGAAGTACGCCACGCGCTGCTCCGGCTCGGACGTGTTCGCGGTGTAGTTGAACGGGATTAGGATCGGCATCTGATTGATTAATATTGTAGGTGTTATTCTGGTTAGAATGAATAATGCTAATTTGATGGTGAGTAGTCTTAATTAGCGACAGATTGTCTAGGACCTATAATAGGCAATGTGGTGGATTTTTATTTAAGTTCTGCTTAAAGAACTAATCTATGTATGCTATTTGTCTTTAGCAGATTCATAGGATCAGTAGAGATCGTCAAATATAGTAAGCACTCTTCTACCTCTACATTACGCATTGCAAGATAGGCTTTTCAAATTACTGTATAAAAAATTATTTATATAACCGTGCCTTTAAGAGACGAAAGTATACAAAAACTTACCCATAGAAATGTATTGGTAAAAAAATCCTGTTGTAGAATTTTATTACGACTCTACAGCAGCCCATAAGTCTTACTAAATTTCCATTTCTAAGCATTCAGAATCTTCCGCAAATTATTAAGTAAAATTATTCCTTACCCTGGATCCAGAGACGACAACGGTTGAGACTTCCCTGGCGCGGCGGAACACCTTGGGGTCCATGAACTTGTCAGGGAATGATTCCGCGAACGTCGGGATGTTCAGGCCCTTGGTATCAGGTCTGCAAGAACACCCAAAAATAAGGGTTAAAAAATAAATAAATATGTATGGTGTAAGGAAAATGTCGCCAGAATGTAGTAAAAATGTAGCCAAGGGATTAATAAACTACAGCAATACTTTGATACATTACCTGTGCAAGATGGCGACTGACAGACAGTAGTTGAACATGTACGGGTTGATGCGCAGCTGGCAGTACGCGCACACTGACTGTAGGTCGCCCACATCTCGCATGCCTGATGACAGAATCATTATTCTCTTTATTTTATAATTTATAGATGTTATGATTTCGAGTATTAACGGTAATAATAATGCGTAAGTCCTCTCAATCAAAGTCTCGATTTAAGATAAGTCTCATGCTCAGAAGTGAGAGATTATACTCATACGCTTATACATTTTAGCAGATTCGATTTAATCCGAATAAAATACCCACCGGCGAGATATAGTAAGATGATGAAAACAAAAAATTATATCCCTAGTCCACAAACAGTGTCAAACACAAATGAACGCTTTTTTTCTAGTTGATTTTCTTGTGATTAATTATAATTAATCCGCCTTGCATTAAAGAAAAACAGTTCTCAAAAACAAGCATTACAAGGTAACATTTTTTTTAAATATTCTGAACGACCAATTCCCTCCAAAATACAGCTTGTTAAAAATCTCTAGCAAAAATTGAAAGTATTTAATATCCTTAATTATGGAATGTGTATGAAGGAAATTTAAGTCGTACCCATGAAGATGTCGATCAGTCTGCCGGCCATGCGGCGGTGCTTGGGCACGAACAGCGAGAACTGTTCGTTGTACGGCAGCTGCATGGGCAGCTCGAGGTTGGGCAGCGCGATGTTCCGCACGGGGATGCTCTTGGTGGCGTCGCTGCCGAAACGGTTGCTGATGGTGTTCGATACTGTCTTGTATTTTTCCGGCTACAGAAATTCATCGTTATTAAATAGATACACCCAACAGTCACATAGATAGTCTTGACCCCGCATTAAGCCAATCAAGTCTTGTGTCGTGGGTATCAAAAACTATGAGAGACTTTACGGTCTCACGGACACTCAGACCCGAGATAAATACTTGTGACCCTCACAGACATTTGTCTAGATGCAGAGATCGAACCCGCTTCTCGTGTCACAGTCGGAGTCTAAACAACTGCGATCTAATTATATTATATACTAACTATATGTCTTCCAAAATGTCCGGCTAAACTTAATTTAGAAACCCTTGGCGATATTATTTGTTTTATTAACATAACATCGATATTCAAATTGGACCGCACTATACGTCCCATCAAGTGTCAGTGGGGCGACTTTGCCGTATGTAAAAAGATATTTTAAAAAGGGTTACTGAATCAAAAACTTACATAGTAATGGTCTGGGATTTCGAAGACGACCTTATCTTCGCCTTTCTGCATAAAGCAGGGCTCATTTGGACGGTCGAAGAAGTACAACAGGTTTTTCGTGCTTTCAGACATTTTGATGCCTTTTTTGACCTGAGAATAAAAATATTACATATAAACAATGTATTGCAATGAAATTTTCTTCCATTCTTAGATTATAATTACGTACTTACATAAATTCACACCTTCCTCCCAGAAGGGGTAGACACAGGTGCTACCAGGACACCCACACTTCGTCTTGTGTGTTTCGTCCCATAATGTGTTAGTGGGCGGACTTTTCGCCATATCCGGCACAAATAGTTGACTCCGGGCTGATATTGAATAGAAAAATCCAAAATCACTTTGCCCAACCCGGGATTCGAACCCGAAACGTCATAATCGTCCACCGAGGTAGTCGAAGCAGATTATAATTACTGCTTTCTTTGACTAGAAGAAAGCTGTTATGTGACGGGAAGTAGCCTAGGGGAGCCCAAAGAGTATGCATTGGTGTCACTGGCCTCCCAGCCCGGTACAATTACGAATATTTCGGCCTTACCGGGTCTTTAACAAATCCTAGTTTTTTCATGTTACGTCTCAGTATATAAGCAATAAAAATAAACAATTAGAGATATTGCGTGGTTATTTAATCTATAAGAAGTTTGCAGGTTCTGCTTGTAAAAAATATAAATAAACAAGTACTCACCACAACTATCCGGAACAAATAATGTAATGAAGGCTTTTGTAAGCCGTGAAGCACGGCTCAACTGTGTTTGAACAGCCCCTCCGCATGGCTTATATACTACAAAACACACGGCACGTTACCCACTATACCGTGTGCAATTGTTTTACCAATATATCCATGGGAATAATTATTTTTGTGGTCGGGTTATCGCACCGTCCTTTCATGTGCGGTTGCTGATTAAAACGTAATATCTGAAAGTTCTCAGACTATGGCATGGCGCTACAGACGATGAAAGGATAATGAAGGTCGCCTTTGCAATATATAAATAAATAAATAATAATTATACACAAACAGCCACGTACATAGTCCTGGACCCACACTAAAATATAAATGCTGTGTCATGGGTAACGGACCAGACGCGGCTGCCATGTTCACGGTGGTCGCAGGTTCAAATCTCTGGGCACAGCCTCTTACTTTTCGGCATCATGTGTGTATTGATTGTCAAACACCACGCGGTGAAGTAAAATATTGTGAGGAACCCTGCATACCATAGGGATTTGTAAGAATTTCTATGGTACCTACGTGAAGTCCGGCAACCCGTACTAGGCCAGCGTGGTAGACTATATGGCCTAACCCCTCTCAATCGTACTCTCGATTGTAGAGAAGGCCCGTGCCTTACAGTGGGACGTTTATGGGCTGATACAGTTATCAGTACAGTACAGTTTCATGGTATCAGAAAGTACGAGAGACTTTTCGATCTAACAAACTGTAACAAACAGACTCGAAGTCGAAACACAGTCTTAGTGTGGGAATCGAACCCGTTGTCTCTAAGCTAGGGAAGCTGTTAATATATAATGTAAGGATACGAAAACTACTATAAAGACTTTTCGGTCTCACAAGCACCCAGACACTAAACAAATACTTGTGGTTCACACAAACATTTGTGTCACTTTTGTATTTTGAATACGCAATAGTGTCAATAGCCTTTTAGTGCCTGCTCAGCACATATCTACGCCTGTTTGTGTATTTAGCACATTTTTTTTAAACGTGTTTCATTTTAAATCGTTTTTTCTACATAATATAAGCAATAATTGCTTTATTACACAATGTAACTGTAGAGTGCCGATAGCGGTACCGACACAGCCCATATTTTTTATTACAGGGCCTTATTAAGAGTTCCGATGCATAGGTACTGTTCGTAGTCTCATTTTCGAAGCTTAATTTCATGACTTAGGAAACTGATTTCTTTTATCCTAGTACATTTAATCCATGCAACATATATTCGTGGGTATTAGTTATGTATTTAGGTAAGTTTGTACACACAGTAACGTTGATACATCTATGACGTTGCCGCTCAAATCACGCGAGCATTTCAGCCGCCGTGCCACGCCGTAGTCGGCAAAGGGTAGAATTAGCTCAAGGACAATACTTGTCGGTACCTGCAAATTCCCCTCCCAAGGATAAATCATAAATAGCTAGACGTTCGTTAAACAATGTTCCATTTAATTCAATTTATAGATACTTATCTAGCTATACCTGGTTTTAATCATTACTATTGGTGTGCAAAATAAACTGACACCATACTATGTAGGTGCCTGTGTACAGTGTTAATAATTAACATTAGTAAAGCCTCACGTGTTCATTATCATGTCCCGAGCAATGGTTTTTGCCACCTTGATGATTAAGTGGCACACCTTAGACAAAACGTACATATTTAGTTAGATTTAATATTGTTAGGATTTCTTAGGTTCTGTAGGATAAGGGAACTGATTAGAGATCACTTTGTTGTCTTTCTGTCGAAGAAGTTTTCAACAAGAAAGTGGGGTAGGAAGTTAAATGTTCCCAAGGTATCAAGTTGAAATTAAGGCTAAATAATTACATTACGTGCGTTAAATAGTTACGTAGTTACGTTAAGTGCGTGGTGGCCTGTTGGTAAACGGACCAGACGCGGCTGCCTACATGTTCACGGTGGTCGCGGGTTCAAATCCCAGGGCACACCTCTGACTTTTCGGAGTTATGTGTGTATTGATAGTCAATCACCACGCACTTTAACGGTGAAGGAAAACATCGTGAGGAAACCTGCATACCGTAGCGATTTTAAAGAATTTCTACGGTATGTAAGTCCGCCAACCCGCACTAGGCCAGCGTGGTGGACTATATGGCCTAAACACTCTCAATCGATTCTCTCGATTGTAGAGTAGGCCCGTGCCCTGCAGTGGGACGTATATGGGCTGATATAGAATTACATTACGTACATTGATTACATATTAAATACCTAGTTATGTCGTCCTTAGTGACGAAAAAAGTGAAGTCTAAAAAAGGCAACAAAAGTAAGTAAGCCACTTAAACCAGGACTTTTGTACATTTCAGCTATCTATTTAAAGCCAAACCAAACAGAGAACATCGACTATACCAAAAGCAAGGTTTTACTCTAAAGACAGGAAAATCTACGGATCTCCAAAATATGCGAAAATTGTGATGGAATGAAAATATTTATTGCAATAAGTTGCAGTTTGAGAGTAAGGCCGCGTTTCCACTGACGCGGAGCTGGGCGGAGAGGAGCGGAGAAGAGCGGTGAAAAGTGGTCAGTGTTTCCACTGAAGCGGAGCTGGGCGGAGAGGAGCGATGAAGAGCGGTGAGTGGTCAGTGAGCGGAGCAGAGCGGAGTGGAGCATACTTTTGGAATCGCGCATTTTTGCACTTAGTTACACTCAATCTCTCGGAAAGAGCATACATCATGTTGTCGCTTAAAAAGAAAAAAGCAATCATTTTATATCTTTCTCTACTTGAAGACGAAGATAACGAATCAGATGAAGTAGCATTGACTGTTGCGACTTTTTTGGATTCGGAGAGAAAACATAGAACCGCCCCGCTCCGCACCGCTCCGTACCGCCACGCTGTCCTCCGCTCTGTACCCCAATGCTCGCTGTCCTCCGCACTGCACCGCCTCGATGTATGAATATCCGCTCAGCTCTGCTCCACCCCGCTCGTGCTGTTTCCATTGAAGCGTAGCGGATATTTCAAGCATAGTCATTGGTCAATTTGTGCACCGCTAAGCTCCTCTCCGCCCAGCTCCGCGTCAGTGGAAACGCGGCCTATAGCGAACATTTTACTGCGAAGTTCAATTTGTTTTCTCCCAAATTGTCCTCTCACTATTTAACACGAAATAGTTGTATCCTGGTTATTAGGGCTTGCAGTTGTATGTTTATAACGGTTTGTGGCCTGGCATCTGGATAGTCTCTAAAGTCTAAATGGTTTCTTTGTGGTATGGAGCCCTTGCAATAGATTTAATTACCGGGTGCGCAAATCCAATGTTACGCATCTTCGTTCCGAGAACGAGCTCAAAGAGTGGACAAGTACCAAGCTGTTTAGACTAAGGCCACTATGCAATAAACTATATGAGGTTGAAAGCAGCAGTGCATCTATACTACATCTATTAGTGGATTGTACTGCATACGTGAAAGCAAGTGGCAAGTTGCAATAAACTACCTACAAAACTGGCACACAGGTAAGTTGAAAGAATTCGAATCGACTCATTTGAGAATATTTCAAAAGTTTATTTCATCATTCTAATAAACCGATTACAAAGTAGGTACATCTTTGGTATAAATATTCACTTTCAAAGTGTTTACATTGCTCAGAAAGCAGAAACGAACACGTAGCAAATAAAACTGTAGCCATATGGTTTGTAAGAAAGTTTAATAATCATAGAAGTATTTGAAAATATCTCCAGTGAATGTATTAACAAAGAAAATTAAACAATAAATTTAGTTAGGTACTAACAATTATGACTTTTACACTATACTAGGTATAAGTCTAGGAATATTTAACTAAAATTTTCTTTAATATAAATACACTAGAAGTGAATGTTTCATAAAGTCAATATTGATCCTTAAGTATAGCTAAACACAGTACAAACATACATTGAGTGCGCCGGGGACTAAGTGAAGACAGTCGACGCAGCTAATGTCCAGCATCGTGAATAAATTAATGAACAGGGTGTAGAGGCTCGTGTCACACTCAGCGGGCCAAGGTGCGCCACTCACTCACTCACGCATACATACAAGAGGACCTCTCGCTCCATAAATATAATTTTAGAGCTCCGTCGTCGCCCACACGGGTACACTTGCAGCCTTGAGCAGCCATGGGCTAGGTACAGCTACCTACTGGGAATGTTCGACTGCCATTTGCAAAGCATCGCATATGAGAGACGACGGAGACTGGTGAACCCGAATATAATGCGTCTGTCTGCTGCTAACAAAAAAGGTTGGAAGAGTGCACAACAGTCTAGCCGCTCTTGAACAGCAAAATGGCAACTTGGCCGAGGTAGAAGTAGATAAAGTGACGCGTCTCGTGGGTGACATACGATCCAAAGTTACGTCCTACGATGCAATGCCACGTTGGGTTGTATTTCTTATCAAACTCCTTCTTGATAAATGCAGCAATGTCCTGTAACCAATATGTGTCTATTGTAAGCACATTATTCAATAATATAAATGAAAACCACAGGAAAACCACAAATTATCACTGTGAGAATTGATTGCAACTACACTCATGCAAATAATTAAACTATTCCATTCAACTATGAGTATTCGGTTAAGCAGCTCTATTTCTGTTACTACACAGAAGTGTTTAGTGTTTTTGATATGGTATGTGAGGCTTCACCTTTTCAATGTTAAATTTCTCAAGTGCTTGAGTGGCGCAGTCTACAGCATCCTGCTGCATCTCCTCGCTCATGTCAGCATTCTTGATCACTGCTTTGCGATCACACATCTTGTCAGTTATTTGTCTGTGAACAATTTTAAGGCATTAGAAAAGAACACTGGTACCTAAAGTTGACAATATCAACTGTGAATGTAGACAAGCTGAAAAGAGTTTATCAGTGTGAAATAACTTGGGCCCTTCAAACATCTAAATATAGCAGGCCATGTCATGCTTCATAATTTTTTTTACATCTTCCATGGTAAGTGCCACTACATCAATAAAGTTTGTTGGCAAAAAAAAAAAAAATCCTGTTATGAGCGCCATCTCAAACCAAAAATTATCGACAACAGAATCAACGAGACGAAAGTTTGGGACCTCTCGTCTGGGTAATGCGCTGCTAAAAGCCTAACATGAAAACGCAACAGAAAAACAAGTTTCAAAGTACCCTATACCAAACTATTTGCATCCGTGGATCATGCAGTAGGTTATCGCATCGCAACCTTTTCTAACTACTAGATAACATTTGAAAACATTGATTTTCCTCGCCCTACCCCAGAGGGGAGACATCGATTTGTTTATTTTCATTAACAAGCTATAAATAAACTCCAGTGAAAGGTCAAGCGCGAAATCCGGGAACCGAATGCGCGCCCTTTACAAATTGCGGGCGAAACACCTATAACTACAATAATACCTTTAGAGGTGCCGACTCAGAATTTATCTAATATTTTACCTGGTTCCTACAACGCTTTGCGAAGGCTTTTTTGTCGTAATTCTAACGGAAGCACTGGCGCTAATACCCGTCATCAAGTAAATTAGAAACGAAGCACCCACGTTCAAGTGGTTTGAGGTCGAAAACGATCAAACGCATTTTAAACTAGATTATTTCCATAGAAACAACTTTAGTTTAATCAATAAATGCGATTTGTTGCACATTTTATTGAGACACTGCAGAATTATTTTGTTCGGACTTTAGGTATACCCATTTATTTTCGCGGAAACAATGCAAAACACTATAATTAGTAGAAAACATTATAAAGAACAAATAAATAAACACAAAAATATACAAATACTCACTTTTCTTCGGGTTACGAACAAATTCTCACGTAAAGATTTTGATAACCAGATTCAATGCCTATTGAGTATTGCCTACTTTCCAGAGGATTCTTTCACAGGCTTCTTTCAGCGAAAGTATCTTCAACATACACCAGAGGGCGTTCCAAATTCAAATACGTTCGAAATATAAATTTTATGGTTGCGTTCTTCATCATGTATAGTGGCCAACTATATATTTAGTAAAACCTTTAATAACTGAGTATATTTTTTCCTTATTTACTAATGAATAATCTAAATTATCCTATTGAACATTTATTTCTTCACATTTTAATTTAATTTGCATTTTTAATTCATTAAAAGTCCCATAAACTATGTTTTTATGACTATAGACAATTGCAGAATGCAGAGTGCCATTTAATCAACACACAAACATCCGTTTCCTCGGATCAGAAGAAGCCATATTTGATTAGTCCGTAGACAAATTGAGGAAGCCTGATCGAAGTGAAACGGGAAAGTAGTTGTTTAATTAAGGTTTATTAAAACATAACTAAGAAACCAACACAAAATGTCTGGCGGCAGCAGCAGCAACCGAAACGAGTGCAGAATATACGTCGGAAACTTGCCACCAGACATACGAACAAAGGACATCCAAGACCTGTTTTATAAATTCGGCAAAGTTACGTTCGTCGACCTGAAAAATAGGAAAGGCCCGCCATTCGCGTTTGTTGAATTTGAGGATCCGAGGTGAGTTATTCGATATTATTTGAAGTAAATAAGTTTTATTATGATGTTTTCAAGTCAAATAATTACGTTGCATTCATAATATACGTAACAATTCTTTTTAAATGAGCTATTAGATAAAACGAATTGATAACAATTATACTGACGTAGTAAAGGCCGCCCAAATTAAAATAATATTTGTGCCTGGCATCGTATCAACGTGGGGGTTTATTGGGGTCAAATAAGGTTATTACTCCTAACTCCATTTGTTGTTTTACAATTAAATAATATTTCTCAACTTTGTCTATGATTTTGGAAAATGTATCTTGCTGTGTTTATCCAACGTTTACAATAACGATGTGATCTGTATCCAAAAAACTAGTGTATAGCTCCAAACGAAGTTAAACTATAACTTGCTATATAGCATAAGAGGTAAAAACTAGACTTCATTGCCACCTAAAATAATAAATAAGTATTTCATCTTTGACCTGATATCCGTCCACCATTTGTTTTGTCAGGAACATATAACATAACTAACTGTAGATCATCATACTTTCTGTAAACAAATCAATATATTTTGTACTTGTTATAATGTGCTAATCTCCATATCAGTAAGCTTGTAAAATAAAACAAATTGATATATACATGAAAAGACCTTACCCTACACCAAGATGTTACTTATAAGACTTGTAAATTGGGTATCAGAAACTACCCGAGGGAAAAAAGTGTTTAATCTCACAAACATGCTAACCTGGAGCAAATGTTTGTATACTGTCACTCTGTGTTTGAGGGTAGTCGCAAATGACTTCTAGGCAAAAAACACTTGCCCACTATTAACATGATAATAGAATTTGTAACATGTTCTAAATCCACAGTGGATAGAAGTATTTTGATACTTATCACAATCAAGAATTACATTGATAAATAAATTATTCTTACACTTCATTCATTATCTAAATTAAATATTCTTATGTATCTGTAAAAAAAACTCCTATCAATAAAAAAAAATTACTTTAAGCATAATTTTATAAGATAATGAAAGCCAACCTTTTATTTAGTCAATTACAATAGCTTACAGCTATGTGTAATGTTTCTGTATAGGTAACTATAGAATACACCACATGTGCTTACTGCTTACTGTGTTAGACTTTACCGAGTCTCAAGTAAACATACAAATATATAGCAAATAAAATAAATTGACAGCCTCCGTGGTGCAGTTGGTTAAACGCCGCCTGTGAAACAAGAGGCCGCGGGTTCAATCCCCGCACCGAAACAAATGTTTGTGTGATCCATAGGCATTTGTTCCGGGTCTGGGTGTTTGTGAGACCAAAAAGTCTCGTAGTTTCTGATACTCACGACACAAGGTTCGATCTTAGTGTGGGGTCAGGACTATGTATGTGTCTGTTGGGTGTATTTATTTATTTATTTAATAAACTTGTCGATAATTACAATAAAAATGAATTTATAAGACCAGTAGTACAGTCATTGCTTGAGTATTGTTATTATTTACTTTAAACAAGTAACCCCTGGTTACCTTGTCTAGTTATTATTTTGGTGATTTCGTTCACTTCCATTCAAACTAACCATAATTTGTGAGGCAAGGTATTTTAAATTTAGCTAACAAATGAAGCCACCACACAATTTTTTATCTATTTTTTCTATACGGATTTTAAATTTTTAACTGATTGATGTCTGTACATAAAAGATATTTTAGTCACACTAAAACCAAATCCATAACAACCATTGTAAGAAATTTTGTATGTTTGTCTGTGCAGTTGTGCATGATGGTCTCAGAAACGGCTTAATGTATTTTAATGAAATTTGGTATGGAGGTAGCTGATACCCTGGATTAACACATAGGCTACTTTTATTCCGAAAAATCTAGTGTTCCTGAGGGATGATAAGGAATTCAAATATATTAGTTACTTCCTTGGAGAGGGATTGGATGGGACTAGATTACATGCCTTGAGTGAGAATGTGAATATGTTGCTGATGTGGACTGGACTCAAAAGTATCTGCACCTGGGCCCTACAGCCTGCCCCTAGTTGTGACTCTTAATTTCCTGTCTTCTCACTAAGTTAATGCTGCATATAAATTTTTAATTACAAAATTTCATTATACATGCAAAGATAAAATGAACTCTAAAATAAACCCCACAAGTTTATAAATACAATACCCTTATTACCGGAGTTTTCAATGTATAATTAGTAAATGTTGAGTAAATAAGGAGTTAATTATTAACACACAATAGTATCTTACTTGCCAACTGAGTGAATTGTTAATTGATTCAAGTTTGAAGGACACATTGTTTTCAACTGAATTCCTGTGTTTGTAGAATAATTATTTTAATTGTGCTTATATTCACATGTTGTGTTTTTAACTTTTTTGTTTTTAGTGGCTTATTTGTAGATAAATATAATTCCTGAGTGAAATGACATGTTCTGACTTTGTGTAGTGTCTTATTGTTGAAAATATTTAAATTATAAAGTTGTTAAATAGTAATAAAAGCGTGTTGTACATAAGGCCATTGTAAATGAATAGTCATTGTCTTATTTTTGTTATGGATCGGTACACACAAGAAATAATGTCCAAGTATACAGAATGCTTGTGAAATATCAATCATAACAAAAATCGAATTTCAAAGGTGAAAGTTTTATTGAAATGACTAATTTTTTACGGGTTTTATCGCGGATTTGGTTTAATTTTACATTATTTATTTTTAAATTTTTATTTCAATGTGTAACATTCGCTATTGTGAATGTGTTCTTGTATGACGGTATTACAATATACAATATGTATATGACATACAGAGACGCGGACGACGCGGTGCGCGCCCGCGACGGGTACGACTACGACGGGTACCGGCTGCGCGTGGAGTTCCCGCGCGGCGGCGGCGGCGGCGGCGCGCGCGGCGGGCGGGCTGGCGCCGAGCGGTTCGGCGCGCGCGGCGCGGGCCGCGGGCCCCCCGCGCGCCGCTCCGAGTACCGCGTGCTCGTCACCGGCCTGCCGCCCTCCGGCTCCTGGCAAGACCTTAAGGTACACGCCACACGCCATCTACTGCAACCACCACGCTTCCTTTCTTTGCAGACTACTGTTGATCCTGGCTAATAGGTTACTGTGTTGATAAGTGGCATGTTAATTGGCAATTTCTATGAAAACCTTAAAATACACTAGCCAATCTTCATATGAATTCCAACAACTTTCATTTCCTTACTACTTTAAAGTTTATAAATCAATACCTATAAGCGTTTTGGATAGATAGACAGTTGATTCTACAACGGACTATTGGTCATCCAATAGCAGGAGACTGGGATAAACACAAGGCAAAGAATATGGAGAGAGAAGTGAATTCATGCATGATCATACATAAAAAAAGACTGCAGTTTGCCTTCAAAATTAGGCAGTAGTAGCTAATATACTGAGTATTGTGCAGGATCACATGCGCGAGGCGGGCGACGTGTGCTTCGCGGACACGTTCAAGGACGGCACGGGCGTGGTGGAGTTCCTGCGCCACGAGGACATGAAGTACGCCGTCAAGAAGCTCGACGATTCGCGCTTCAGAAGCCACGAGGTGACCATATTTCCCGCAATATTTCATATACGTTACAATTTATTGACGATTACACTCTTAAGATCATTATTTTACATACATACATAAAAATAACACGCCTTTTTCCCAGAAGGTATAGACAGAGGTGCTACCAGGACTCGCAAGGTTTAGCCTTACGTGTTCCATCCCACGATGTGATAAGGGGCGAGCCTAACGCCATATCGGGCACAAATTCTTGACTCCAGGCTGATATAGAAATATCTAATATCTCTTTGGCCCGACCCGGGATTCGAACCTGAGATCCCTCGGCGTTGTTATCTTACCATAGTACAACTACACCACCAAGGCAGATAATGATTTTAACCTTAATTCAAAATATAATTATTATTTAAAGTATCGCTACTGTAGATTAGCAAATAGCATGTAGACTGCCTTAAATTTATGAGAATAGCCAAAATAATTATGTGGAATATAAAGTATTCACATTCTCCATAGTTATTTGGCTTACAATTCTATGACCTTTCGTGAAAATGTAGTAATAATTAACTACATTTCTAAGAACTTATTGATTGTTGCGCCTTCTAAACTTGTTTGTCTTGGTTTGCAGGGCGAGGTGACATACATACGCGTGAAGGAAGATTACGGAGGCGGTGGCGGTGGCGGGGACAGGTAAATATTGAATCTAATTCATTGCTTGTGTAGTCAGTATCTGTTAGGAACTGTAAGAATTGAGTCACAGTATCCCTTTTTAAATTGGCCGTAAGGGTCGCTAGCCCACCACAGGGGCGGTCCGCTCTCACTGATATCAACTCAGAGATAGACAACTGGACATAACCTAGATGTCTACACTTAAACAGTCTGCTAGAGACGCCTGCAAGTGTGCCTGGTTAGAAATATGAGGTCACCGGCGTACTTGCTTCGGTCTCTCGACCTTCCCTGTAGT